>LPNX010542699.1:247832-357891 GCA_001517045.1 Pseudotsuga menziesii | reverse complement strand
AATGTTGTAAAAGGTTGATTAAAGACTAATTAAATTTTGCAGAAAATAGAGCTTTCGGTGGCTTAGGAGAATGCAGCAGTTGTTCATTAGCCACCGAAAGCAGAGCTTTCGACAGCTTACAGACCCAGAATTCTGTTAGCTTAACCACCGAAAGCACAAAAGGGTGAAGAAAGATATGCTTCCACACAGAACCAATTTTGATTGATCTAGGATGAGTTATGAAGTTGAAGATTAATTAAAGACACCAGCAGATTGGGTCTGTTCCAGTTTTGAAGGTGCCAGCAAGGTGAAATGGGTCACAAACCCTACCTACTTTTGACAAACTATGGCTTATTTGTCAGATAACAGGGCCTAGTTCCACTTTAGTCATCACTGCAGTCATTAAAGAGTCCAAGGAGTGAACAAGTATCAGAGTTAGATAAACTAGCACTTAAGCTAGATTTTTTTACTTAATTTTTGCAAAAACTATTATGTTATCTATTTTTAGTAAATCAGATCCAACTTTTCAGGATCTGAAATAATTTTGTAAAGGCTATAAAGACTAAGACTTATGTTGAAGCAAGGGTTCGACTTCGGAGACTTTTAGACCATTATTTTTATCAAGCTTCTCATGTTATTCATCATTTAATATAAGCTCTTTTGCCATTATATCTTCAGGTTCCATCTCTTTTCTATTATGTACTTGTGCTTGAATGTTTGATTTAGGTTTATTCTTTTTATCTAATACCAGATAGCTATCATCCTATCTATGTGTTGATGAGTTTAATTGCAAGTATTTTTCCTTGTTATGATTAGCCATTCATATGTGATTGCTTTATATATGAATCTGTCGGCATAGTAAGTTCTTCATTTATTCACCCTATTACCAACCCTCTAAACATTGGTGGTTAGAAGCCTTATCTTTTGAATGGTTGAACATTGGTCCTTTAGGTCATCTGACTTGATCCATTTAGAAAAACCATTAAAAACATTTAAGTTACCAAGCATCCTTGATTTGCAACCTAGAGGATTTTTCTGGAATGATAACACACTGGAAAGGATTAACATCTGCCACTACTGCCACAATCCTCAGTAAGATGTAGTGACGTAACCTCTGAACAGTATACACAACTGCTAATGCCAACTTTTCGACTTGGGAATACCTAAGTTCAAGGCTAGCTAAAGCAAGGCTAAGATAGTAGACGACATGCTCTTGGAGCTTATCATCCTCCTGGACTAGTACTACCCCTATGGTTGACTCGGATGTGGCCAGATACAATATAAATTCATGAGAGTAATCTGGTGGATGCAATAAGGGTTCCAACAATAAATATTTCTTTAATGCCTCAAATGCAAGTTGTGCGGTTTCATCCCATACAAATGGGGTGTCCTGCTTCAACAGGCGCATGAAACCTTTGGTGATCTTGGCATAATTCATGATAAAACGTCAGAGAAAGTTGGACTTCCCTTGCAGGCTCTGAAGCTGCCTAATGGAACGAGAAGGAGGCAAATTTACTATGGCCTCAACTTTCAAGAGATCCAACTGAATACCTTTGCTACAAACAATGAACACAAGTAGCCTACCTGACTCGACACAAAAAACACTTTTGTGGGGATTCAAATGTATTTTATAATATCTGCATATTTCAAATATTAAATGCAAGTGATCTGGGTGATCAATCCTCTTTCGATAATGTGTTGGTAGATCATCTAGGTAGGGTTTGACAATAGACTTGATGTCATGAAAAGAAAAATTCATTGCTCGTTGAAAAGTAGCCCCTGCATTTTTCAATACAAAGGGAATTTTCTTGTACGCAAATGTACCCCAAGGACAAATGAAAGTTGTTTTATGTTGGTCTTCCAGTTTAATTTGAATCTGGTTATACCCGGAGAAACCATCCATAAACAAAAAGACTTCACTCCCTGCACAAGCATCAATGATTTGATCTATGAATGGTGTAGGGTAGTTATCCTTAGGACAAGATTTGTTTAAATCATGAAAGTCGGTACAGACACGTATTGTCCCTTGATTTTTGTTCACGGGAACAGGGTTGGATACCCATTCTGTCAAAGCTATCGAGTAAATGAAACCGGATTTCAACAGCTTTTGAACTTCAACCTTGACAGCTGCCTCTTTACGCGGATTGACAAGACTAAGTTTTTGTCGAACTGGTTTGGCATCAGGATAGGTTCAGATTTCATGTTCGAATATCGATGGATCTATGCCTGGCATCTCCTCATAAGACCAGGAAAACACGTCGCGAAATTCCTTAAATAAGGCTGTGTAGATAGAAATCTCCTCTGAAGAGCAATTTGCACTGATATATACATTTTCCACAACGTTTGGGTTTACAGAGATGTTGATAGGAACAGTAATGGAAATTTTTTCCATATTCCCCTTGGCAATTATCCCCTCTCTTGGTAAGGGATTGATTGGTGTATCAACATTATCTGCTAGTCTCATATGGAACTCTTGGTTTTCAATCTTGCTTAATTCTGGAAGAAAATAGGATCGATGATGAAGATCTTCGCAAATCTTATCTCATCCACACATAGCTTCCAAAATGGATCCGTCAGATGGAAAAACTATGTCTATGCAGTCTTCAATATGCAAAGAGTTCTCTGCCCAAGCAGGCAGATAGGATTCTTCCAGATCCTTTGAGACTATGAGAGAGACTGGAATGGGATCAACAGTGGTATGAATGATAGCTTGATAAGCTACTTCTGCTACTGATAAGGGCACTTCAAGCTCATGGAGGGAAGGAAGAACCCAAGGGTCCATTCTATTGACAATTGTTGCAATAGACTTCCCTACACTAGTAGAACCTAAGTAATTAATTGGAGCTGGAAAATTGAATGTGCCCATCAACGATGAATACATTTCAAACCCTAATCTCTCTGAAGCAGGTTTAACTTGATCAACCAATGGCACGGTGGACTCATTAGTTTCCATGCAGCCCTTCCAAGTAAAACTGAGTTGGTCTACAGTAACCAACTTCCCTTCATGTGGAAACACTACTACCCGAAGAACGGCTGATTCAATAGCAGACATGACATAAGTCCAACTTCTCCCCAGAAGCAAGTTATAATCCAATGGTGCATCAATCACCTCTACCTCAAAAGACACTACCTTCCTTGCCAACTTTATTTCGAAATCTGGTAGGATACCCTATGGACGAAATGGTCTTCCATCGAAAGCAGTAAGTAAGGTGTTCGATGGAAGTAGCTCTAGAGATACAATACCCTTCCAGCAAGACAAGGACATGACACATGTGGAAGCATCCTCATCAACAACTGCCCTTCCAATGGTTTTTTAGCCATGGATAACATCTATTGATAAGGCCACATGAAATGGCAGGAGAATTTTGACATCAGACAAACTAAACTTCACCATGAGGCTCGATGAATCCATACTACCTAAGGTTGTTAAGAGTGCATCTCGCTGGGCGGGACAACTTTGTAACACCTCTAAAGATGACATCGCACAAGGGGTTTGGGATAAATCTTCAACTATAGAGTAATTGAATGCAACCCTAGCATTAAAATTGTGCAATGTTTTCTTAAATACACCTTTTGGTATCTTGGGCATAGTTTCAGCATGTTTTTCAATTGTGAGAGGGTTCAAACTTTCACCTATAGACTTACCATTCTCTAGAGCGTCTATCTCATAGTTCTTGTTCCTAGTATGGAGTAATGTCTGGGATCGAACCATGTTGATATAATTTGGGTCAAGGGCATTTGGGGTTCCCCCTACTACATTTGAAGTTGAAGCAAAATTTTGTCCTTGGGGAAAAGGATCCTTTAGGACAGCCGGTTGTTGGATTTTAAGAAGCTTCTAGGCTTGGTCCATAAGGTGGCATTGATGGGTCAGGTGATCTTCCTGAAACAAATTTTATGGAAATTTCACCTTCTTCTTCTCTTTCCCCCCCCCCATCAACATTTTTTGTGGGTTTTGGCTTATTTTGGTTTCCCTCATTTTTCTTCCCCTTTTTCTTTTTCCCACCGGACTACTGATTGCCCTTTTGGGAGGATTGTGCAAAAACGTTTGCATTCTCAGATGAGGGGGGAACCTTTGTTGCCTCCACCGTAGAGTCTTTGAATAACAACTCATGGAGTTTTTTAGACAAAGAATGCACAGTTGGAGATTTCACTGAACCAACCACACCATCGGCATGGGGTCCAGGCTTAGGTGTTTCAACACTAAGTGTTGATCTCGGTGCATCAGGGATGATTTCATATAGAATCCTAGACTGATAATATATCAAATCTAATTCTTGGTCCCTGAGGATAGCCTCTTCCTCATTAGTGACTCTCGAAGTGGGCATGTCCTTAGATATATATGGAAATAAGGACTTAAGGGTCCATTCTAGTAAAAACTCAAGAGGGATAGTGGCCTTAATGAGCCTCTTCCTCCTTCTCCACTCTTGGATGTGATCTGAAATATGAGTGTATTTGTCCTGTCGAAAAGTGGACAATAATTCGGTCCCAGCATCATACCGGATAGGAAGTTGGAAATGGTTAAGGAAAACATTGGCTAAGTCCCAAAAACTACCAATTGCAGCAGAGGGAGGTTCAATGTACCACTTTGCTGCAGCACTAGTAAGAGTTCTTTGGAACAATCTCAACTGAATGGTGTCATCATTCAGTGAGATGGAGGAGCACCACAAGTGAAAAGTGGTGATATGATCCTCTGGGTCTTCACTAACTTTGCCTTCGAATTTTGGAATATTTGAAGGTAGCTTTGTAGGAACGGGTCCAAGACGCTTCATGCCTCACCGGATCATTCATTAGCTTAGACAAATCTAGAAAATTTAAAGTTGCCAAGAAAGGAAGCTTGGGCCTAACAGAAGCATGAATAGTACCAGCTTGGGAAGTAGGACTTGCCCCCAGGTTCCCAAATGTGAAGGCAGGGTTTCCCCCAACTACCGGTTGTGACGTAGTCTGACTGCTTTGGAAAGGATTCCACCCATAATCTAGTGAATTATGTGGTGCATTGTATGAGGTTCATCCTACTCCAGTTGAAACTAGAGTTTGAAAAACAGGAGAAAGTATCCCCGCACTAAAAAGCAAAAAAGGAGAGCTCATGAAGGGAGCCAAAACCAGCATTTGGAAACCTTGATCATAATGGTTAGTGTTTCTGAACTGCACTCCTACATATGCAGGTGTTGGGCCTACATACAGGGCAGATGGGGGAATGTGCCCCCCATTCCAAGGGAAACCCTAGACAAATGAAGAGGATCCAACTGGACCACTCTAAGCAGTCTGTGCAAAAGAAGTTGAAGCAGAAGATACACTAGGGATCCCAGTGACCACTCCACCAAAAGTTCCTACTACATTTGTTGAAGTCGGTGGTTGAACCATCTGACTAGTTGGAGTTAAAGGAGTAGTAGGTATATTTGTTCCAGAGGAACCAATAGGGGGAGGTGGTACTCCTTCAGCCGGAGCGGCTGAGGTGGAGGTAGAAGGAATTTCTCCTGCACTAGACATTAGTTTTCCCACAGGAACACCAATCACGGGTGAATCGAAGGGATGAACCTGGATGATCACTGTATCATTTAGGTCAATAAGAGGTGAATTAAATTTTCTTGCAAACTCGTCAGCCTGCAACTCTTCTATCTCTATTGTGGTTGTATCAACCGGGTTTGTCCTAAGTTCTGGTTCACCCGGAACTTCACTAATTCCTATCGGTTTGAAAGAACCATCTCTGTCTAATCTCTGCCTTTGAGGGGGCGATGGATGTTCCACTGTAACAAGTGGAGGAAGGTTTGCAACCTTATTGACCTTCTAAGAGGTTGATCCTCCATGATTGAAAATTTGACTTTTCACACCCTAAGGCCGGCTAAACACAAACAAACCACAGAGAAATCACTACAAAATTTCCTAAAGTCTCAACAATCACAATGGATATAAGATATGCTTTCTAGAAGAAAGCTAAGAGACAGTTACTTGGCATCCTTGAAGATGTTCTTAGGTACAAGCAGAGGAATCACCCACCACCCTCCCACACTTTCCACAAGGGTTACCTTCCAAGCCTGTCCAAGGTCAACCAGAAATAGCCTTCCGGTGTACCTGTGTATGAACCCTAGATGTCAGAGAGATTATAGGCTACCTTAACTATATTAACAGTCTGGGGGGCCAGTTGCAAGCCTGTTTTGTACGCATGGGCAGGGTAGAAAAGCTCGAAACCATGTCTAGGGCAGAATCCCCAGATGCGCAAAAACCTTGGTGTACACTTTGACGAGGAATCGGAGGGTTATCTCCTCAGTCCAAGCCTCCACGCGGCCTCGTGCTTAACTCCCATTTGAGAGGAGATTCCCAAATACAACCAACATAGAAAAGGGTTTACTTATTGATTAGCCAACTACGTCTGAATGTAAACACTTGTGGAGAGTTTAAACTCTATATTCCACAAGTCTAGCTTAAGCTAGTTGGTGTATGACCCTATAAAATAAACTTAATTATAAATTTTGAATTATATCGTTTATTTTAAGGGTTGTTCTTAGTCATAAGGTAAATGGCGTGAAGGATTGTGATATTATAGACACGATAAGAAAAAGTAAAAATGATGTATAAAGTAGATTCCAAAGAAAATTGCAACTATTTAAACCGAAATTTTTTTCTTGTTTTTTTTTTGTAAATAAAAGCTCATGATAATGAAACTAAGTGTCGAAAAACTAAGACTTTTATAATTTTTGAAATTTTATTTGAAAATACTGAAAATAAAATTACTAAGCGCAACTAAATACAAAAGCATAAAATGTTTTTCTTTCACTTTTTTCAAATTCTTCAAAAACTACAATGCATTTAAATGCAATTTTTTGAGTGAGTTTGAATAATCACAACATATAAAAATAAAAATGAAGTATAAAGGACCTACAATAACCAAATTCGACCAAACAAGAAGAAAACTTGGTGAAAAACCTGACTTGGCAAAAAACTAATGAATAAAATCCACTAGATTTAATGAAGAGAAGTGTTAAACTGATATTACACATAGCAATACAACTTATAAGGTATCTAAAGCCCTGGTCACTGACTCAGACACACAACACCTGACTTATAAACCAAACAGGAGGGCCAACTTCAAATTACTAAATGAAAGAAGATTCAAACAAATTAAACTCAAAGGCTTACAACAAGTGAGAAGTATGGCATACACGACTTTGGAATTACAGAATTATGCCAACAACAGAATACCCCTAAGCAGACAAAAATCATCCATGACAGGGACAAGCAAACCCTACCAAAATTTTTATGCTGCTATAGGATATACGCGACTGTCTTATAGAGCAACTCACATACCATGCGCGACTGTCTTATAGAGAAACATGCATATACAAGTTGCTATACGCGACTGTGTATAACAGCAACCCGCATATACAACAAAAATTTTCCAAGGAAAAAGAAAAAAGGTCTATGGACACACTATACTACAAATCAAAGGCAAGATAAAATAACCACACTCAGAATCAGAGCAAACACTCGTCAAGAACCTACAGGATGAACCCACAACAGGTTGGACTCTGCAGCGAAGTCGTCGATTCTGTTGTTCAAGATATTACACCCTTGTAACCTAGGGCCTAGGGTTACCAACTTACTACTAACTTGCAGACAATCATATTTTTATAGGAAATGGAAAGAAAATAGGAAGAAATCCTTGACTTACCCGATTAACGACGGTTGATCCAAGCTTGATCTTCTCTCGCTCCACTCCTTTCCAAAGCTTCTAGGGATGCACCTCTTCACCTGCAAAGAGTAAATACTTCAAGTAATATCTCATGCATATATGTATTAGAGGTTAGATGAACAACATATTAATAATGTAAACAAACACATTCATTAACCAATACACATGAAATATACACAATACAAGATTGGAAGAAGAATTCTCTTTATTAACAATGGATGAATAAGATAAGAGTACAACCCAGCTTCTGAGACAAGGAATCCTCTACAACCAAAGGACTTTGAGTTTTGCTGCTCCAAGACACTGAAGGCATACCACCAGCATAACTTTGCTCTCCAAAATTGATTCTTTAGTCCCCACCCCAAGGCCTCTATTTGTACTTTGGGAAATAGAGTGGTTTCAAAGGTTGGGATGGTTGAGATGGTTGGGATAGTTATGGATTAGGCCCCAACTAATCTCATCTAATCTTGATTTATATTTTTTAATGTCGAATTAACGTATACGTGGGTATTAACATAGGCAACTCGCGTATGATACATGAGTTGCACAAAGGGAACTCGCGTATGCAACTACACGTGGGTTGCAATGCAAATACTCGCGTATGGTACACAAGTTGCAATGCATATAATCGCGTATGCAACCAAAGACTTAGAATAAAAATACCATAAGGCTAGTGTGAAGATAATGCATCAAAATTAATGTGCATCTATATTGTTTTGGTCACTTCACTCCTAATTTGTCCTTTTGTGTACAAACATGAGGAATGTCGGCACTCGGACATAGAAGTGCCATTTGGGTTGATAACACTGCTGGTGGAAACCTGCAATAAAGCAGTCTTCTTTGAGCTGGATCAACTACGCAATGCAATCTTCTAATGCTTCTGCATCATCCATGCTTATCTCCATAGAAATGCACAAACTAGGAACAATGTACTCCATGGGCATGATCGCCTATTGCACATATACCAACTTGAATGGTGTCTATTATGTCAGCCATTTGCAAGTAGTGAGATAGGACCATAGCACTGCTAGAATTTCTAGGTCCCATTTATCGTGATTAGCATTACATACCTCCATCAGTGTTGTTTCCAAAATTTTGTAGAACGCTTCAATAGTCCCATTCACCTGCGGATGGTATGGTGTGCTTCTTTTATGTTGCACTTGCAACTCCTCAGTTAGCCCTCTAACAATACGGTTGATAAAGTGACTTCCCTGGTCACTCATCAAGATCCGGGGACACCCAAACCATGTCACAATGTTTTCAAAGATGAACCTCATTGTTGTCATAGTGGTACAATCCAAAACTGGGGCAGCTTCTACCCACCTGGTCAGATAGTCGGTTGCAGTAATGATGTATTGGGCCCCATTCCTCTTTCCCAGTGGATTAATAGGACCTGCAAAATCCATGGCCCATTTATCAAAAGGTTGTAGAGTCACCACTGGCATCTCATCCCGTCGCGATTGTTTACCGACGCGCTGGCAAACGTCACATATCCTCACATATTCTGCGGCATCATTATGCAACGTAGGCCACCATAGCCCAGCATGCAACACCTTTCGCGCAGTAGCCTTTCCTCCATAGTGACCCCCTGCGATTATTTCATGTGCTTCTTCTAGAATGGGACCTTGCTCATGCAGTAAGATACAACGTCACAAAATTTCATCTGGTCCAAGCTTATATAATTGCCCAGCAATCAGCTGGAAATATGAAGCCTTTACTACCAACTGCTTCTTTTGACTCATCGACATGTCCTCCGGAGTGACACCAGTGGCCAAAAACTGAATGATTGGGGCATAGTGATCATCTACGATGTTGACACAGAACAGTTGTGCATCTAGCAATCTGTCATCAATATTATTTGGTTCTTCTTCGGTCTCAATGCGAGACAGGTGACCAGGGCCAGTGTTCAAGCGTCCTGGTTTCACAACTATTTCAAAGTCAAATTCCTGGAACAGAAGCAGCCACTGACAGATTTCCCCCCCAACATAGACTTATTGACCAAGTATTGTAGAGAAGAATGATTGGTGAACATCTTTAAATGTCCACCCAACAAATAGTGCCTGAACTTTTGTAAGGAATAAACCATCACCAAGCCTTCTCTTTTAGTTGTTGTGTAATTTTGTTCAACAAATGACAACTTTCGACTGGCATATGTGATTGGGTGATTGAAGTCGCCCTCACCTAGTTGCACAAGCACAACCCCTAGTGCAATAGACGAAACGTCAACATGCATATGGAACTCCTTATTCTAATCAGGAAAAACCATTATAGGCACGGAGGCCATCTTGGTCTCCAATGTGTCAAAACTGCTTTGACATTCCCGAGTCCACTCATATGCAGCATCCTTTTTCAGTAGCTTCTCCATGTGAGCAGTAATCGCAACATATCCTTTGATAAACTTGCGATAATATCCTGTATGCCCTAGTGTTTCCCGAAGCGTCTTCACATTCATCGGCAGTGGCAAACTAATAATTAGTGCGAACTTCCCTGGATCAACCAACAAACCATCCTTACATACTATGTGTCCTAGTAGCATTCCAAACAACACGTAGAAAATGTACTTCTTAGAATTTAATGCAATCTGATGTTGTCAATGTTAGATTTTTATCATTCAATCTACCATTATGATCTTAGGATCTTTAACTGAGAGAATAACATGCATAGCAATAAAACACAAGCGCAACACAAGAGACAAGAGACACAAAGAATTATCCTCGGGGAAACAATAAAGGAGAAAACCCCACAACTTCCTCAGAGATAGAATCAGCACCAAAGGTAAAACCAGAAAACAGTAAGATGATCTCCCGACAGTAGCAATCTCTCTCTCTCTCACTGAGAGAGCTTCTCCTCTCTCACTCATGCGCCCCAATGAGTGAGTGTGTGTGTCCTAAATAGAGAGACTCACTCTCTATTTATATTCTTCCATTCACTTGGAACCCACTCCATCATGTCGGCCTCACTTAACAATTACTTACTAGAGCCGACATCTCTAGGAGTGTCTAATAACCCTAGTGCCCCACAAATTGTGGGGTCTTTGCCTCCTCCGACCAACAAGGAGGTTTATACTTAACACAATGGTGGGGACTATTGCCTCGAATTACAATGACTCACCTAGGGTCGACTTCACTAGGATAGTCTAATAACCCAAGGGCCCCACAACTGTGGGGACTTTAACCCTTGATCAATAGGAGGGATACCCACAATGACTTGACATGACTTTCTCATTATAGAAACTTCCCAGAATAAACATTGGGGTATGACATGACTCAAATACATTACAATACATCCTGGAATAAACATCAGGTTACAATACATAAGAAATACGGATGAATACATTCCGAAGTTACAATTACATCAACACTCCCTCTTAACTAGGAAGGTATTCTCTCAACGTAATTTATCAGAACAAGTCTTCTTCTCTGTATTATCTGAATCATCATTGAGTTCTCATCATCTTCATCTTCAAGTCATCTTCATCTCGATCTAGATCATCACTCGATCTGGATCATGATCACTGGATCTGGATCATCACTCGATTTAGATCATGATCACTGGATCTCGATCATCACTCGATCTGGATCATCATCACTGGATTTAGATCATCACTCGATCTGGATCATCATCACTAGATCTGGATCATTATCACTATATCTAGATCATCACTCGATCTAGATCATCATCACTAGATCTAGATCATCACTTGATCTGGATCATCACTGCTGGATCATCATCACTGGATCTGGATCATCACTCGATCTGGATCATCACTGGGCATCATGATTCTTCTCGGCATAGGAAGTTCTATAGAGACAGCCCTTTTTCATGCTAGTTGTAGGCCTAGCCTCCATGTAGGTCTTCTTCAGAAATTATATCTAATCAACACATGATCGAAGAAAGGCTCATCATTTCTATCTGATCAACACATGATTGAAGATAGATACTGTACTTACATCTGATCAACACATGATCGAAGAAAGGCTCATCATTTCTATCTGATCAACACATGATCGAAGATAGATACTGCACTTACATCTAATAAACACATGATCGAAGAAAGGCACGCCCAGCACTTACATCTGACCTACTTATCAAAAAGGCACACCCAGCACTCACATCTGATCATGTAGGAATCAATCCTATAATCATATCAGAAAGGCCCAGCACTTACATCTGATCAACACATGATCAAAGAAAGGCTCAATATTTCTATCTGATAAACACATGATCGAAGATCGATACTGCACTTACATCTGATCAACACATGATCGAAGAAAGGCTCAGCACTTATATCTGATCAACACATGATTGAAGAAAGGCTCTGCACTTACATTCATCCAGGCTAGAACACATCCTACCACAATGATGAAAGGGCTTGCACTCATATCTGATCTTGTAGGAACCAATCCTACAGTCATATCAGAATGGCCCCCAGTCCTCGATTGAGCTACCTGGTAACTGGCCAGGTGCCTCCATTCTCCTAGAGAATGGCAGTTGCCCTTACATCTGACCTGCTTGTCGAAATGGCCAACACTCACATATGACATGGAAGGAACCTAATCCTTTAGACATGACAGAATGGTTCAACCCTTACATCTGATCAAGTGGGAACACATCCCTCTGTCAGATCAGAATGGCTTCTCAGTTCTAGACTAAGTTTCCCTGGTAACTAACCAAGTGCCTCCATTCCCAAAATGGCAGTTGCCCTTACATCTATCCCACTCGATAGAATGGCCAGCACTCATATCTGACATGGAAGGAACCAATCCTCTCACCATGACAGAATGGCTCAGCCCTTACATCTGACCATGGAAGGAACCAATCCTCTCACCATGACAGAATGGCTCAGCCCTTACATCTGACCATGGAAGGAACCAATCCTCTCACCATGTCAAAATGTCTATGGGTCTTATCACTTTCCCTTGGAGGAAACCTCGATCTGGAGAACACCAAGCTTTTCCCTGAAGTACTCGAACTTCAGCCTAGCTAATAGCTTCGTCAATACATCAGCTATCTATTCCTTCGTCGCAACATACTGGGGCTTCATTGCTCCCCTCTGCACCATATCCCTGATATATTGATACTTGATCTCGATATGCTCCGACTTGTCATGGAACACTGGATCCTCTGAAAACTTCACACAACTTTGGTTGTCACAATGTATACAAGTAGCATCCAACTGGAGATCAAATATATCAGACAGTAGCTTCCTCAGCCATACTGCCTCACAACTAGTTGAACAAGCTGCGACATACTCTACTTCAGCTGCACTCAATGCCACACAGGATTGCTTCCTGCTAAACCAAGAGATCACACCTAATCCCATACTGAAGCAACACCCTGAATTGCTCTTCCTATCGATGGCACTGCTTGCCCAATCTGAATCAACATAACCCTCCAAGTTAATCTTCTGATTCCCATCGTACTTGAGCCCATAATCAACTGTACCTCTCAGGTACCTCAGAATATGCTTTGTAGCAATCAAGTGAACATGTCTCAGAACTATCAGGAACTGGCTCAAGGTGTTCATAGCAAAGCAAATATCTGGTCTTGTGTTCATCAGGTACATCAAGGACCCAATCATCTGATGATACATCGTAGAATCAACCGTCTCTGATGAAGCATCACTTAACAGCTTCAGGTTTGATGCCATAGGTGTGGCCATGCAGTCCATCATCCTGAACCTATTTAGGATCTCTACTGCATAGTTCCCTTGTCCACACCTTCATGCCTAGAAAATAGTGCATCGACACATAACAGGAGCATCATTGGTCTTTCACCTTTAACCTTGAAGCAAAGGTTGGAATCCACTTTACTCTTAGTAAAGCCTAGAGTCATCAGTAATCTGTCCATCCTATCATACCATGTCGAAACACAGGATCTTCTGCAGTCACTCCCTCTAAAGCATCATACTCCCTTTTTCTTTCATACTCTATGCACTGAAACATTCTGTACATGAGTGACAAGTAGCTTCCTATGCTACTAATATTCTATGTATCCACCTAGGATCACTGGATACCAAGATCCTCTATCTTGAACTTTTTCAAAAGTTCATTTCGCACTCATCTGTGAGCTTGTCATCCTCTATCAACCTTGTAGCAAACGTTCAGATCTTCATCAAGCTCCTCATGTATGTGTTTCAATTCTTACTGGCTGCAAATGTCTCTTCGTAGTCTATGCCTTCTTTTCGTGAGAAGCCTCGTGCTACAACTCTTGCTTTGTACAATGTTTCCATCTACTGCATGATGGAACTAAGAACTTCCCTTCACGTATCAATACTATATCCTAGACATCATTCTTCTTGAACTAGTCTTCCCTTTGTTCTTGGTTACTTCTTCATAGCTGGAAGGTTCTGTATCAATGATGTCACTACATTCATCATATTATTCTTCATCTTGAACTATCGTCACTTGTTATTCGGAACAAGTCTCATCCTTCTTTGCTTGTAGGCGATTATGTATGTGATCTTTCCTACAAGTCAAATGCATTTGTATGGTTAGAAAAATTTCATAAGAAATATTCATACTGAAAAATTCTTATGCATAAATATATGATCATGCAACTACTTTATCCAATACAACATTCATCCATATCTCACGGAAACTTTCTACATGCCTTCCATCTCTACCAGGACAACATTGAGATTGTGCACTAATCCAATATGTCAACAAAGAAGTTTCATTCTAGATAAGTAGCAATGGAGAGTTGTATAGCACCATGAGCTACTTACCCATCACATGCATATTAGTAGTATACTGTCGTTAATGCAAACATCCTATCATGTATAATACATCAACTGAATATAAATAAATGCATAACAAAACAATATCATGAAATGACAATTGAATACTTATCTTTATTTGTTTCATGGGTAGACTTCTTCTTGAGCCTTCAGCTTCATCGTCTTCTTCATTCATAATAGCATCATTTCTTATCCAAATGATAGGATGGATAAGAGGTTCTTCAAGAGTTGAGTCCTTCATATTCCTCATCGCTTGAGGGATCTTCTTTGGATGGTGAGAGCTTGATCTTTAGTTTCTCCCATCTTCTCTTCTCTTCTTATGAGTCAAGCTTCTTCTTATTCCCAGAGTCTACTGAAATTAATCACTTCCTTCTCCCACACATTCCTTGAATGAAGGAATCCCATGATCCTGGGAGACCATTCAAGGTGGCTATCACCACTTCTGCATTCTCCACTTCTTCTTCTACCATTTTCTCAAAACCATCTTCTGATTTATGTTCTTCCCTTCAGATATCTTGGTCAAGGAATCAACCATATTCAGTGTCTTTGGGAAATACATTTATGGTACAAGTTTATCTGTGATTGAATCAATGATGATCTTCTTGAACTTGACCAAGTTCTTCTTGTGTAAGGCTTTGAGCCTCATCTCCCTCTGGAACTGGAATCTCTAAACTCATGTAGATGTCCAATCCATTTTCTTTAGAGAGGTCATATACTTCAATTCTTGGAATTTGTCAACTTCACCAAGCTTGTCATCAAGCTGGTGTGATAGATCACTTTGAAATGAGAACCTCAAATGAAAATAGCAAAATATTATATATTACCGATTTGAGGTGTCCATCTTGGTTCCCGAGCTGGCTAATCTAGGGTTTGTCACAGAAACCCTAATTTTAAAAACTTGGAATATTTAAGATCTGATTGGATAGACAAATAGATCTCTTCAAATGGAGTTGTCCAATGTACTCATTTTCTAAAAATAGTGGAGGGAAGCTCCCAAAACAGGAAGCCCTAGTTTTCCAATTTCTTCTGCCGAAATGCATGTCCCTATTTTTGTGATATCTCCCAAATTACTACTCCTCTATGTCTGAAATTTCGCACTATGGTAAAATCGCATATCCCCGATACAAAACCATAGGTTTCATCAGAATTGGTTTCACCAATTGGGATTTATGATCCTTTTCCCAACGTGACCTGTTACAGGACTGTTCAGAACAGCGAAGTTGTACGGACTTCCACATGTCACTGTTTCATCTTCTGGGTGTGAAATTTGTACCACAGAAATTAAATTCTGTTCCCTTTCTATAACAGCTTCAATAATTCCATTTGGACCTCTGTAGCCCAAGATATAGCAATTCTCCCTAGGTGTCCTATTTATGGATGAATTCTGGAAGAGGATGGAACCCTAACTTGGAGGGATCATATCTCCCACAATGTAGCACATATAAGGCTGAATTTTGGATACAGTGTTAATCAATATTTTATCTTTGGCCCTTGAAAGTTTCAACTCCTAATCCCTTTCCAATCTTAGGATATAGCAAATTTACCAAAACTTAGTAGTTTTAGTATTTAGGGTTTTTCTAGCTCAGTGTCAAACGAGGGTTTGACTTTCCCAGAGTTTCACCCAACCAAATTTCTTGGTCCAGGTCTCTAAACTTCGATTTTGATGAGGAGAAAAACCCTATGTTGGGCTCACTCAAAAATTCCTTTTCTATAGAAATCCCTAATTTCCGCATCGAAAACTGAAAATGCTCGAAATCAAATTCCGCTTCGACAGAAAGATGCGCCCTTCAATGGAGAGTCAACCTAGCATACTTTTGTTGATGGATTGTGGAGAGAGACCCAAAAATTAAGAAGACCTAGCTTCTACAGCTGCACAATGTCTTCTTCAGTTTAGCTCTTATACCATGTTATATTTTTATCATTCAAGCTACCATTATGATCTTAGGATCTTTAACTGAGAGAATAACATGCACAGCAATAAAACACAAGCGCAACGCAAGAGACAAGAGACACAAATATTTTCCTCAGGGAAACCATAAAGTATAAAACCCCACAAATTCCTCTGAGATAGAAACAGCACCAAAGGTAAAACCAAAAAACAATAAGATGATCTCCCGACAGCAGTAGTCTCTCTCTCTCTCACTGAGAGAGCTTCTCCTCTCTCACTCATGCGGCCCAATGAGTGAGTTTGTGTGTCCTAAATAGAGAGACTCACTCTCTATTTATATTCTTCTGTTCACTTGGAACCCACTCCATCATGTCAGCCTCACTTAACAATTACTTACTAGAGTCGACATCTCTAGGAGTGTCTAATAACCCTAGTGCCCCACAACTTGTGGGGTCTTTGCCTCCTCCGACCAACAAGGAGGTTTATCCTTAACAAAATGGTGGGGACTATTGCCCCAAATTACAATGACTCACCTAGGGTCAACTTCACTAGGATAGTCTAATAACCCAAGGGTCCCACAACTGTGGGGACTTTAACCCTTGAACAATAGGAGGGTTACCCACAATGACTTGACATGACTTTCTCATTATAGAAACTTCCCCGAAATAAACATCGGGGTATGACATGACTCAACTAAATTACAATACATCTTGGAATAAACATCGGGTTACAATACATAAGAAATAGAGATGAATACATTCCAAAGTTACAATTACATCAACAGTTAACACCTTTCAAGCATCAATCGCAAGTTGTCGAGATGGTCCCTAATTAGCCCATAGACGTTCCAATCATCCATATATAATTGTAGGAATTTTTTAATAAAGTCTTTAAACACTGCAAGGACTACTCGATAAAATATTGCTGGTGCATTCTTCTGCCCAAAAGGCATGACTGTATATTGAAAACAGCCCCATTCAGTAACAAACGTGGTCTTGTGGCGATCCTCCTTTGAAGTCTGTATCTGGTGGTACCCCGAAAAGCCATCCGTGAAGGAATACATCTCCTGACCACCTACTCCTTTGAGTACCTCATCTGTAAAAGGAGTCAGGAATTGATCATGCATGCATGCATCATTCAAATTTCTTAGATCGATGCAAATGCGGATTTCTCCAGTCTTTTTATCCTATACCACCATAGGGCTTATCCACTCTAATTCTTCTACCGGTTCGATGATCCCAGCATCTAGCATTCAGTCTATGTCAGCCTTCACACGGTCCTTGTATCATGGGTTCAATCGACACGACCTCTGTCGTATAGGTTTTGCATCTGGTTTCAACAGGATTTTCATCTCCCGCAAGTATCCTAAGATCCCCTTCATTTCTGAGAACCCTGCTGGAAAAAGATCTTGGAATTCATGCAGTAGGTCTGTGATTTTTTCCATTGTCTCCTCATCCCAATAGTCCCTGACATTGGAAACTTTTGGGTTCTCTTCTGACCCAATGTTGACTTTCTTGATCTTCAGTGGCTGACTCATTGAATCCGTCGGTATGTCAGGTGCTATGACATTGCGGCTTCCTTTGGACTCCGAAATATTAACATTCTGTAATTCATCATCATCTTCAAGTTTCTCGAATAGGTTGTACCATGTCATCATGGATTGTATTGAGTAGTGTGCATGCGGATCAGCTGGGTATGCGATAGGGACAACTTTCAACACTACGTCGCGGATGATGTGCAATGGATTATGAGCTTCTAGGTTGGCATCTTGGAAACTAAATGTCAACGTAAAGCAGATGGACAACTCCTCCCAAGTGGTGATAGTTCTGTGCAATTATGCCGCTACATACCAGGACCAGGGCATCTCATCCAGAGTGTGAACAAAAGCATGGACCCACTCATCTTTGGGTCGTGATTCCCATAAAACCTGACATTCGATCAAATGACTGGTGGGGTCATTCTGCCCATCGTATCTCCTAGCATGATAGACCTTTGAATCGCCAAAGCACACCATCATCAATCTCCAACACTGTTCCCAGTCATGGATCATCTGTTTGTGCATCGTCCAGCATCGAGCTGGAGTAGCCTTCAGCACGACGTCTAGGTCCAATACCCTTTTTGGTTCAAACACTTTCTCTTCAAATTCTCGAAGGAATTCTGATAACGCGGGAAGCCCTTCATAAATTGGAAACTCAACAATCTCAATTGTGACACATTGGAGAGACTATGTAATCAACCTACATTCTTGAATGAAACTTCATGTAACCTATTCTGCTAATTTTCTAGAGCATCATCAGAGTCAGAGGATGCATAACTTTTGTTGCACCATCCAATTTCGTCATTGACTGCAGGATGGATATAGTATTCATAGATATTATAAGCATGATCTGAACTTCTACCAACTTCATCCTTCATTGGTCCAATATACCAACGACCTTCCTGAGGGTCCATGGGAGCGATGACCCTGACATCCTGGTTCTCAAATGTCATGACCCGTTTCTTGAAATTGATGACCACCATGCTATCATTAGCCCACCCAATCCCTAGTAGTGCGGGATAGGAACCTCTATCTTCAACCACTTCTATCACATCAAATTCAGCATACGTTTTCATACCTTCAATATCGACAAATAGGTTTAATACGTGACCAATGGGCTGAACTTTTACTTGATTTGCTAGTCCCAACTGCACCAACGACCATCCCAAGGTCGACTTCCCCATCAAATTCTAGGTTTGCTTGGTCAGAATGTTTACATCTGATCCAAGATCCAGAATAATAGATTCAACCTCATAATCTATGATCTGGATAGTCATCCTCATCTCCTTGCCTATATTCCTCTTTTGCAAGGAGTTCACTATGGAAACCTTCAATTCCTTATCCGGGTGGTACAATAACATGTCAAGCTTGACAAGGGCATCGGGGTCCCTTGCCGGTGATAGAAAACTCTCAAAGAACTACTGCAAGGTACCATGCTGCTGTGATTGTCCTACCTCTACAGTTGGATCAAAAGAAGAAGACATATCAATAATCGGTAACTTACCTAGATTTCTCTCGATTGCATGCTTGGCTTCAAAGAAAGTGTCCTTCTCCATCGCAATATAAAATGCTACTTTTTTCTTTCCAATGAGATGAACTTGCTACCTCGGTTCATCTTCTCCAATTGTCACACCAGCGCGAGTGACAACCTCAACGTCGACATCCTTCATTCGCGGTTCAGATTGAATCATGGAAATCGTCGGTCCTTGGTTCATGTTTTGAGCTTGATTCAATGGTTTGTTCTGATTCAACGGCTAATTCTGATTCTGGCATTAGAGGAAATTTCAACTCAAAATGGGCCTTTTAACTTTAACTCAAATTCCATGTCATCATCTGTTAGCCAATGAAATTGCTTTAAATTTGAAATACCGTATAGGTCTTAAACATTTTTTTAATATAAATTTGGGGATAGGTATCATAAAAAAACTACTTTTTTTGTTTGTATTTTCGACATATATCCCTGTGTTTTTACTCAAATTTCGATCGGGAGAGCTCATTGGATGTGGAATTAAATTCTTCATCCAACGAGTACCCACTCGGCATAGTTTTGACAGACCCTGCTACCCCAAAAATAAGAAATACCTGAAAAAACATGATGATGACATCATCATCACATTTTTCAAGTATTTCTTGTTTTTGGGGTAGTGGGGTCCTTCAAAAGTATGCCAAGTGGGTACTCGTTGGATGCGGAATTTAATTCCGCATCCAACGAGCTCTCCCAATCAAAATTTGAGTTAAAACACGGGGATATATGTCAAAAATACAAACTCGGCCTATTCTTTGTTTTTGTCCTTGAGTTCTTTATTTCTTTGCTCACTCCTCGTCTTTGCTTCACTTGCTAGGTTTTTGAAGAGTTGTCCTAACTCTGTGTCGATCAAGGAGCTTGCATCCTTCAATTTGATTTGGACCTTTAAAGGCTGTCCATGATGCTCCTTCTGCTGTTTCTCCTTCCTCTTCTTATGCTTTTCTTTATCTGCTTCCTGTGTACCTGCAATAGTCGAGGCGGGGTCTTTGTTTTGTGGGACAGAGGCCGATGGTTTCTCTAGTTGGGGAGGTGGGATGACTGCCACCTCTGGTTGTTTGGATGTAGCTGGTTGTGGTGGGCCTTTCTCTGAGTCGGGTGGTGGTGGTGAAGATGGTGGTGGTGGTGGTGATGGAGTTGGTGAATGGTCGGGGGTGATTGGTTTGGGGGAAGTATGGGTGAGTGATGGGTTTTCGGGTTGAGGGGATGAGTCTACATCGGAGAACATTTGGTTAATTTTTCGGGTTATGTCCTCCTTAGTTTCTTCTCCTTCAGTCGGTGCAGTGGCTGGTAGGTCGGCTTGGGGTACAGGTATAGTCGATGTGATAGTGGAGGACCGACATGCAATCACTTCAGCTTCCTTATAGGGATTTCTCTTGAAAGTCGACGTAATGGTTGCAAATATTATGGACTGTGCGTCCTATCCTGGTCAGTAATCTCCAGTCATGAAGAGAAGTGCTTTTGTAGAGATCTTTTGAGCCAATGTAAACAACTCAGGTAGTTTCTCAAAAAAAGCCTATAAATCCCTATCTTTGTCGAATTTTTCTTTCGACTCCTCTGACATCACACTTTTGCATAAGTTGAGGGGGCTGAATAACTGCGATACTGGTGCTTATTCCTCGATTATTTTCATCGGTGATGGGGGTGGAGGCATCAACACAATATCGATGACGTTCTCAGGTGTCGTCGTAGTCTTTGCTTTCTTCAGTCGACCTGCTTGTGCGCCTGCATCGACAAATCACTGGAACTGGGTTTCGACCGACACTTTATTTGTTGCGGCATCCTTTATGATGTCGAGGGCTATGGCTTCCAATTCTTCTTTGTCTTCAGATGAGTCAGCAAGAATAATATTGCTCTTACCATTACCTTGTTGTTGTTGTTGTGTTTTGAGCATCTTCCTGGCCGCTACTATTTCTTTCGACAATTTCTGAATGATGCCTTTTGTGATAACGTACTCAGGGTTTTCTAGCTCTATCTCCCCCCCTGGATCCTAAGTTGGGGTGACACTTTCTGCAGCCGAAGGAGTTATCTTTTGTTGTGGCTGCAGATTTGGCTTTGCGGTCTAGGGTTCTGCCCTTTTTGCGATCGGAGGTTTGATGGTTATTTGCAGTCTATCGGTGTGTTCGATCGGTGTCTCCTCCGACACAAATGTGCTGATATAGAGGTTGAGCTCATAGTATTCCTATTTTTCCTGGTCTGTGAGCGGCTCCTCGATTGAGAAGTCAAGCTGCTTTGCTGCTGCTGGTACTGGTATTTTTGTTTTGTCCTGTCGAGATAGTTCCCGGAAGATCTGGTCTACATATGGATAGTAGTCAAGGGCTTTGGCATTGGAATTGTCGCCCTGCATGTACCACACCGAGGTATGGTCGAGCTCCAGCTGGATGTGGGAGTTCATCGGTAGATTTCTTTGGATTTTTTGAGGCACCCTCCATCTAGTCATGTGGACTTTGAGCTGTTGGAAACAGTTCTCCAGCAGTACTTTCCCGCGCTCAAGCTTGTGCAAGGTTCCTTGCTGGGAGAATGGTTTAAATCTCCACATGTCGAACTTCGACGGTTCCCGAAAGATTGGACTCCCCTCTGGGAAGATGTGGTACATTACAATCCATAAGATGAGGGAGGGAAACTTGATGATTCCCCTTGTTTCTTGACATATTTCATATATGGTCTTCACCATGTCGGTGACATATTCTACCCATCGGTATATTCGTCCATCGGTGGAAAGAGTGTCAACAACTTCTATCATGTCTAACTTAAGGTTGCTGCCTCGACCTACCAGCGTGAGTGTTATTGCAATGATTTTGGCCACAATCTGTGGTGTTCAGGTTGTGATTTGGCTAATCATCAACCCCTTGGATTTCATACCTGAAGATGACCCAATGAGCTCTTCGACCAGTCCTTCTTTGATTCCAACTGGTACGGGGTTTCCTTCATTAGAGAGACCGATCAACTTGAAGATGAATTCTCCAGAGATGTTGACTGGCTGGTCGAAGTAGAACCGACCATTGTGATATCGACTGATGATGAATTTGACAGTAGTTTCCTTTGTGCCACCAAATCTGGCCATAAGTGGTGTGTTGGCATAGGCTACGATAGTGTTGTGTTTGATTTTCTCTACTGCTTGAGTGGCATTTTTGTCGACAAAGTCCCATTCTTTCATTTCGGTCCATAGTTTTTTCCATGAGCCTTCTTGTAATTTGGCGTTTTTGATGTTTTTCAACCTACGGACTAAAGATGTATCCGCGACCTGTATTTCCTTGCCTTTGGTCGAGGCTCTAGATTTTTTGGGGGCCATTGGGTTCTCAGCTTTTAGTCAACTAGATGCTCTGATGCTCTCTCTGTATGGATTGCGGTGAATGATCCTTCGGTGATCCATTATTTATAGGCGATGTTGTGGATGTGTGCGTCGATAGGTGTATTAATGGTGGACGTGATGTTCCAGCTGGAATACTTGAGTGTGTGTTAATGGTGAATTGCTTTCAGCGCTCGATGTCATGAATGCGCGATGGGACTATCGAAGTCATCGGTCAATGTCGGTGATGAGAATGGTTGATGGGAGTGGTCGGTCGATGAAAATGGTCGATGGTGTTAGGTCGATGGCCATGATGGCAGTTGTCGAGATGGTGATTTCCTGTCATGGCTTTTCTGTAAGTACGAGATGTTTTTTTGTTTTTTGAATTTTTTAAGTTTTTTATGGCTTTTGGTTGACGGTTATGGTTGTTATATGATTTTTTTTTAATTTGTTTATGTAGCGTTTTAGTCGGCCTCTGTTAACGAGCTTCTGAAATACTATGCCCTATAATGTCCTTAGTCGAACTAATCCATTGGGATGTATCTCTTTGACAACGTAAGGTCCCATCCATTCTGTGTGGAGCTTCTTAGGTTTAGCTTTGACCCAACTATTGTATAGTAAAGCAAGGTCTCTGACCGACAGGTTTTTATTCTTGATGTTTCGGTCGTGCCATGCTTTCTATTGTTGCTTCTAGATTTCTTGGTGTTGTATAGCCATGAGTCGGTGCTCTTCCATCTTGCTGAATTGAAATAGTCAGTCCTTCCTTCCCTGTTTGACATCGACATGTAGTATTTCTGCGATAATAGGTGTTTGTTGTCGGAAGTGTAGTGGAACTACTGCTTCTTGTCCATAGACTAGTCGAAAAGGAGTTTGGTTGGTCAATCATTTATATGTTGTTCTGTATGCCCATAATACTACAGGTATTTTCTCATCCCATTCGTCCTTATCAGCATTACATATTTTGGTTTATCCTCTTGTTAATGTTTTATTGAATGCTTCAATTTCTCCATTCGACTGAGGATGGTATGCTGTACTCCAACGGTGGTTGATTTGGAACTGGTCGGTTAGGGTTTTGATAGTTTTGTTGATGAAGTGTGTCCCTTGGTCGCTAATCAGGGTTAGTGGACATCCAAATCTAGTGATGATATTCTCATAGATAAACTTAGCAGCTATCTCACTCGAACATGTGTCGACTAGTTCAGCTTCTTCCCATTTAGTGACATTCAACTGCAATAATGATATACCTTGCACCTGTCCTTTTCGCTGGTATAAGAAATGGTCCTATGAAGTCTATGGCCCAGATTTCGAATGTCAAACTTGGGTTTACTGATATCAACGGCATTTATGTGCTAGGCAAAGGTCGACCTAGTCGTTGACATCGGTCACATCGACTAACAAAAAAATTTCAATCTCTATGGAGTGTCGGCCACCATAATCCCGACTGTTGGATTTTATTTGCAGTTGTGTCAGCTTGAAAATTTCCTCCTGTAGGTCCATAGTGTGCTTCATGCATAATGTGGTCTCTTTCATGTTCTAGTACACATTTTCTAAGGATATCATCTAATCCCATTTTGTATAAAAATCCATTGATGAGACTATATGGTGCAGCCTTCATAGCTAAGATCTGCTTTTTCTTGCTGCTCATTCCTTTTGGTGCATGTCCATCTTCTAAGAACTGAGCTATTTCTTCTAGTTCTGCTGGGACTGCTTCTATACGAAATAAATGTGCATCAGGTAAGTCATTGTCGACTCCTGTCGGTTCTTCTCCTGTGTCGATTCTAGATAAATGGTCGGGACCTACATTTAACTTGCCTGGTCGGACAACGACTTCAAACTCAAATTCTTGGAAGAGAAGTATCCATCGACAAATCCTTCCATGATGTAGTGGTTTATTGATGAGATATTTCAGATCCTGATGGTCGGTATAGAATATAAACGGGTTAGCTAAAATATAATGTCGATATATTTGTAGGGAAAAGACCATTCCTAGGGCTTCTCTTTCTGTTGTCGAATAGTTTCTTTCATCCTTATTTAATTTTATGCTACTATAAACTATATGATAATCCATTCCGTCATCTCCTAGTTGAGTTAGGATTGCTCCTATTGCTAGGCCTGATGCATCAATATGAACATGGAATTTGATCGACCAGTTTGGAAATTTTAGGATTGGTGCTTTGACTAGCATTCTTTTTAGTTTTTCGAATGATATGTGGCATTCCTCAGTCTAGTTAAACTCTTGATCTTCTCTTAATATTTCTTCAAGAGGATAGGTCATATCTGAATAATATCTTATGAATTTTCTGTAATAGCATGTGTGGCCAAGTAACACCCTCACTTGTTTTGGGTTTACTGGTGGTTTTAGGTCGAGGCTAATTTTGATCTTTGCAAAGTCAACCTTAATACCTTCCTTACAGACAATATGCCCTAATAGTATCCCTATGGGGGTCACAAATATGCATTTCTTGATGTTTAGGGATAGTTGAATCTGTCGACATCTCTCCAACATAAGTCTAAGCCATTTGCAATGATCTTTTAACATGGAGTATATTGTCCAATCGTCAAAGTATACTGCCATGGTATTATAGATATATTCTTGAAATGTTTTGACAACAATTCGAGAGAACACTGCAGGTGCATTCTTTAATCCAAAAGGCATAACTCTGTAATCAAATGAACCAAATTCACACACAAAGGTTGTCTTATTCTGGTCCTATTGGCACTTGGTTATAGCCTGAGAATCCAACTGTAAATGAGTAGCATTCGTGTCTTGCAACTTCGTTCAAGATTTCATCTACATAAGGGGTTGGAAATGGGTCTGTCAGTGTTACTTTGTTTAGTTCCCTGAAGTCAACACAAATTCTTAGTCTGGTCGGGTCATGTTTCTTAGGTTGTACAACCATTGGACTTGCCCATTCTGATTGGTCGATAGGGTAGACGATGCCTACTGCCAACATGTTATCAATTTCCTTTTTGACTATCTCCTTGTATTTGTGAGCTAGTTTATAAGGCCTTTTCTTAACAGGTTGAACATCAGGTTTAGTATCAATTTTCATCTCTCCCATTTTGTGGACTAAGCCTTTTAGGTCTTTGTAATCTCTAGCAAATACATCTTGGAACTCCTTTAATAAGTTCACTATCTCTGTGGTCTTTTCTTCGCTCCAGTAGTCACCAATCTTTGCCCTTTTTGGTTGATCATAATTTGAGATGTCGAATTATTTAGTTTTGACTTTAGCATCTAGCCACTCTGGTGCTTTGGATTCATTGATCGGTCGACTTCCTTCTTTGAACTTTGAGAATGTGGCAAGGAAGTTGGCTGTAGTCATTCTGTCGGTATCTTGTTTGTCGGTTGTTTCGACTTTCAGGATTGTGCAAATAGGTTTGGTCGTTTCAACATGGTTGGATTTCCATCGAAAGCTTTTTCCTTCTGTGTTTTCATTTTCTAATTGTAATCTTGTCGACTGTGGTTTTGACCTTGTTTGTATATTGTTACATTTTCTTATCTGTTGGTGATCTTGTAAGGGTTTGTTTTCGGTCGGTTCTATAAATTCTTTAATTTGTTTTGTTGTTTCAACCAAGTTCTCATTTTATGGTATAAAGTTGAAATCTTTAATAAAATTTTCCCTAAGTTCGTGCAATAAGAAGGTTTCATCTCTAGCTTTTTCCATCTTATACCATTTGTTTGGTAAGTCGGTGAGGGTTGATGGGAACAAGTGTGGCCATGCTCATTCATCCTTGTATCCAAGTCTTCTCCACTCTCTTTCACAGGTTTTGATATGATCCTCTGGGTTCTTTCCTTGAGTGAATATAGGTATCTGAGCTTGTTGGGTTAGCTTCTTTCCTCCAAACCTTTCGACAAAATAAGTCGAAGCAATTGTTCAGGTTTGTAGTCTTGTCTGATGGGTATCCCACCATCTAACAGCTTGTCCTGTAAAAGTTTCAACTAGGCTTTGAAGTCGGCCATGTTCACCAATATTTTTGGAAACTTGCTCGACATGCATGACTGGTGATTCCCTTTCCTTATATCTTGGTATTTGTGTAGTATTCAGGTTGGTAGGTTGTAAGGTAGGGTGTTCCCTAATTTTCTTCTCAAATATTTTTGGGACAATGGACAATATGAAGCACTGTTGGGTGGGATTTTTCTGCACCTTTTGTATAGTCCAGCACCCTCTTGCTTGTGTTTCGTAGTTCTCAATCTCCCAATCATATAATTCGGCATCTGAGTTATAACCAACTGAGTCTTGGTTACCTAAGTGAAGTTCTCTGTGGATGTTTGGTTCTGTGTAATCTGCATTGTTTTGGATTTGGTAGAGTTGTCGGACATCAACTTCTTCTTCAATAGGTTCAGTCCAAGGTTCCCCTTGAGATGGATGAATGGGTACAATGACCTTTTGTCCATTTATTTTTAATTTGATTTGTTCCTTATCCAGGGATATGGATGCTTTCAGCTTTCTACCCCAACGTCGCCCGACTAAGGCCGGGAAGGAACTGGATCCTTCCTTTGGGTCAATGATTTTGAAATCGACCTTGGTCGAGATTCCTTTTATAGTCATGTTGATGCTTTTCCAAACTCCAATGGGTTCAATTAGGCCCTAGTCGGCTAGTTTCAGGTAGATGCCTGATTCATAGAGTCGAGGTCGGCCCATTTGTTCCCAAGTGTCATGAGTCATGATGTTTACTTGTGAGTCGAAGTCGAGCACTACTTGTCGGACGTGGTATCCCTCGATTTCTAGGTCGACAAGTGGGATGGAATCACCTTTGTCTTTTTTATTTAAGCTGCTGATGTTTTTTGTTTGTTTTTCAAAGTTGGTACATTTTATTTCATACAGCAAATCGATGAACTGGGATACTGAGTTGTCTTTTTGAATGAGCTAGATTAATTCGTTTATTGTGTTATGTCAAATGTCATGAACGTTTTCTTGTCGTGCAATTTCTTTGAATACATTAGTTGCTTCTTTGTATGTTTGTTTTTCTTTCAGTGGGTTAGGATAGACATTTTTCTCTTTTATTTTACTGATTTTGGGGTTATCAGCTCCTATTTTTGTTCCTTGTCGAGTTACAATATGTAAATTTTTGGTGTTTATTACATATTTTTTTTGCACACAAGACAAGACATTAACATTTTTCTTGGTATTAATTTTTTCTAACATGGTAGGGCAATCCTCTAGTGAGTGATCCCCTACCCCACAGTGAGTACAAAATTTGAGATCAATTATGTCTTTATATGGACAATCTGCATACCAATGACCCTCTATATAACATGTAAAGCAGTGGATGGGTCGACGCGGTCGGCCTGCGCATCGATTGTCATATCGACGCTCGTATCGTTGACCATCGTATCTCTAACCATTCGGATCATTTGCTAGATTGTTTTTCTCTTTATGTTGTGCCATTGCATTATTTTGGTAAACCGCCTAATAGTTCTGTCGGTTCTTGAGGTTCAACTGACAATCGGTCGTGTTATGACTTTTGGTCTCACAAATGGCACACCAGGAGGCCTTTTCATTCTTCATGTTGAACGGGCAATCTTTTGTCGAGTGATCCCCGTGATCCTGGAAAATGTTGCAAAAAGATTTGGTCTGTACAAATCGAACATCCTATCAGTTGTATTCCTGTCGACAATTATCTTTGGAATGTTTGGTCGTCGAGCATTTGGTGCACAAGATCTCCTGATTCTTGAGGCTTAACTCCTTTAGAGACTTCTATACGTTCTCAAGTTGTTCCTCCAGTCTATGGTTCATGGGGTAAGCAGGTATGTCCTCATCCATCTCCACTTGAAGAGCTTTTGTTAGCACATCTTTGTAAGATTTGAACGTTTACAGACTGATGTGTCGACGTAATTTCTGAATATAGCCCTACAAGAAACCACTGGATTAGTAACTATTCATCTATAACATAGTCCAGCCGGTTCAAAAGGTCTTTCCAATGCTTATCATAGTCGCGGACAGTTTCCCCTGGCTTTTGTGATGTGGTTTTTAATTTTTTCGCGGCCAGGTGTTTAGCATCTGGAGTTTTGAAAAATGACAAAAATTGTGCCTTGATCTCGGCTTTTGTTGCTCTAGGTTGTCTTTCTGAAAAGGTCATATACCACGCCAATGACCTTTTCCTCAAGGCACCTGCGAACTGTGCCATTTGTCTATCTTCGTCTGTAACTTGGTTGACCTCCCATGTCGACTCATAGACGAACCAGTGTTGTCTGGGTTCCTCATCCCCCTCATATAAAGGAATGTGAGCCAATCTGTGACCCATGTCTGAATCACTGTCACTACTCTCAGGAGGTGGCGGTGGTGGAGGTGGGGGTGGTGGTGAGGGTGGTGGGGTTATTGGTGTATTCGTCTCTGTGGAATTCTAGTCGACGAAACTTTTGTTCCCGACTATTGTCGATTCTTCGTCGACTGGCAGTCTGTTGATGTCGACTTCTACTGTCGATGGTCCACTGCAACTATTTGTCCGCAATTCTAAATGGTCTCTGTCTTCTAAAGCTATGTTTGGTGGGGAGGGTGCTCCTTCATGTGTCGATAAGAGTAAGTGGATACTTCGGTGGGAGGGTGTCGCTTGAAATGCCACCCAATTCCCTTCCTTTGGTCGACGTATAATGAGGTGTCATCCAGTTTATGTTTTGCCGCCTAGTCAACTCCATACACTAAAGTCACCAGGTCATAGTTCGAGGTCCTCTTCTACAATAGTCTGTATCCGAGTACGCTGATTCAATGGAGAGAGGGTTGTTCCTTCATTGGGGGTTCTTAATTGGAGAGCTTCTGGCTGCTCTATCCACAACTCTTCCTCTGTAGGGGACGCTTCTTGTTCCATGCCTTCTTCATGTCGGTCATGACCCGACTCTGACGAATTATCTTCTTTGTCGGTAACCCTAGGACTCTTTCCTCTATGCATCTCTAAGGATCTTTCTTGTCTTTCTTCCCTCCTCTGGTGTCTCCCTTCCCTCTCTATTTTCTGAATGTCCGACATACCTTTGTATGATATTATTCTCTTGAGTTCCCTTTTAGTCGACTTCTCATTAGTGGTGAATGGTATCTATTTCTAGTCGACTAGAATCCACTATACTCTATCTCGACATATGACCAGCTACCCCCCCATAGCCTACCCAACGCTTTTTAGAAAGCCCGGATAGTTTGGTATATTTGCTCAGGAAGTATTCCCACTCCCTTTCTGTAATAAATTTTTCCCACTTCCTCTGCTTCTCTGCCCAGTTAGAGTTTGATGGCAGTTCGTGAAGTGATGGACAAGGTTCGACAATATGTTCTACTCCCTTCTCGATCAGGAATTTGAACAGCAAGGTCAGTAAGGAACATAGAAATTTTTTGGTGAGATCTGTGTAAAATTTCTCCTTCACTGTTTCCATTGAAGTTCTATCTTCGATTGCTTGTTCCTCACAGAAGTCATCGGCAATTTTCTCAAACCACTCCAACAAGTTTGTTCTACCTCCTTGAATCAGTTTTTCCAGCAACTGTCATTCTTTCGTCCCGTCCAGCTTTCTCATCCAGGAATTTATTCAAGAGTTGGGGCACTGATTCGACAAACTTTTCATGTGTCTCTGTGAAAAATATTTATTTTGCTTGTGCGATTGTTAATATGTTCATTCGCGCGTAATTCTGCAAATAGTTTGCAACTTGACGTTCCCACCAGTCCTTAATCTCCTGCTCTGGTATCATCTGTTTGCATATATTTCATTCATGTACTACCGGCAACGAAACCAATTTTGTAACCTCATGGATCACATAAGATTACCAATACTACACACTAAAACATATGTATATAAAACAGAGACAAGAGATAAGAACAAATAGGTGAATAAACAGATTATATTATACGAATGAGTCCATACAACACAGAGAACTGAACTGAGTTCTCATCTGGCTCAACAGCCTAATATATATGATTACAGAACGGTTACAAAATAACTACCTGTCGGTTCAGTGAACCAACACGACCTTAGGTGGCCGACCTAATCTCTAGTTTATTCGGTTGATCGACTAAGTCAGTTATCCTTCAAGTCGACTTTATCAACTTGCTCCTTCTACATGATTCTACGCATTCTACAACTGAGGAATGTTTCCAGCCTTCCATTTTGAAATCAGCTAAGGGAAATTTTCAACATTATGCTCGCCAGCTGCACAATATGTACACTACGCATGAGGGAACTCCCTCTGATAGTACCCAAATAATCCACAGGTATAACACTAGATTGATTCTTGACCTCGTCCTCCTCCTCGACCGAATCCTCCTCCTCGTCCTCTAAATCCTCCGCGAAATCCTCCTCAGACTCCTCCTTGTTGAAACTGAGGTTGGGCCATCTGTTGCTATGGTGGGTTTAGTTGTTGCTAGACATAGTGCGTAGTTTGAACATATTGTGGTTGAGGCTAAAGGAGCGGCACTTGATTATACTGTGGTCGTGGTGCATACTGTGAATGTGGCTGAGGTGCAAACTATGGCTACGCTGTAAACTATTGTTGCGGTTGCAACGGGATAAACTGCATCTGGGGCAGTGGTGTATACTATACATGTGCTGCTAGTTGTTCCATCTGTGGCTGCGCTTGCATATCCCGGGGTTCCTCACCTTTCACAAAGTATGAATCATATGTTCGTTCCTAGAGCAAGTCATAAGCTCGATAGTTTTTATCATCATGTCCTACTGACCGACAAAAGCTACAGTACATATTTTATTCCTTGGTAGCCATCTTTAGCATGTATTCATAGTTCTCATGTCGATGCCCATAGACCTAACATATGCAGCACCATGGTATACCAGCGCAGCTCAACGGGTTCGAGGCTCCTGAAAATAAATAGTTCCAGAGTGTTGGACATGTATCCTTGGTGTGTCTGTCTGCATGACATCAAGTGCACCAAAGTTTGTTATGATCTTCCTTACCCTTCTTGATATCTTGCAGTTGGAGTGTCAGAATTGCCAATTGTGCTTGGATCTGGTTCGTCCCAACCGCGGTTTCTCCTGCATGCGATGCTTCTAATTTCATCACGATTTCCAAGTGCGGTGATGAACCACTTCTTGTGCTAAAATTTTCTCATCTTGAAGCTGACTCGAGCCATCAATGCCTTAAACCGTTGATCGAAGTCCCAAATTGTCTCATTAGGGAACTACTTGATTTCTTTCAACGCGGTAATGTACTGAGCCTCAAACTTCAGCTTCTTGAATTATTCAAATAACCCCTTACGGATCTCGTCCAATGTTTTCGTTGTGCCTCCCTGAGGAACCAGCATAAATCTAATATACCACTCCAACGCATGACCCTTGAGGGTGGTTACTAGCTAGCTTTTCTTGGCATCATCATCTACAGTTTGTCGGGCAGTCTAGATCGCCTCACACCAGAACCAGTATTGCTCTGGGTCATCGGTGTCATTTCCATGAAATATTGGTAGCTTCATTTTGTCGCCCTCCATCCTGGGCCTTCTTCCTCTAGCTGGTACTCTACTACTAGATTGTTGTTGACACGTCAGGCAAGTCGGTGTAGAATGCATGTTTCTTCCTGGTGGTGGAGTAGTGCGCGTAGGTGTGGACACTTTACTGTTGGGGTTCGATTCGGTCATCCTTTCGGGCGTAGCCTGGGCCTGGTCATCCTTGTTGTCACTAAAAGGTCGCTTTGTCCCATGTGGTTGTTCCTCGCGGCATCGATTTTCGATCACAGCAGGACCTTCTCCTGTCCTCTGCCTCTTCTCTCGAAACCTTGCTCCTCCTCTTGTACAACCACTTGTTTCCTCAGCGACCTTCACACTTTCACTAGAAATCATGCCCATCTACCCCTTATCTTTCCATGCGTCTCCCCCCTTTCATTGCGGTGCCTACATCCTCTGCACACCAGAGTTCCACTACTCTTAGTCCATTTTCAGAATACCTTTTTTCATAGACAAGTTGTTTAATAGATAGTTACAGAGACAGCAAAAACCTGCCTCGTGGTCCATTGAAGAACTCCCTTTCTGCTTCATTAAAGGACTTATTGGTATCAATTGCAAACTTGGTAATGTATCCCTGCAAGATACTGTCCAACCACACCTCGATAGCTCATGATGCGTTATTGTCTATTTCTTGTAATTCCTAGATAGCTCTAGAGTTCGGGATGTCGGCTCTCCTCCTTGGAATTTTTTCTTCTTAGAAGCGAACTTCGCTAGCCACTCATCCAAGATGACAGGAAACTCATAGAAGAACAATTCATGAGGACCGTCGTGAATATATCTATCCAATTAACTGCTCATCGATAGCTTCGGATTCTGATTTTTGGCTTCAGCAAACTCTCGTAGTTTCAAACTGAAACATTTGTTGGCGAAAACCCACCAACAAAGCCTCATCGATAGGGGTTCTTAGTCTGTTGACACCCAACCAACATGATCTCCCTAAGCACCAGCCCATATAGGTTTTACCCTGTCCAACAACATCCGTATAGTGAAATGATTCAACACACTTCTCATTGATATCGCAACAAAGAAAACAGTAAGACAAAGACAAGATTTATGCAACAACCGTCATGTCATATTCATTTTGCGCAATAGATCCAAAACAGATAATTCTTCTCCATAGCAAGAGACAAATTACATCCCAAAACTCAGAATAATTGCAGATAAAACATATGACTCTCTCTTATCTATTGCTATCTAGGTATATCTTTCAATTGCAAAACAAGCTCTATATATAGGCTTGCGCCTTTACATCAAAGGTCCACTTCTAACTAACTTCTAACCACTAATGATCTATGGCAACAAAACTTGGTCAAATAATATATTAAATATTCAAAAATGGTTATCTTTCCACCCATCGCGCTGATCTGGCCTTGCGTGCTGTCACTTGAGATTGCGCAGCTGCTGCGACGCTACACAACTCACTGACCAAAACCCCTGCCAACAGGAAATCATGGAACTCTAGACGCACCATCAGTGGGGGGTGTAGGTAAGTGGAGGGGCATGCTGGTAGTGTTAGAAGTATATGTCGTTGATGGATCAGTGGTCTCCATGGTGGAGCCATACTGTTTGTTCCTAGTATGTAGGTTCACTTCTTTGGTTGACAATGTCATCAGGTGATGGACACCATTCTTTGTAGGTGGAGCCGCGGCGGGAGCTACGGGAGCAGGTGGGGCCAAGGGTGTAGTTGCAACCAGTACTTGAAGTGGTAATGGGTTTTGGAGCACCATAGGTGGAGGACCTGGTGGTGCTGGGTTAGGCTGATCCTAAGCCGTGGCATGGGCATCCTATTGAGCTTCATTCTAGAGAAATTGTTTAACGTGAGCCATATGAGGGCACAAATGCGTATAGTGACTGTAGGTGTTACATAGGGCACACGGATGATTGGTCCGCAACTGTGGGTTCTTTCCTGGTCGGTCAAAATGTTGGGGGTTCTATGTCGGTGGATTGGCACTATTGTTATTGGGGGGTTAGGTTGTTGGTCGTCTCCTTGATATTGATTATTACCTTGGTTTCTTCCTCTATTTTTCTTACCCTGCCCTTGTTGGTTGTTAGGGGTGGATTGGTTGGGAATGTTCTGTTGAGTGAAAACTTATCTTGTGGAAAGAGGAGGGGACGGGGCTAGAGCCAGATTGTGTTGTGCTAGTGGCACCTAATAGACTGGAGGATATAGGGAGCTACAAATCTGACCAGTGGGCCTGAATACGACTGTGTTGGTCAAGTCATCTCGTGGGCATGCTGACTTGGCACGGGGTGTGCATGGGAGGAGGTGGCTCCGGACTGAGCCATCATCCATGAGTAATCAGGGATCTGGTTTGGTTGCACAACACTATGGGTTTTTCCTGGGTGCGGTCGCATCATAGGGGGTTCTGTGTAGTACTAAGGATGTTGTGTGACAGAGCCGATAACACCATCCGCAGCGTAGGATGGCCCCGACGTATCGCGGTGGGAGGACACAAGGACCTTTTGGTATGATGGTATATAAATACCCAGACTAGGCGTAGATTAGGTCGAACTGTTGAGCCTTTAAGATGGTCTCCTCCTCAGATTGGGATCGCTTAGAGGCGACATCCTTGGCTATGGGTGGGAGTAAGGTATTTAAAAACCAGTCAAGAAATATCCTGTCATCCAGTTGGATCTCTCATAGGCTACGTCGTCGCTACCACTCATGGATGTGGTCAGTGATGTGGGTAGCTATATTTTGATGGCAAGATAGAAGGATATATACTCCCTCATCATATCAGACAGGTAGTTGAAATTAATGGAGGAACATGGAGGCCAAGGAAAAGAAATCTGGGTAGGAGGCATGTAGCAGTTCGATGTACCATTTCGCAGCAACACCCGTAAGTGTATGTTGTAATATCCTTAGTCTGACAGAGTCATCCACAATGTTGTTTGAGGAACATAATAAATGGAAGGAAATGATATGGTTTTTGGGGTCCTCCCCTGCCTTTCCCTCAAACTTTGGGATGTCTGAAGGAAGTTTGGTCAGCATGGGGGCTAATGAGGCTGATGACTAACGGGATCGTTTGTTAACCTAGCCAAATATAAAAAGTTAAGATGATCCATAAATGGTAGGTTAGACCCGAGGTTGGATCAAGACAGAACGACAATGGCGCCAGATTTTGAATGAGTATGATTTCCTTGCATGGCTGGGGGTATATGAGGTTGAATTCCTAGCATCGAGATAGTCGGAATGGTCATGGAAGGGCCACTGCCCCCAGGTATATAAGGTGGTACATTAGGAATTGTGGTAGCTGGTGCAGGACCGCTACTAATGGGTAGCGTACCTACAACAGCATGTGTAGTGGTGGTGGTACCAATGGAAGGGATTTCCATGATAATGGGTGGCAAGGACATAGGTCCACCGCAACTTCCCCCTTCGAAGAAGGGATCGAGATTAGTGCCAGCCATGGTGCTAGACGATGTAGTGAACATATTTGGTTTTGAGTGATAGGATTCCGAATCAAAATCAAAGGCTTTGTGTCCTTCTGAAGGTGAGGAGGGTTATCGAAGAGGGTTCCGACAATGACGGTCTAAAGAACCAAACTGAGGGGACTGCCCCCTAAGTTGTTGGGAAACTGTGGTGGATCAATGATGGTTGTAGTAGTAACAGGTAAGGAATTTGGACCCCGGTTTAAATCGACTTCCTATTGGCTCAAAAGGAGTAACTCAGGCACCAAGACTGCCTGAAGACAGTGCTTTGGTTTTCCTCACAAGTGGGTATCTAGTCAATCCAAGCTGGTAATCATGGAGGATTTGCATTAACATTTCCAGCCAGGATTTGTGGAGGAGATTGAGGTGGAGAGTGAATAGGTGATTAAAAAGGTGAACAATACAGAGAATCCAGTCCCAACTGATCAAGTGGTTGAACAATTTATTGTAAGGACAATTTCACCAATTCTTCCAAATTCCCTACCAAAATTGAACCTTATATGTAAGTGGGTGTTCTTCTAGGAGCTCCCCTTATCAGTAATTCAGGGATTGTCTACAATCCTCCAAGCTTCTTCGCATATGACCTTTTGTATCTCCTGAAGTGATCAACTACCTCCAAATGAACCTAGTAAAGGTGTTTTGCAGTTTTCAGGTTTACTCGTTCTTCAAAAAAACTAGTTTCAGAGTTATCACCGGTGGAATAGTTTCGAGTAAACAGGTTTCCTCTGCCAGCCATACACTAACGTCCCTCCTTCTAGCACCAAAACTTTTGATGCGTAGGAAATCCCAGGTACCAACAGTAGGGATTCTCTCCAATAACCATTCCCAATTAGATCGTTTATCATTTGGAATGGGGAATTCGTTCGGTTAGCGGCCCGGCTACCGTAGAATTAAAGGAATGTTTAAATATATTTTACCGATTGCGGCCCGGTCCACCATTTATGTAATTTTATGTTTTATGAATGATATGCAAGTTCCTAGATTAAATGCAAGTGATACTGGGTAAGAACCTCACTAGAGATGCGCAGGTCGTCCCTACGTCTTACCGCTCCAGCCCCACAATCACTCTACGAAAGAAAAAAAACAACCAATCTAAATCTATTCTAAACTATCCCCAGGGAGCAATATTAATACTAATATGAGTAATGTACTACATTGTTTTCACATAGAACTCTACAGATAGCTGACAAATTTTGAATACATAAATACAGCAGAGAAATAACACAAAGATAGCTCTGTGAAGTTAAGAATTCATCACTCATTCATTACATATGATTCAGAACATAAAATGAAATAATTCATAACACATAAATAGTTCAGTGGGTTTAGAGCGATCTCACAAATTGTACAGCATGCTAAAACAGAAACAATTCCTCATTCACCGATCTACACAACATGCTTTGAAACTCATGCAGTCCTCTCTCCAACGAAATTTTAGTCCTCTTTCTTATAAAAAGAAGTAGTTCTCGTTACAAAAAGTTTCTCCATATGAGAGCCAGAAAAATTCCTTTACCTCTTCTAATCTATTCCTACTTATACATTTACAAAGTGATTTTTGGTTATCCATGCCCCTTGGGATTCCCTAAGCCTTCCATTACAAAAAATTCGTCCTCTAGTGTGCTCACTAGGAAAATGGAATAAATACAAAATATTACATAGAATTTTCCACATGTGAGTAAGACAAAACAGCCTAGGTGGGCCCAACCAATCCATCCATGAATTGCTTCCATGCAGCTGCATCTTCTGCTATGGCCTTGAAATCCAAAAGCTCTAGTATTCTGACTGACACCTCATGCACATCCAGTTGTGATTTGATCTCTGCTACCCTCTGAAGAGTGACTCTAAGCTGATATTCCAGCAAGCAATTGTTGACTGCAGCTTGTGCAACCAAATTCTTTACTATATTCTCGTTCAAACCTTTGACCTACTATATGATGAGTTCATCTTCTTGCAGCCTGTCATGTAGGTACTTCAGGTGTTCTTCGTGCCCTAGAAATTCCTAAAGTCTCTTGGTTGAGGAGGTCAACAATCTGTTGTGTGTGGTCAGCACTTTTTTATAAAATTCCATGCACTTATCCAGTGTTTTCCCAAGCACGGATGTCAGTTTTGCAGCAACTTTGCTACTGAAATCCATTTGTTCATGCTCGATATGAAGATCTGCAACACTCTTTCAAGGTGCATGTTCTGGAAGTTATGTATTGGTTTCCAACCAAGTTACTTGACCCTGGATGACTTCTGTAATTTCCTAAGTTCTTGTCTTCAAATCATTCGATATAACTAAGATCTCTTGTAGTCTAACCTCGGCTTTCTTAATCTTGTATACTTCCTCTGCTAGTTTTGACTGTACTTGATAGATTTTCCTTCTGAGCAAAATGGCGTGCTCTTTGAGAGGTGTGATATCCATTTTATTCTTGTTGTTTCCTTTAACATAGTCTCCAACGAACCATTTTGTGATTCCATCTCTGCAACTCGAGTTCTTAGCTCCTCCGCTTGAGTGTCAACCGTATCCTTTCGGATTTCCAGTCCTGAAATCTTTCCTTCTAAATATTTATTTTCTCCACTGATAATTGTATTTGATAATAACAAAGCATCCCTTTCAACTTCTAAAATATGATAGGCTCCCTAGAGCCTCTCTAAGTCTGATAGGGTGGAATCATACTTCCTCTTTGTTTTTCGACCTACCCGTTCCTCTTTCCTCAAGGTTTCCTTCATTTGTGCTATTTTGTCTTTATATTGGTCAACTACTCCCTTTCGTTTTCTAACATTATAGGCATTCGCTTGTGTAGTTAAAATACCAATTGAGGCCATCTGTTATGGATCCTCCTCTACATTCTTTACAACAGTTTTCTCAGTAACTATGGTTACCTCGGGTTGGATACCCATTTTCAATGTCTTCTCATATCTCTATACAATTGATTTCCACTTGGGGTCAAAAAATACATTGTCCAAACCTGCAACTTCATGCTGCTTCGACGGAGTGAAGGGTACCAACCCTAACTCAACGATAGGGAGGTGACCTCCTGTTAGTATATCTCCTTAGTGTGAAGGAGGACTTTTTGGATTATCCTGAGTAGTATTTTTCTCTTGATTTTCCCTATCCTAGTTTTATTGCTCCTTTTTCCTCATCTCTTCAGCTATTCTATCAGCTTCTTCTTTTGCTTTGTCTGCCAATTCCCTTTTCCTTCTTTCTTCTACTTCATTTTGCTTATGTTCCTCTTCTTTTCTTCTTTGCTCTTCCTCTTCTTTTTCTCTCTTGGCCTCTTCAGCTAGCAATTTCCTTGCACCTTCTACTAATCTTCATGTTATTTCTTCCTTTTCTCTCTTTGCAGCTTCATCTTCTTCCCCTTTTCTAGACGCTTCTTCTTCTTTTCCTTTATGTTCGGGTTTACTGTTGCTGCTTCCTTTGCCTCCCAACACTGTGGTTTTCCTTCTGCGAAGATTTTTCAAGGTAGTCATATTGCAAACATTTTGGTGTACTTCTTCATATTTATCCAGATAATCAGCGTACTCGAAGGTCACTTTCAGGAGTGCACGGTGTAATGCAACTTTACCTTGTCAATCATTTCTGTGAAAACTCTTTTCATTGAAATGAAATTTTTCCAAATCTTTCGTGAAATCTAATGCAATCTTGACCTTGGAAAACATAAAGCTACCTACATAGAATGGAATCAGTGGGAAAAACACCTTCTTCATGTCAAAAAAATAACTCCCAAAACCATCCAAGAAGAGTTGTCTCACTACTTCTTTATGTAGTACATAGTCGGTAGCATACTTGGCAAGCAGTGAAGGGGATTTGGTTCCCCCACACATCCTCAAGTAGGTTCCCTCTTCAGAAAATTAGTCTCCAAGTTCCCTTATGGACTCCAATTCACCTTCAGACATGCATTTACATTCCTCAAGGAAAATTAACTAGTATAGTGGCATTAAGAACTCCTCACAAATCATCTTGTAATAACTGCGATAAGTTGTGAGCCCGTACAATCTGGTATGTTGTGTAGATGGGCACTTTTCCTTTTTTCCAACTACAGTTTAACTTCTCAAATGGATGTAAGCAGAGCATACATTCAATCAAAAAGCATCCCATACAAAACTCAGACTTTCGTCGATGCAATCCTTCCTCTGCTACAGTTATGTAGGAGGACAAACTGTTTGCTATGATATCTGCCCAATTGAACACAATCCCCATCATGGTTACATGGTACATTAGTGGTATCCACCCAATTTTGTAAAACCTTCCATCAGCTCTACCGAAGATCTTGTTCAACATTAGAGCTACCAGCCTATATGGGGTGCGCATACTGGCGGTTTCATATTCCCCGGATGCCTTTTGCCAGAAGGACTTTCCTTCAGTTGTCATCATCTTCGCAACTCCAATGTAATCAATGGTTAGACTATTTATCCAATCAGTTGTCATGCTGAATTTTGAGGTTGGCAAGATGTAATCTTTAGCTATGAACGCATATGTGAAAGAGGCAAATACTTTATCTTCAACATCGTACATGATCATCCCCTTTGCATCATCCTTAGACATAATCCATCCAATGACCTTGGAGCAAGGAAATAGATCATGTCTTGTGGACACTTTTGTGATTCCTGATCTCAATATGTTGTTAAACAGGGTTGGATCCTCCAATCCTACATCTCGAACTTTTTTATCCTGGAGCATATGATAAATATGACCCCACTTAAATTCAGGCTCGGCCCTGGTGACAGATTTAGTATCCTCATATATCATCTCTACTCTCTGTGTGATTTCGAAGTATGATTCATCGTTTGCAACCTTCACTTTCTTCTTTGCGTTCTTAGCCATGGTGTCAGATACAGACTGAGCCTGTAGCAAAAACAATAAAATGTCTTAGCATCCCTACAATTAGAAACCGCATGCATTCATATACACGGGAAATGAGGCAATACTGTAAAACTTGCAATGCATATAAGGAAATGATCATTTATTATATCATTACATTCCTTCTAGAACAAGCTTGACCAGTATGTTTTACCAAATCTTCTTTACCCATTGAAACAACTTTGCACTGCAAAATTTCGTGTACAATCAAACTAACACCTATAGTAAGGTCAAAACCAGGCAAAAAACCCTAAATCGCATGCGAGCTCTGTCTAAGGAGCTAAAATCTTAAAACTTATCATTTGCAAACAAAATGTCGGATACTGATCAAAACACCTTTCGAAAACCTATGCACTATCCCTCTATGAGACTTACAGCCTGTGATACCAACCAGAAGAGAGCATTGGTGCTAAATCCGGGGACAAAACACAGCATTATGGTATCGACCATAAAACTCAATACTGAAGGTTGCGAAAACAATAGGATAAAACCCTAGAACTCCATGGCCTCGACAGCCTCTATCGTCGCAGAATAACCGGTCAAGAAAAAGCTGGCAGATGCTTGGGCCATCTTGACCTCATCATTGCATAACCAGGGCTGTGAGAAATCCATGTCTGAATGGCCTGAACAGTCTGGGCCGTTGGAGGCACAAAAAACATGGAGCAGGTAGAGAACTATGGCCAGGGAAAAACTAGGTCAATAAATATGGATAGCCAGGTCAGAATGCATAAAAATAGGCTAAGTAGCTGAGGAACAAGCCTTTATAATGGTTTCCACCACGACAACCCTAAACATATGACATCATCACACCGGGAAGACCAGGAAAACCACAAAACAAGCCATGGCCAGAATGCATCCTACCTGGAAAGGGAAGTTCGTCGATTGGTTAAGAGCATGGCGCCCAAAACTCTGTAAGCTTCAGGTGGAAAACCTTAGTAGGCGCATCTCAGAACAACAAGTTCTCCACAATATTCAACAACCCGTAACGGATACGCAAACAAGTAAGCCCCAAAAACTTGACACTCACAATCATACCGTAAAATGGCAATGAACCCCAACCGATTATATATAGAAGGATAAAGAAAACACTTAGCCTGGGCATTAAAGTCAGACATGCAAGGTAGAACATTGTTTGGCACCTGAATTAAACTCCATCGACAAAACTTCCTAACCACAACGGCTCCAAAATCAACAAAATTCCATAGCTACCGACATTTTCTACCAAAGATAAACCGTTAATTCCCTTTTATGACCCTACCGATGCAGCGGCTCAATAAAGATCGCTAAGAAAAACCTAACCGACCATCTAGCATCAGTTCCTTTAAATAAATATAGTTGTTGTTATCGCTCGTCTCTAGCTGATCAACCCGACGGAGGCCGTCGGGTACAAAGTCCAGACTTTGTCGCTAGTGGCGGCTGGAACTCAAAACAACTTACCGCCAAAGGTTGAACACCCCAACACAAAATCACAACTTTTGAAAGAAAACTTCGAGTGAAATTCTAAAATACTATCCGCTATGTTGGCTGCTGGATGAACCATTTTCCGAAGCATCGAGCGATAACAAAGTAGGAAATCAACGGTAAAGTGCTAAGCAGGTTAGGAAAATGTTTTCCGTCGTTGCGGATAAATTCTTGGGAAAAGTTCCAAGGCAGCGGATCAAAATAATCCAGCTTGAAAACATCGAAAGTAAAATCATAAAGCCTCTGTTGTGTCAGCAAAAAACCCAAAATGTTTCCAACATATCGGATCAACAATCATCAAAATAAGCTGAAATGCGTCGGTTCAAAAAGCAAAATCTATCCGTTGTGTCGGCTCTAACATTAAAATCCATCCGCTACATCAGGTCAAAAATACTTCTTACTTAGAGCAAAACAAATATTTTTGAGCATACTCAGCGTGAAACCAAATAATGAATGATGACTTTCAAAGTGAAAAAGGTCTAAGTAAAACCAAAAGCTAAGAAATTTAAGGGGGGCCCTAAAAATGCAAAAAAAAATGGGGTAATAGTTGCAGCAACAACATATTGTTCGTAACATGAGTGAAGAATATCAAAAAAACTTTAATAAATTATTACAAACTGGAGATTATGTGGATCAACATGCGATTAACAATTTAAAATGAGGTTTTATTTTGACTTCCTACTTACAATGATTCTCAAGAATAACTACTATCATGTTTCAAATTTTGGATTTCAAATTTGTTGATTGATGTGCAAGGACAAAGAGTGAGGAGATAAGATGCCCTAAAAATATTTTTTAAAAATGTAAATGATGAGGATTTGACCATTAGTTCAACTAAAGTGGTGTTGAAAGTTAATGAGAGGTGGGGAAGTTTTATAAAACTTTGAGGGATCTAATGAAAGAACGTATAGATGTGATTTTCATTTACAATACAAAAATAAATATAATGACTATAATAATTAGGTTATAATTAAGCTATAGGAAGGATTTCTGAAGCAGTGGGAACTGAGACGAGTGTGACTTGCAATGGTAAAAGCATAAAACAACAACAAAAGAATCTTTTAAAAGGTACCACTGGTAAAAACAAATCTTCAATATGTCCATATTGGTCCAAAACATTCTTTGTAAATATTGTTGGTATGCTTGTTTTCCTATAAATATTTATCATTTTTTTCATTGCACTTTTTGTTTCTCAAGAAGGTTGCTAAAATTCCATAGGAAGATTAATATGATATTGAAAATATACCAATATGGATGTCAAAAAAGGTGCACCATGAGATGGTCAAAGAAATAAACATAGAGGCATCGCAAGGGGGGCATCCCAATAGCAATATGCATCAAACATATGTAATCATTGTTTTATTTTTTATGTGCATAGAGTTTAATTATTGCATGAAGTACTAGTTCTCAATTGTTTTGTTGTAGCATAAACAAAAAGAAAATGGCACTCATTTAATGCATTATATGGGTTGACAAGGAAAAAAAGGGTTAATCACAAAGATTGTGAGTACTTGTGGTTTGCTTTAGATTTCATATTTTATGTTATGTTAATATTATAATTAAATTAAAAATGTACGTGGATGTTTTTTAACGGGTGTTAACATATGGTGGAGAGTCATTTGATCATCTGATTTACAATGGATTAAGTAAGGGTTGTCAATATATGTTGGGGTTTCAAGGGTTAATTGTTTTATCATGGCCCTTATTTTATAATCATTGGAACAAGAATAAAAGTTTAATTATATCTTTTCTTTGTCATGGCGTATGAAACTAACTAAAGACAAAGTATGGAGAGGAGATAATAGATCATTTATTGACAACCGACATGAGGAATGGTTTTGAAAATATGTGTGAAGTTTATGATTCACTCATTGAACTGGTACATTTTTCCATTTACACAATTGTCTATATTATATTATCTATAAATGTATATATACTGATCACATTTTATTTTTATTCATGTAGATGAAACATGAAAATTGTTAGGATTAATTAATCCTCCCTTTACCCACATAAGCCTATTTGATCCATTTAGCTAGATTAAGAGGTCATAATCACCCACCAATGCATGGGGGACACACCTAAGAGTCATCTTCCACTTACTGCACTTGATTGCATAAGTTTAGGATCCTAAGGGACCAATCCCTACATTATAGGATCCCACTCTGAGTGCCACCAACAATCACCTTCAGTTGACTGTGGTAGATAACGAGTCATGCTCAGTTATGCTTCAGTTACAATAAGTTAGATTAGCTCCAGTTTGCATGATTCGTGAGAGTGTAGGCGTCATCATTCACCTACCCTCACCTACCATCATTAGTTAATTGATTGTAGACTGATTTGGTTATCTGGAGTTAACTAGTCAGATACACTTGTCATTATTTCCACTCTGAGTTAGCTAACCAGCCAGTTTGAGTTCGTGAATTCAAATATTATCCATAGTATTTGAATTCTATTTATTGTATTACCATCGTATTATTGAATAATTAATGAATATTTATGTAATGATAATCTCAGCAATACTTGTCCAATTTGTGTGAAATTTAAGTCATGAATCTGTTGTTCAGTTTACATTGATTTGATAATTCCATTGCATACTTCTTTTTAGATGGCTCTCATTTTGGCTTGTAGATCTATGGTTCATTAAATTTAACATGGTATCAGAGCCTATGTTCAAGACAAAAACAAACCTCAAAAGGCTCCATGCTTGCACCAGAAGTAGCTAAGTTTCCACATAATTCCTAGAATCATTGCATTGCTCCCTCTAGATTATGTCTAGAGAAGTCTATCCAAGTGTGACGAATTCTGAAAAAGTGAACATGTCAAGGTGGAAAGGTTTTAGCTGACATATGTTTGCGAATTGAATTTTCTTTTGCTGTGATTTTGCAGGTACCTACGTAGCTCTTGAATATTTGTTGATCATCATACAATGAAATGAATAATTCGGCTCCTCTATCACCTAGAATCCTTACATCCTTCAATTACATTGATTGGAGGGAATATATGCAGATAGTCTTACACAAAAAATGCATGCATAGGATGACAATCGGAAGAGAATTCAATCCCCAACAATATGTTGAGAAATCCAAGTTTCTGAATAAGCTAGATGAAGCCTTCAGGTTCATGTGCGTCCACATCTCCAGGGAGTTGGTGTTCCACCTTGTGGGAGTCAAAACTCCAAAGAAAGTATGGGACAAGCTTGAATATTATTTTGGAAAACAAGATGAGCTTAGAGGCCATATTCTAGAGAATGAGCTCATGGCACTCCATCCTAGCAACTTCGATACATTTCAATAGTTCTTCTCGAAATACAAAGCCCTAGTCTTGCAATGCAAGCAATGTGGGATAGAGAGGAAGCATGAGCAGCTTGTACTGTCAATTTTGAGCAAGCTTGGCTTATAATTCTCAGTATTTGTATCCACATTCCACTCCAGAATATTATCCATCCCAAATTGGAAAATGCATTCTCTATATGCATTTGCAGAGTCATTGATCCAAGAGCAAGACAAATTGATTCATCATGGGAGTGCTCAATGCCTCCAAGAATCAAGCCCTCTTAGTTGGAGACTCTGGGAAAGAGAAAGCTAAAGGGAAGCAAAAAGGAAAGGAGAATAAAAATGTTGATTAGAATTCAAAGGATAAGCATAACCCTTCCAATGGAGCCTTGGGTTCCAAGAAGAACAAGAACAAGAAATTTGAGAAAGCTCAATTCTCCTACTGTATGAGAGGCTTTCAGCGAGAAAGTCATTGTATGAAGAAGATCATTGGTCAAATGGAAAAAATTCTTGAGAGGAACAACATTTCCCTCCCTGAAGGTGCAAGGAAGACTGGATCTGGAGAAAAGTATGAATATCATAATGAGAGATGCCATGCACTGAAGGCTAGTTGTTAAAAAACACATGCCTTCCCCATTGATTCAGGAACCTCCAATCATATGGTTTCATCCAAAGAATCATTCTCTTCATTAAAAAATACTGATGGTATGAGTATTCACATGGGTGATGACACCCAAATTCAAGCTAAAGGAAAGGGTTCTATCAATTTCAAACATAGAGTGTTCATAAATGTACTCGATGTTCCCTCCTTAGCTGTAAATTTGTTATTTGTATAGCAGATGACACAAATTGGCTCACTTAAGCAAGTTGTTTTTGGTCCTGAATTGGTAGATATCTCAGATATCTCAGCTAGGAATATTATAGTGAAGGGTGTTGTAAACCATGCCTCCAAGTCACATGAATTCTCACACTTTCTGCCATACTCAGATCCAGTACAACCTCAGCTGCCATTTGAAAGGGGAGGTAAAATCATTCTATCTATACCTTTTGTTAATGATGTATTGTCTAATGTTTTGTATTCAGAAGATGAGGAACAAGATCAACATGATCTTGATATTGATATTGAGCCTCAATAGGATCTAGATCTAAATCCATCTCCTATTCCAAATTAGAATCCTAAATGGGACCAAAATCTCATTGAAGCGGATGGGAATGTTGTTGGGGATCTAGGTGACAGAAGCAGAACGAGGTCCCAGTATCTGAATCAACATGCTACACTCTCTCATTCAGTTTCACTTCCTTCAATGAGGTGCAACAAGCTTCTTGAGAGATGCTACTTTATGGTGATGACTTATCCATAATTCGACCCACTAAAGAACAAATTGGATCAAGTCACTATTCCTCCATAAAGAAGAGACAAAAGCAATATTCCTTCTCCTATCTATAATTATATTGGAAGAAGATGGAAAAGTTCACATGCATAGTCCCAGGATGATGGTGCACATAAAAACCAAGATTCTGCATTACTGCTTCACAGAGTTGCAAATTGCAGCAATTTTTTCACAAGTTTTTGCTCTAAGAGAAAAAAAATTCTCTTAAGTATGGAAGCTTGTTTCCTAATTACCTGCTTATTTTGAGGGGGGGGTTCCCATGAGATTTTCCCCATTTTCCTTGTTTTTTAAGCAGTATTTTATTTCATTTAGATTGTATGGGTGGCTTTTGCCCTAGTTGCTAAGGCCCAAGTTGTCCAAAGTTAGGATTAAGGGGGGGGCTTAGGATTAACTAATCCTAACTTTACCCACAAAAGTCTATTTGATTCATTTAGCCTAGCTTAGGAGGTCATCATCACCCACCAGTGCATGGGGGACACACCTAAGGGTCATATTCCACTTACTGCACCTAATTGCATAAGTTTAGGATCCCTAGGGACCAATCCCTACATTATAGGATCCCACTATGAGTACCACCAGCAGTCACCTTCAATTTCTTATGGTAGGTAATCAGTCATACTCAGTTATGATTCAGTTACAATCAGTTCTATCATAGATAGTTAGATTAGTACCAGTTTGCATGATTCATGGGAGTGTAGGCGTCATTATTCACCTACCATCATCAATTAATTGATTGTAGACTGATTTGGTTATCTAGAGTTAACTAGTGAGCTCCAGCTGTGATTACTTCGACTCTGAGTTAGCTAACCAGACAGTTTGATTTGGTGAATTCGAATCTTATCCATAGTATTCAAATTCTATTTATTGTATTACCATTGTATTAATGATTAATTAATGAAGATTGATGTAATGATAATTTGAGCAATACTTGTCTGATTTGTGTGAAATTTATGTCATGAATATTTTGTTCAGTTTACATTGATTTGATAATTCCTCTGCATACTTCTTTTCAAATTGCTCCCATTTTGGCTTGTATATCTATGGTTCATGAAATTTAACAAAAATATGGACCGAAATAAAATCGATGAACAAATCATTTCAAATAACTCAGGAAGAATATCCCCTAAATATGGTGAAGATATGGAGCATGGAAGCAGCCCGAGAGACTACAACACTTCACGCGGTGATTGAAGATCAATACATTTGATTGTTGTTACTGCAAGTTATATATTTTGAAATTTTTATCTATGAAAAAAAGTCTTTGTAATGTGTACATATCACCCCAATCATATGAGCATAAGTAATCAATAATTGTAATCACTTTGAAGCATACCTATCCATGTTGTCCCATTCATAATTTTTTCCAAAATGCTTACACGGTTTTTAATGTGCATATTACAAAAATGACACATCGATGCATTTATATTCCCACCGTTTGATTTATTTTAGAACAAATAAAATAAAAACCATTTCTGGTGCATATTATACATATACTACGCATTGATGGTTTGTATCATATATGGTGCACCGGTGCGTTAATTATCTAATGTGCACACTGTTTGTCTCAAATAAATTTTTACCTACAATTCTTTACTTATTGTGTAAAAAATATTTTATGATTTTTCTTTCATTGTGCAAGTTGTTCATTGATAAAAAGACGACCCATAAAATATTGTGGAATAAAAATCACAGCGAAGGGAGCAAGAGAAACATGTTAATATGAAATCAATATATTGGAATTATATGTATATTTTGATGATGTGTATCGGTTATGCATGTTACGAAAAGCAAAAATTCAAGGAAACTCTGTAATATTGTTCAAAAACTCAGTGAAGAAGAGAAAAAAAACTAAGAAATTATTGTAGACTAAGGAATTACGTAGATCAACATGCGATTAACATGAGGTTTTATTCTGACTTCTTACGGACAATGCTTCTCAAGAATAATTGCTATCATGTTTCAAAGTTTGGATTTCAAATTTGTGAATGTTGTCTAGGGATGGAGAGCAAGGAAATAGGACACCCTAAACATATAAAAAATAAAAAGAATGTAAACGATCGGGATTTGGTCATCAATTCAACTGGAGTAGTGTTGAAATTTAATGAGAGGGGGGGGGGAGTTTATAAAATTTTGAGGGGTATAATGGAAAAAATTAATATTTGTGCTTTTCATTTAGAGTACAAAAATCAATCCAACAACTCAAAGAAGTATGTTATAATTAAACTATAGGAAGTGTTTCTGAAGTAGTGGGCACTAAGATGTGTGATACTTGCAATGGAAAAAACATACAACAACAAAAACAATCTTTTAAAGGTACTACTCATAAAATTGTTTTTCTTTAATATGCCACATGCTAGTCCAAAACATACTTTGTTAATATTTTTGGTATGCTTATTTTCATATAAATATTTATCATTTTTTTCATTGTGGTTTTCATTTCTCAAGAAGATTGATAAAATTCCAGATGAAGAACAGTGTGATATCTGAAATACGCTAGTACGGATGTTAAAAAAGGTGTACCATAATATGGTCAAAGAAATGAACATAATCGCATCACAAGGATAGGCGTCCCAACAACAACATGCATCAAATGTATGTATTTGTTGTTTTATTTTTAATGTGCATAGAGTTTAATTATTGCATGAAATACTAGTTGTTATACCAATATTTTCCACCTCATGAGCTTAAATATGCTTTATTGGTCAGTTCTATCCTAGACGTTGCCACTCCATATGCTTTAGCCTGCTCCATAAGCCAATTAAGTGCTTGACTGATAGTTTTCTTCATTCGTGTGGTCTCGACTGTGAGCTTCATTCCTGCAACATGTGGTCATGCCAATATGACCGCACTTACTCAATCCAAAAAGAGCAGTCCCAAAGTTGGCTTGGGAATTTTGGTAAGTTCCAAGGTGATGAGGATTGAGAGAGATGGATCCTTCGCAGCATGAGCCTAGGAGCTCTTAGAATTCAAAGTGTCTTCGGTTCTAGAAGGCCTTCCAATACTTATCTCACCTCCTCTACCAATATTATAAATAGAATGCATGCCAAAGGAAATTGAGGGGAAGAAAAGAGAACATGTCAATGTTGCACAATTGGAAACTCATCCTTGCTGTAGAAATTGGCATTGAGAAGGCCCAACCTTTGGTGATATGAGGAGTAGGAGATTGGATCATGAAACCAAGGAGAGTCCTCCATAATGGGTCAATATGAAATGTAAATTGATTTATGAATAATATACATGTTGATGGTTTCCCTCATTCATGGTGTTATTGTGTCTTTGCATCATTGTTGATCTAATTGTTTCATTATATAATTGGATCTAACATATATTTCTCATGCATTGGTGAAATGTTAGAAGAAGTGTGTTTCCTTTATGTCTTTGTATGCAGGGATTTGGTGTTTAGAGGCTGGAGTATACAATATCTAGGGACTACATAAACTGGAATATATGAAGGACAACCATCCGGTGATAAGGTGTGCCTCATACTTCACTATCTTCTGCATAATTGAAAGGGAAATCTAAAAGAAAACTATTGGCATACATACTATTGTTTGTCTTGGGTATTGGCCCCACACCCAAGATAGACCCAAATAATAGACCCATATCGATAGACCTAGACTAACAAAGTATCCAAATGATAAACCCAGACCGATACCAATTGCAATTGTCTAGACAACGAAGCCTAAGACCTGAAAATATATTTTTCCTGAATAATATTTTTCCAGCAAGTTGATTCACCAAATAAAAATCTCTAGATAATCTTAGCTCCCATATCTAGATTCATCAAGTATCAGTCTTGAATTCCCTAACCACCATGTCCTTTTGGATAATTTACAATGTTCCACTTCGCCAAATGGAGTTTTCTTTTGTTAATATTGCCAGGCTTCCCACAAAAAATTCCTTATGTAATAATCAATATTTTGCATGATGCTTTTAGGATCTAATGACAATGAATATTGAAAAAGGGGAAAAGAGGAGAGAAATAATATTAGTAAGGTCACTTTCCCAGCATGTTTTTTTTCCATCGTATACCCACTCTTGATATTTTATCTTTCATTTTATGGAGAATCGGCTCCCATAGGGTGCTTGAAGTTTTCTTTTGGATGATAGGAATACCTATATACCTAAAATAAATACAAGTAGAAGTTCATATGAATCCTAGTTATTTTGAAATGTTGCGCATTGTATGAGATGGAATGTTTCCAACCATATATCCTATATTTTCCTTTATTAACCTCTCCTCCTTAGGCTTCCAACAACCAATATAAAGTTTGATTAAATATCCTTGTATTGATCAAAGAGGACCCTCCCAATATCATTGTATCTTTTGATACCAGAATCTACTCCATCAAAATTTAAAGATTCCAGTAGCGTGTATGTAAAGGACCCTGATTTTCGCTGCTGGAAGATCATAATCTAGCATCTTTTCACCAAAGCACTAAGTTTTTGTGTCAGTATGATCAGTTTCTCATTGCTTCAAGCTTCTATCCTAGTCAGTTTATAATGTATATCTCTCGCCTTTGTTTTCTTTGTTTGCATCTAAAAATACCTTTAATTCTTATCAAGATTGTCAAATTCCTAAGAAAGTATTGTGCATAATTAGCCAAATTTTTCGTGAGTTTCATAGTCCATGCTTGTCCGATTGTCGTAGACACTTGAAAACTAAACCAAATGTTCAAAAAAAATATAAATGTGTAAAATAAATGTAAAATTCAAATTATTTTAAAATTGTTTATTTAGTTTTAAAAACGTTGTTTTATATTTATTTTATAAAGAGGTTTTTGTTCTCCCTTTTAAATTGCTTTCTTTTAGTCAATGTGGCTTTATTTAAAAAAAAAATTTGATAAAGTATTGTCATGTAAAATATTTGGGGCTCTTGTCTTCTTTTGAATTCGAATCCATTCCCAAAGTGATAGTCTCTACTTACCACTACATTAAACTTGCAAGTATTAAGCCCAAGCTTCCAAGTATTGATTTATGTCTCATGTTTGTCAAGCATAATCCCACAAGTCCAATAGTGTCATCTACATGTTATTCATGAATTGGTTGTTATCATAATTTGTTTAATATTTTAGTAGTATTTCATGTGAGATATTTCTCATGATTTAAAAAGTGTTCTTGCATGCCATGGTCCAAATGCTAAGAGCCTGAGTGAAAAAGTTCCAAGAAAAACGTCCAAGGATTAAGGGGAGACACACATACAGGTAGTCATCATCGAACACTCAAAACATGCTTGCTAGGTAAGTGCAAAAGGAAGTTTGAGCGGTGCATGCCCAGGTGTAAATAATTTCCAGCAAATTGCCCATGTGTTAAACGTCTCAACCTCGGGTTTTAAGTTGCCCACAAAAGTGTTGAGATATTGTAACTTCAAAAGATATTCTAAATGTATTTTACTAATATAACCCAAGGGAGATGTTATTATTCCTCCGTCATGGTGCTACTATTGTAATTGGTCATCATAGAGTCATGAGGTAAAACCTCCATTGTAATTTGGGTCATTAGTACCCTAATGAATAATATAAAATATTGTTTTGAGTCTTCCTAGGTGAAGTCGGCCCAAACAGTTTAGTGGGGACGACTTGTTTAGGGTAAAATTTAGTTGGATCAATGTGTATAAATAGAAGAGTTGTGCTTCTTATTTGAACATAGACTCACTCACTTGAGTATCGCATAGGAGAGAGAGAGAGAGACAGATCAGCAAGGAGGAGAATACATGTTTTGGGGTTTTATCTTATACATCTTATACAAAGGAAGTGTTGATGGGTTTTCTTCTGCTTGAGGGTTTCCCAGGATAAATATTGTGCCTATCTTCTGATTGTGTTTCTTTCAATGATTCTGCATATGCTAATGTTGTGAACTTGGATTGAACACTAATTATATCTAGTCTATCATATGAAATCTTAACATGGTATCAGAGCTAATCTGAATATGACAGCTTTCACAAGGTGAAACTCTCTTTCCTCCCTCTCTGAAAGAAATTAGGGTTTCTACAAAATTTGGAATTTAGAAGATCTGCTTGCATAGAAAATTACGCCTCCCTAGAGCTCATATATTGAGCCCAAGATAGAATTTTTTGGATGGTTGAATCTCCAGGAAAGAAAAACCCTAGTTTAGACCTGAACCAAAAAACTGCAGAAAACCAGAACTAGAAATTCTTTAGAGCTACAACCTCACAAGTAGGATTTGAAGGGTGAATATTTGGGATCTTCAGAAATCAGTTGGACCAACCAAATCGCCTCAGTTAGGTGCATCTACTATTAAGGTCAGCTTTTCATTTTGAGAAATTTCAATTTTTAGTGACCTACTGGAGAGGATGGTTGCAATCACTAAGCTTGAGGACAAGTTAGAAGGCATAGAAAAATTTCTAGCTTGGAAGTATAGGATTGGTCTCATTCTAAAAAAGAATGGCCTTGAGAAGTACATCAAGGTTGAGATTGCAGAACCTAAATAAGATGAAGCTAAGGAGAAGCATGAACAAGACCTAATCAAGGAAATGAGGATCATTGTTGATTCTATCAAAGATCACTTGATCCCTCAAGTGTCATCTAAGAATACACCTAAGCAAATGTATCATGCACTTTCCAGAATGTATGAGGGAAGGAACATCAACACAAAGATGAATCTGAGAGCTCAATTGAAGGGCACCAAGATGAGCAAAGGAGAATCAATTCAAGATTACTTCACAAGGGTCTCCCAGTTAAGAGAACAACTAAGTGCTATTGGAGACACCCTTGATGAGGATGAACTAGTTATGACTTCTCTCAATGGTCTCACTAGACCTTGGGACTCGTTCATACAGACTTTGTGTGCCAGAAAAGAAAGTATGAAGTTTGACATGGTATGGGAAGATTGCATTCAAGAAGAAGCTAGAGTATCCAACAGAGAAGATGATCACACTCTATCCATCCATACTAAAGGAAGAAAACAATCAAACTTCAAGAAGAGTAATCATAAACATTCAAATAAGAAGTTTCAAAAAAAGAAGAAGGATTACTCAAAGTATCAAAGCTACAACTGTCATAACATATGACACCTTTCTAGAGAGTGTCCATCACCAAAGAAGAACAACAACGACAAGAGACATCATTCTCATCTAGCTGAAGATGAGGATGAAGAATAAGAAAGACCTCGAAAGAGACTAATGAGAGGAGAAGACGTAGAAGAATGCATACTACTCTCTGCACTCTCTGGTTCTATAACACTTGGAAAAGATACATGGATTATTGATAGTGGTGCTTCAAATCACATGACAACGAAGAAGCAAACTTTGTCAAGACTTAAAGAAAATAACTCTCCCTAGAAACTATCATTGGGAGATGACTATCAAATATCCCATCAAAGGTATTGGTGAATCAAGCTACAAGCCTAACTCTGGGACTTCCATGAAGATGAAGGAAGTATTGTATGTACCAGGTTTGAAAAAGAACTTACTTTCCATCTCTGCTCTAGATACGAAAGGATATAGAGTTGCTTTTATAGATGGACAAGTACTTATGTGGTCCAAAGGAAAGACACTTGAATATGTTGTGGTCATTGGTGAAGCAGAAGGAGGGTTGTACAAACTCAAAGGACATCCAGAGACAACCCTTTTCCATGTTGGGCCAAGAAATATCACAAGGAAGAAACAAAATCACAAGCATAAGGCAAGAAGAACAGGCATGCAACGAAATAAAGGAAGGTAAAGGAAGAAAAGGAAGCGCTGAACAGAGAAATTTGTGATGAGGAATGGTGTGACAAAGGAAAAGTAGACCTAGAGTTGGTGAAAGATTGGCAGTTAGAAGAGTAAAGGATGGAAAGTAACATGTCAGAAGACCGTAGGAGTTCGATTCGTGGGAAGACTAAAGGACGCTTTTTGTGGCTAGTTATGGCTTGTGATTAATGTAATGAAGGACATTTTTGCGGCCAATATGGCCTATAATAAATGTCTGAAAGATGTTTTTGTGGCTACTTATGAATGTAATAACTGAGTTGTACTCAATCGACCCTGCGTGGTCTTGTAATATCTATAAATAGGAGGAACCCGTTCTATATAAGGGTTCGGAGAAAAATTAGAACTATTTTGAAGAGATTAGAGAGAAGTATTATAGTAGTAGAAGGTTGTTGAGCTACGGATCTGCAGCTGTGTGCGCAGACCATTTTGTAAGAGTCATTCTGCAGCTGAGTTCACAGATAGTAGAGTAAAAGAGTCAATCCAGGCTATGTGCAGATCAGTAGGAGTAGAAGAAAAGCATAAAAATAGAGAGCATGATAGCAAGAAAGAGTCTGAGCTGAAAAGACATATCTCAAAACAGTCTACAAGTCGCAAACTACAAGGTGCCATATGAAGAGCACCTTGGTGGTTTTTACCCAGATGGGTTTCCACGATATTTCTTCTATCGCATGAATGTTGAATGTTGAATGTTTAACGGTTAATGTTGAATGTTGAATGTTTAACGGTTAATGTTGAATGTTTGACTATCTTGCATTGTTTAAGGTTATTGCTTGAATGAATGTCACAATATTGATAAAAGCAGTGAGTGACTGAATGCCTAAAACATTGTCAAAGCATCTTATATTATTTCATGTTTAAAGTTGTTAAGTAATAATATTGTCGCACCATTGTCCTTTACTATTAAGGAATCAGATGTGTTGCAACGTTGTGCCAGTTTTTAAGTTGTCAAGGACAAGGTTGTGTCGTATGTTGGTTGTGTCACACTATTGCGCCACTGTCAAGCTCATAAAATACTCCATCCTTTTGACTCTATTGAGCACCTCGGCTGCGCGCCAAGTAACTATCATCCCTCGCCGACTATGAAAACATGGTTCTGGAAGTTACACATTAAGATATCTCGGGTGAGACTCTACCTACCTCATAGGTGTTGTCGACTAATCTTGCTCTGTCTAGCCGATGTCTTTGGGTGTTTTGTTGGTTTCGTGGGTCTGTTGAACTTGGGTCGCAAGAGTGAGGAAAAGTAAGCCAACAAATGGTTATGTTGTTGGGACCCTTAATCATTTGAGTAGAGGGAAATTTTTTGGCATCCGACAAAGAAGGAAAATGAGGATTAGCCAGAGTCTAAGACAATAGCATTTGTGCAAGAAGAGAGCGCAAGATTGCGGTTGAGTGCAGAAAATTGGTTGGACCTATTGTTCGTCGAATGCACATTGTCAGCAGAAATATTTTGGATTGTTGTTTCCCTAAGGAGGAAAGGTGTGGCCTTAGGGGCAAGCAAAGATGCAAGTGTTTTCACCTGAGCTCAGCTCCTCTGTTTAGGCTAACTCCTAACGAATCCAAGGGGGATAGTCCCTGAAAAGGTTGTCTAAGGATTTTTTGTTTTAAAGTGTTCTTAGATGAATGGTGAGAATTAGTGTTGTTTAGGAGTTTTGATATACATAAAAAATACCAATTACGCAATCCATGTTGCTATTTGCAAAACACGAGATAAATAATAAGACATATATTAAGGCATCCACGCATAAATAACTTAGAAATAAATGGACAAATGATCCAAATAAGATGATGCAAGAATAAACAAACCAATGCCTTAAATGGAGTCAAGATGCTGAAAATATATGTCTCTGATGTTGGTGAGATCGTTTTGCAAATATATTTGGTCAAATTTTAATGTACATTTTATGAATGAACTTATTAATTAGGCGAGGGGGATTTCCACTTGGAAATATAACCAAAAGTACTCTAAGTGGCTTCGTTCATGCACATGTTGGACAATTCGGTTTGCAGTCAGGTGTTCAATAACTTTCCAACTACTTTGAAACAAGGAGAGCTACCCAACATACCCACTAAGAGATTGGCCACTTAGAACATTGCGTTAAATGTGGGGTAGTAAATTTTATTAGGTGTGAAATTGGAATTAAATAACTACAGTGCTTCTAGGTATCCTAAATGGGTAGAGCATACACACTATAAAAATGGTAAATTCCAAATTTATGGGATGATGAGTTGCAAATTTTATTAACAAACCACGCTCTCCGATAGAGAGTTCTCTTGATCCACCTTATGGTGAGATTCAAGAGTCTTATCTAATATATGATGCGAATGCAATGCAAGTGCTCTCCGACAGAGAGTGTTCTTGACTTGTCTTATGACAGGTTCAAGATTCTTTAGGTTCTTTTTAAGATAATTAATAAAAAAACATGATGAAGTAAATGGAATGCATGTAATGAAATTGAATCTAGCAATTAGTATGAAATAAAACTAAGTCTAAAAGAAATATAAACTAAGCAAAGAAAAGACAAGACACCCTTCCCTCAAATAGGGGAAGTAGGAAAAAAGTGTGGGAGGATTAACCCCACTAGTCCTTTTTATTAATAATTACAATCACAAAGATTTTAACCCTTGAAAATAAAGCAAGAAATAAAAACTAAGGAAAGAATCCTTAATGGCTTTTACAAGGATGCAAGCTTTTCTTGGTTTTACAATTTCTTCAATCCTCAAGTACTTCTTGGTTCACTTTTCCTTTTCGATGTCTGCACCAAACCAACAAGTACTCAACCACCCATTATTGTTAGACAAAAGGAAACTAATCTAAGTGCAAAAATAACCCTTTTTTCATGCAAAAATTTAGTGTTTTTTGAAGCAAAACCAAGGCAAAAACATGCAAAGAAAAGAGTAAAACCAGGAAAGCTGAAAAGATGGAAAAACAGGGCAGCCAACAAAATAGTAAGATGGATGCAACAAAAAGAAAAAACAGGGCAGCCAAGTAGGAAGAAATATGGCTGCAAATCAAAGAGGAAAAGGGGCTTGAAAAAGGGCAAAAAAGGAGCTGGAAAAGTGCCCAAAAGGGCTAAAAATACGTGTAAAAGAGGGTAGCCAACTAAGAGGAAAGTTGGCTGAAAATTTTTGGTAAATAGGACAGCCAAAAAAAGGCATGTATGGATGCAAATAAAAGGACAAAGAGGGCATCGAAGAGTGGAGAAAAAGAGAGCAAACAAGCAAGGAAAAATAGAGTAAAAACCAGTAAAACAAAGAGGTAAAAAGAGGAGTAAAAAGAAAAAAAAATGAAGGCAAAAGAAACAAACCAAAAAAGAGTAAAGAAGAGATGGATAAGAGGGACAAGAAAAAGAAAAAGAATAAGGATGTGGGAAACCAAAGGGAATTATTTTTTAAAGTTTGATTAATAGAGGCAAGGAAGAGCCCCTTTTAGCCGTATGTTTTTTTATGTCGGATTTAAATGCTCTGAAGAGCCTGCATGGTGAAAGTATCAAGTTAAAAAGACCCTTGATGAGAAACCAGTTGAAATTCAACCCCTCCTCTCCTAGAGTTTCCTGAAACCAACACAACTCAATACAAATAAAGTGATCAAATGCTAGGATGTAATAATCAAAATAGATAATGAAAGGCACTAGTATAACTGACTACTTCCTGCCCACTTCAAATATATAATGAAAAGTGCATAGATAATCAAATTAAAACTTTAAATGTAGTACTACCCTACCGTGCTAGATTTATATCCTTCATGAGTTAATAGTGATCAACATTATTAAAATAAAGAGAGGGTTGAGAAACAATATCACCTTGCAAGGTGAAAACCACATGCAAATAACCCACACATAGACCTCCAAAATCACTTTATTTCGTTATCAAATATCAGTTACAATCTTGGAAGAGTTCTCTTGCAATTTCTCCATATGCAAATGGGAAGAAGAGACTCTTATTTATTTAAAAATAAAAGAAAGATAAATCTTAAAAACTTAAATCCAGACTAAGAGTAACATCGGAGTGAATCTCTTGATTGACTAAGCTCGGCGTGATGGTTTGGAGTTGAACTGAGCTGCAACTGAGTTGTAACTGAGTGTTGGAGTAATGAGGGGGGTGAGGTAGCTCAACCCCCCTCGGTACTATCACCCATCCAATAGATGAAAAACACTTAACAAATTGAACTGCCAGCTAAATGAGGGCAAATTTTTTATTGAGAGTTTAACTGCTACACTCTGATACTTGATCTGAAACTGATTGATACTGATTGGAATCATCTTCGATAAATTAATTCAAGATAATTAGCCCTTTATTTTATTCAATTTGTCCTTTCCTGGACATTTTTTATTTTCTCCAACTTATTATTTTTTTAATTTTAATTAATATTTCTCATTTTTTGGATTTTTGAGAAAATATTAATTTCAAGGCCAAATAATAGTCTGAAACTTAGGATAAGTGTGTCTAGGGGTTAAATGAGTGTTTTGGCTTAGAAAATAAGTCTTTATTTGCTAAAAACCTGCCCCATACCACTTAATTATTACAAATTGAAAACTTTCAATTAAACCATGGTCAAAATGGTTTAATTAATTGAAAATTTTAATTAATTCTCTATAGTCCAAAAATAAAAATTAAAAAACTCAACGCCGCCGGTAAAAAAAATGACAAATATTTAAAGCATCTCGGGGCTTAGGAAATGACCATAGAACATACCAATAGTGTCTAGTATGTTCATACTTACTAGTTGGACTCTAATAACCCCCCATGGCCCAAATTTCAAAATCAAGCATTCCAGCTTTGGAGGAAGCAGAAGAAAAACTCATTGATTATACTCGACTATAGGAAAAGCATAATTGACAAGGGAAAAAACTCCCTGGAATACATTAGTTGAAATATACGTCTTAAGGGACCGAGCCACTCAAAACCCCTACTAGCACACTTTATTACAACAACCCCATCGGGCATGGTTAATTCAAGATAAAAATAAAAATGACTAGCCAAAATTGGCTAGGCAAAACATTCTAAAATTTTGTTGCACTGGATATGAACATTGACTATGTTCATCAAATGGTGGCTCGACAGGAGGTTCAACTATGGTACAAAATAGTTGGTAATAGGACCGATACATATACTATGATATTCACGAGATCTTCTTTGCAGAGTTTCCTATTGTGTTGCATGAGTGGTTGTCAATATTGGCAACTCGGCAGACAAATTTCCAGAGAAGAGAAGTGGTCGAGTGGAGTACTTAGTTGATCTGCGAATTAACCAGTGCAAGTAACCCCGTCTCTAGAGATATTTATTTTTGGGTCGAGAGTATATTGCAAGGGTAGATTATTGAGTTTGCAATAGAGACAATAACCTCATATAGTGAGGCGAAAAGAATTTTTTTCCAAGGACCCCGAAGAAGGTATTTGTTGTCTATAAATACATGGATAAAGATGCTCATTTATGAGAAGGGTATTTTGCAGTTGAGGAGTTGAGTCTCATATCCAGAGGAGGGTATATGTCACAGACGACCTATAAAGAAAATGGGAAATGGTGAGCTGAGATGTTCCCAGGAAGTACAGAACCTGAACTAGAATTTGGATTCCTAAGGAGTGGAAGAAGATCCCAGTCAGGAAAAAGAAGAAAGACAGTAGGAGGTAGATGGACTCCTAGTCTATTTGAAGAAATTGAGCATGAAGTTGAGTCATGGATAGATGAAGGGTCTTGCGACGAAGAGGAAGACTATAGCGCTATTTCTGAAGGAGCAGAAGAATCCGAGGAGTCTGCGGATACACCAAGATCAAGACGCAACTACACCACCCTAGGAGTATCACCGGAGGTAAGGTCTAGAGCCTCATATCCTGAAAGAACTGTTAGTACTGATAGTGCTAGTACTGCAACTAGCGCGCAAGAGAGTCCACCTTCTTTAGATTATTAATTGAATATCCCTGACGCCAACTCAATAGTTGGGGAAGATATTAGATTACCCACATTCAATGGGAATGGATCAAAAGATCCAAAGCAGCATTGGTTCCATTGCAAAACTGTTTGGATGGTTTTCCAAGTTCATAATGCGGACATAAGAAAAGCGCAGATGATTACAACTCTACAAGGTCACGCGCAAGACTGGTTTATGAATTTTTTTGTAGTACCAGCAAGAAACCCATAGAAGACCCTTGATGAGATCCAACTCACGATGATTTTTGAGTTCATAAAACATAAATCTGAGTCATAGTGCATCACTGAGATCAAGGAGATATAGAAGTTACGGACAGAGTTCGTATGGGATTTTGATCAGCAGTTTAAAACTTTGATGGCCAAATTTGGTTTCCAAATGTCGGATGTACAACACAAAAAGTGGTTTATTTTTGCACTATTACTACACATCCGAGCTCCTTTGATGCAACAGAATATTGTGTTACAGACGGAATCGCTAGAACTAGTGATGAAGCTGGAATCTTCGTCGATCGAAGATGGTGGCGCAAGAATGATGCAGATTTAGTCGCAGTTGGCTAATCTGATTGTGCAGCTCTAGGATATCAAGAAGGCCAAATAATCCCAAGAGAACTTGTGGTGCACAAGATGTCGAATGAATGGACACACCAAGGACAATTGTCCAGTGTACATGAACTATATCTCGTCGGGTGCACCAAATCCACTGAGTACCCACAAACTACCCTGGTACCGAATATGCCAGAATAGAGGGCATCGCGATGAGGATTGTCTATACTTACAGAAGATTGTAAGTACCCCAACCATCCTTTTTTGTAAATTCTGTAAATCAGTAGGGCACGATGAGAAGGATTTCATGGCATACTAGCTCTTGAAGGATATGAAATTAGACACCTACTTGATGAAGAACGACAAGAAAGCTCAGGCTGAAAAGGCACAAGCGCACTATCATCCTATGGATTTCCCATAAAATGAGTATCAGAATCAATATCAGCCTCAGTATGCACCGCAGAATCAGTACCCACCACAGCAACCACACCCTTAGGGAAGGGGGGGTGGAAACTTCATAGGTAGAGGAGGAGGAGGATTTGGTAGAGGAAGAGGCCAAGTTGTATGCTATAACTGTGGAAAGTTGGGTCATTATGCCATAGATTTCCATGAACCTGTAAATACATGTTCATATTGCAAAGCGTGGGAGCATAATGTGGAGCAGTGCCCCCAGTTGATTTCAAAGTGGCAAGCTCAGACCATCGGAGGTCCTAACCCTACGCATAATCCAAATCCAAATGCTAAGATGGTTTTTGTGTTATATTTTTATCATTTAAGCAGTATGATATTAGGATCTTATCTAAGAGAATAACATGCACGGCAATAAACATAAGAGACACAAAGAATTTTCCTCGGGGAAGCCATAAAGGATAAAACCCCGTAACTTCCTCAATGATAGAATGAGCACCAATGGCAGCAGTAAAAACCCAAATATAGAAAAGATTATCTCCACAGCTTTTCTCTCTCTCTCACTCGAGAGAGCTTCTCCTCTCTCACTTAGGCGCCCCAATGAGTGAGTGTGTGTATGATAAATAGAGAGGTTCACTCTCGATTTATATTCTTTCATTCACTTAATGTCCACTCCAACAAGTCGGCCTCACTTAACAATTACTTACCAGGGTTGACTTCTTTGGGAGATTCTAATAACCCTAGTGCCCCACAGTTATGGGGACTTTTCCCTCTGATCAATAAGGAGGGTTAACCTTGACTCAATTGTGGGGACTATTGCCCCAACTTATAATGGAGGGTTAACCTCAATGACTTTACATGACTTGTTTACATTATTGAATCTCCCAATCGAACATCGGGGCATGACATGACTCAATTACATTACAGATACTTCTCGGAATAAACATCGGGGTACAATACATAATATATACAACTGAATATATTCTGAAGTTACAAATACATCAACAATTCCTCTTAACTAGGAAGGTATTCTATTGACACAATTTATCAGCACAAGTCTTATTCTCTGTATCATCTGGATCATCATCAAGTCATCTTCATCTTCAATTCAGCTTCATCTTCAAGTCATCTTCATTAAGTCTGGATCATCACTTGATTTGGAGCATCACTGGATCATCATCAAGTCTGGATCATCACTTGATCTAGATCATCATCAAGTCTGGATCATCACTTGATCTAGAGAATCACTGGATCATCACTGTATCATCATCATCATCACTGCTTTCGCTATCTTAATCAAATGGTGTTATCTCTTCATTCTTCTCATCATAGGAAGTTCTACAGAGCCAGCCCTTTTTCATGTTGTTTGTAGGCCTAGCCTCTAGGTAGGTCTTCAACGTCTTCAGCACTTACATCTGACCATGGAATGAACCATGTCATAAAGGCCCACCCAGACCTTACATCTGACCATGGGAGGAACACATCCAAGAACCATGTCAAAAAGGCATGCCCAACACTCACATCTGACCATGGGAGGAACACATCCAAAACCCATGTCAGAAATGCCCAACACTCACATCCGACCTTATCTTGTAAGAAAGGCTCTGCACTTACATCTGACCTCATCTTGTTAGAAAGGATTTGCACTTACATCCAACCTAATCTTGTCACAAAGGCATTGCACTTACATCTGACCTCATCTTGTCAGAAAGGCTCTACACTTACATCTAATCATGTGGGAACACATCCCGCAATCACATCAGAATGGCTCTACGTTGATCATGTGGGAACACATCCCACAATCATATCAGAATATCTCTGCATTGATCATGTGGTAACACAAATCACAATCACATCAGATCATCTCTGCACTTATATCTAACCAAGTGAAGCTCAGCCTTCCACCATGTCAAAAAGGCACAACACTTATATCTGACCATGGAAGGAACCAATTCTCTCACCATGTCAAAAGGGCTCACAGACTCATCACTTCCCCTTGGAAGGAACATCGATCTGTAGCACACCAAGCTTCTCCCTAAAGTACTCAAACCTCACTCTGGCCATTTCTAGCATAGAATCACTTCAGGGTTGATTATGTCCAAGGATAAACTACGAGCTTCGCCAAGACTGATTACATCCAAGGAAAACCTATAGGACTGATTACATCTGAGAAACCTATGAGCTTCTCCAGGATTTATGCTCAGACAACCTGTCTCACTGACTATGCTATAACTCCTTCTTTCGAGAGATATCAATCTGGATCACATACTGGAGCTTCACTGCTCCTCTCTGCATCATACAAAAAATGTAAGTCAGATTAATCAAATCAAATAGTAGTCTTCAAAAGAAACATACTACCTCCCAAATAGAAAGTGGCAACATATTTTGCCTCGGCTGTACTCAGTGCCACGCAATAATGCTTCTTGCTACACCAAGAAGTGCTCTTCCTATCAATGAAACTGCCTGCCCAATCCGAATCCACATAACCCTCCAGTTTAATTTTTGATTCGCCTCATACTTGAGACCATACTCAACGTACCCTTCAGGTACCTTACTGCATGCATTGCAACCATTAGGTGAACATGTCTCAATGTGTTCACAGCAAAGCAAATATCTGGTCTCGTATTCGTCAGGTACATCAAGGAACAAATCATCTGACGATACATCATGGCATCAACCGACTTTGATGAAGCAACACTCAATAGATTCAGGTTCGATGCCATAGGTGTGGTCATGGTTTTGCAGTCCATCATCCTGAACCTCTTCAGGATCTCTACTGCATACTTCCCTTGTTCCAAGGATATTCTACAACACCTCCATGCCTAGAAAGTAGTGCATCATATCCAAGTCCTTCATCTCGAACTCGGCAGCAAGTCTCCTTCTTGCAACTTTTAATGAGTTCCTCTTTTCTGTCAAGAACAAGTCATCGACATATAATAGGAGCATCACTGGTCTTCCACCTTCAACCTTGAAGCAAAGTTTGGAATCCACTTTACTCTCAGTAAAGCCTAGATTCATCAGTAAGTTGTCCATCTTTTTGTATCATGTTGAACCTCAAGAGCTTCTGCAGTCACTCCCTCTGAAGCAAAGAACCATTCTCCCTCTGTATTTTTTATTGAAACATTATGTACCAAAGTCACAAGTAGCCTCCTCTACTACTAATATTCTATGTATCCATCCAGGGTCACTGGATACCAATATCCTCTATCTTGAACCTTTTCAAAAGTTCTTTTTGCACCAATCTGTGAACTTGTCATCCTCTATAGGATTTCATCTTCAACCTTGTAGCAAAGGTTAAGATCTTCATCACTCTAGGTGATCTTCAAGCTCTTCATGTATGTGTTATCCCATGGGTGTCTTCTGAGCTCATACAAGGCCTTCTTTCATTTGCACACATGATTCTTCCTGTCATTTGTTTTAACTTCTAGTGGCTACAAATGTCTCTTCATAGTCTATACCTTCTTTCCATGAGAATACTTGTGCTATGAATCTTGCCTTATATCCCACTATGTTTCCATCTACTGCATGATGGAACAACGAACTTCCCTTCAGGTCTCGATATTACATCCTAGACATCATTCTTCTTGAATTGGTCTTCCTTGTTGATGTATTTGTAACTTTGGAATGTATTCACTTGTATATCTTATGTATTGTACTCCGATGTTTATTTCGGGAAGTATCTATAATGTAATTGAGTCATTCCATGCCCTGATGTTCTGATCGGGAGATTCAATAATGTAAACAAGTCATGTAAAGTCATTGAGGTTAACCCACCATTGTAAGATGGGGCAATAGTCCCCACAATTGTCTCAAGGTTAACTCTCCTTGTTGATCGGAGGGCAAAGTCCCCACAGTTGTGGGGCACTAGGGTTATTAGACTCTCCTAGATATGCCATCCCTAGTAAGTAATTGTTAAGTGGGACCGACATGTTGGAGTGGACATTAAGTGAATGAAAGAATATAAATAGAGAGTGGGCCTCTCTATTTATCACACACACACTCACTCATTGGGGCACATGAGTGAGAGAGGAGAAGCTCTCTCAAGTGAGAGAGAGAGAACAGTTGTGGAGATCATCTTTTATGTCTTTGGGTTTTACTATTGCCATTAATGCTCATTCTATCTCTAAGGAAGTTGTGGGATTTTCTCCTTTATAGTTTCCCCGAGGAAAATTCTTTGTGTCTCTTGTCTCTTGTGATTTTTGTTGTGCATGTTATTCTCTCAGATAAGATCCTAGATCATATTACTTAAATGATAAAAATCTAACGTGGTATCAGAGCTAACATGAGAAGAATACATTATGCAACTACAGAAGCTAGGGCTTATTATGTTTGGGTATCTCTCCACAATCCATCAACGAAAGGATGCTATGATAACTCTCCATTAAAGGGCGCATCTTTCTATCGAAGCTGAATTTGATTCCAAGCATTTTCAGTGTTTGGTGCGGGAAATTTGGGATTTTCTCATAAGAGGAATTTTTGAGTGAGACTGGAATAGTATTGATCTCCTCATAAAAATAAAAGTTTAGAGACCTAGGTCAATATTTTTGGTTGGGTGAAACTCTGGGAAAGTCAAACCCTAGTTTGACCCCAGGCCGAAAAAACCCTAAATACTAAAACTGATAAGTTTTGGTACATTCGCTATATCTCAGGATTGCAGAAGTCTCAAGGGCTGAAAATTTCATAGGTCGAAGATAAATTCCTCACGTACCCTGTGTCCAATTTTCAACCTTCAATTAGCTATATTCTAGGAGATATGATTCCTCCAAGTTAGGGTTCCAACCTCTTCCAGGATTCATCCCTAAATAGTACACCTAGGGAGAATTTCTATATCTAGGCCTACGAAGGTCCAAATGAAATTTCTCAAGATGTTCCAAAAATTTCACAAACCATACTTTCTATGGTAGAGTGAATGAATCCCATGATCCTGGGAGGCCTTATAGGTGGTTATCGCAACTTCTGCATTCTCCAATTCTTCTTCTACTGCTTCAAGTTGTTCTTTCATTTGGGAGACCCTTTTATAGTATGACTGTATGGTCTCAGCATTCTAGATCTTCACATTCTTCAACTGGTTTCTTGAAGTCATCTTTTGATTTATGTTCTTCCCTTTAAATAGCTTGGTCACGGAATCAAACATCTCTTTCAATGTCTTTAGGGAAGACACTTGGGGTATAAGGTGATCATTGATTGAATAAGCAATGATCTTCTTGGCCTTGACCAAGTTCTTCTTGTGTAAGGCTTTTAGCCTCATATCCCTTTGGAACTGGAACCTCTCCACTTATGTAGGTGTCCAATTCATTTTCTTCAAGAATGAGTGACATCCAATACTTCCATGTTTGGAGGTTGTCAATTTCACCAAGCTTGTCATCAAGCTAGTGTGATTAGACATTTTGAAATAAGAACCTTAAATGTAAATAGCAAAAGATTAGATCTTACTGATTTGAGGTGTCCATCCTGGTTCCGGAGCTATCTGATCTAGGGATTGTTAAAGAAACCCTAATTTTAAAAACTTGGAATATTTTAGATATTATTGGATAGAAATATATACCTCTTCAATGTGAACTTTCCAATGTACTCCTTTTCTGAAAATAGTGGAGAAAAACTGTTGGAACAGGAAGCCCTAGTTTACCAATTTCTTCTGCATAAATGTTTGATATTGTTTCTGCAGTATCTCTAAAATTACTGCTCCTTTGTGTCTGAAATTTCTCATTGAGGTATCCTCATCTGTACTTCTTACAACACCATAGGTTTCATCAGAATCGGTTTCACCAATTGGTACTTATGAGCATTTTCCCAAGGTTACCTCTTTAAGGATTGTTCAGCATAGAGAAGTTGTACGGACTACCACGTGTCGTTGTTTGATGTTCGAGGTCTAAAAATTTTACCACAAAAATTACAGTTTGTTCCCTTTCTAAAACATCTTGAGAAATTTTATTTGAACCTTCATATCCCGAGATATAGCAATTCTCCCCAGGTTTCATGTTTGGGGAGGAATCCTGGGAGAGGCTGGAACCCTAACTTGGAGGATTCATATCTCCTAGAATATAGAGCATCTAAGATTGAAAATTTTACACAGTGTACATTAGGAATTTATCTTCAACATTTGAAAGTTTCAGCACCTGAACCCTCTCCAATGTCGAGATATAGAGAATATACCAAAACTATCAATTTCAGTATTTTAGTGTTTTTCAAGCCCGGGGTCAAACTAGGGTTTGACTTTCCCAGAGTTTCACCCAACCAAAAATATCGACCCAGGTCTCTAAACTTCGATTTTGATGAGGAGAGTAATCCTATGCTAGGCTCACTTAAAAATTCCTCTTCTGAGAAAAGCCCTAATTTCCCGCAACAAAAACTAAAAATGTCCGGAATCAAATTTCGCTTCGATAGAAAGATGCGCCCTTCAATGGAGAGTTAGCCTAGCATCCTTTTGCTAATTGATTATGGAGAGAGAACCAAAAAGTAAGAAGCCCTAGCTTCTGCAACTACGCAATGTCTTATTCTCAAGTTAGATCTGATGCCATGTTATATTTTTATCATTTAAGCAATATGATCTTAGGATCTTATCTTAGAGAATAACATGCACAGCAATAAACACAAGAGACAAGAGACACAGAGAATTTTCCTCACGGAAACCATAAAGGAGAAAACCCCACAACTTACTTAGAGATAGAATGATCACCAATGGCATCAGTAAAAACCCAAAGACAGAAAAGATGATTTCCACAGTTGTTCTCTTTCTCTCACTTGAGAGAGCTTCTCCTCTCTCACTCATGTGCCCCAGTGAGTGAGTGTGTGTATGATAAATAGAGAGGCTCACTCTCTATTTATATTCTTTCGTTCACTTAATTTCCACTCTAACAAGTTGGCCCCGCTTAAAAATTACTTACCAGGGCCGACTTCTCTAGGAGAGTCTAATAACACTAGTGCCCCACAACTATGGGGACTTTGCCCTCTGATCAACAAGGAGGGTTAACCTTGACTCAATTGTGGGTATTATTGCCTTGACTTATAATGGAGGGTCAACCTCAATGACTTTACATGACTTGTTTACATTATTGAATCTCCTGATCGGAACATCGGGGCATGACATGACTCAATTACATTACAGATACTTCTCGGAATAAACATTGGGGTACAATACATAACATATACAAGTGAATACATTTCAAAGTTACAAATACATCAACATGTTGCTAAGCCGATAGAACCAAGCGTTGTTGTCATAACACGAGGGGGTGTTGCAACAGAATTCAATCAGAATATACCACAGGAACAGCCTCAGGTGAAACCCACGGCGCAAAATAAAGTACCATTCGACATTCAAACACAATAGCAAATATTTTTGAATCTACGATCGGAGTTTGTGAATCCAGAAAAAACTATCGACTTCAGCCGAAGTCAGGGAGATACTTGAACGCTTCCAACAGATCTTCCAAAAACAAGCTCCAAGAAAGGTTAGTAAGATCAAGTCGTTTCTTTCAAGTTGCTTAGCGTTAATGAAAAGATAAAGATGTTATCGCAGAACTACAAGCACTGATAGAAGAAACCCCAACTGAGTCGCAACCTGAAAGAAGGGTTAACCATGTCAAAAAGAAATTCAAAACTGGGCATGAGTTAAGAATGAATGCGTGGATAGGGAACTACAACATGGATTACGTCATCCTAGATCTAGGTTCAGACGTTAATATTCGGACACGACAAACCTGGGAGACATTGGGCAAGTCACGCTTGGACTGGTCCCCTGTCCAATTGAGGCTTGCAAATCAGGCGAAGGTCCTAATGATTGGTAGGCTAAGTCAATTCCCTGTCGACATATAGGGGTTGTGCACATTCGTAGACTTTGAATTCATCAACATTGTTGCGACACAAACCCATATCCTACACTTCTATGGATAAATTGGGCCATAGATAATCAGACCATTATAAATTTTAAGAAAAGGATCCTCTCATTTGAGGATGATGAGATGAGGGTAGTGTCTCCCATTAATCCACTGGAGGGACAGAAATATGTCGAACCAGTCCATAGTGAAGGATCGGGTGACTATCTATACCATATCTATAATTTTAGCGCCTTAAAAGAGGATTACATCAATCATACAGTAGATAAGAACTTGAGCTGAAGGAGTACTAGCTCATGCACCTCAGATTCAGGAGAGGCATTGGAGAACTGGCAAAACAGACTATATGAAGTCTCCATGAGGAGATGCGCCAGGATTACCAAGTCTATGCGCCGGGTGCAAAATCATTCAAGGGAGTTACTCACATTTGAGGGCTTGCCTAATCTCACGGCCTTCCTAAGTGAGTTTGAAGAACTACTAAAACAACCGCGGCTCTTGTCTGCGTTAGACTATGTACTGAAGGCTACACCCACTAGATGGTGGGGTACGCATAAGTGGTCCATATCAGAACGGCCACAATGCAGAATATTAATGGAAGTTAGATTTGGAAAACAAGTCACAGTCGTGAGTCAGAAATACACAGGGTTGTCGAACCCTGTTGAACACCTCTATCAGTGTTGCATGGCATTTGCAGAATACCCGCGATAGGAATGGGTCCATCATTTCATACATACATTAGAAATGACACCCAGGAGCTAGTATACATCCATGAAGTTGCGACAAGGAACTCTTGATTGGGACGAGGTGGTTAAACAATTTGTGCACACCTTTGCATTTGCTGATGAGAAGCCGACAGTTGATGTTGCGCTTCAAACGATCAAGGAGAAAGTATTTGTTGAAATCCTTATCGAAGTGGCGAGCTCGTACTATTCCAGCATGACTATCCAGCAATGGATGGCTTGTTACAATCTGGATGGAGAACCAGATCATGATCTGACTAACATAAACATACCAGAGTCAAAATGTATGCGTGAGGTCGAAGGAAGTGGTATTTCTAGCGACCAGTTCCTCAAGCCACAAAAAATCAAGAAAATGAACATTGGTTCGCTGGAAAACCCGAAGTTTGCCAATATAGGAAATTATTGGGATGATGAGATGGTATCAAAGATCATGGACTTGCTACATGAGTTTCAGGACCTATTCCCAACCAACTTCTCAGAGATGAAGGGAATAGTAGGAGATCTAGGAGAAATGAAAATACCCTTAAAACCATATGCTAAACCAGTTAAGAAGCGACCTTATAGGTTGAATCCAACCTATAAAGAAAAGGTAAAAGCTAAATTGGATCACAATCTCAATGCAGGAATCATTGAACTTGCTGAGGAATCATAATGGATCATCCCTATAGTGATCCAGGATAAGAAGACAACAGGCGAAGTCAGGATCTGTGTCGACCTAAGGAAGCTGAACAATTCATGCATGCACGATCCATTCCCAACACTATTCACAAATGAAGTAGTGGAAATGTCAGAGGACAAGAGATGTATTCATTCACTGATGGCTTCTATGGTTATCATCAAGTCAGAATCGCGAAGGAGGATTGACACAAAATGACCTTCGTCACAAAATGGGACTGCTACCAGTATACGGTAATGCCCTTTGGACTCAAGAATGCTCTTGTTATTTTTTTTAGAATAGTAGTTTCTACTTTTAAAGATTTCATAAATAAATTTCTTGAGGTCTACTTTGATGATTGGACTGTGTTTGGTCTAGTAAAATACCTTATTGAGAGTCTATGCATGATGTTGGGCCATTGTCGCCAATATCAAATCACGCTTAATTCGAAGAAATGTATTTTTTGCGCAGCATTTGGTGTACTATTGGGACATGTCGTGTGCCGGGATGGAATTTCGGTTGACCCAATAAAAGTTGTGATTATCCTTGACTTGCCACCACCTACATTAGACATACAACTCAAATCAGCGTTACGACACACATGTTATTACAGAAAGTTTGTTAGAGGATATGTAGAGATAAATACACCTATAGAGAAACTGTTGAAAAAAGATGAGAAGTTCCAGTGGATGGAAGCTTGTCAGGAAAGCTTAGACAAAATAAAGAAAAAGATGGCGATCGCACCATTACTGGTATTTCCCGACTGGAAAGAAGCAGTTCCATGTTCATGTTGACGCATCATCTGTTGTAGTCGGCATAGTCTTGACGCAACCAGGTGAGGGTGTGCTTGACAGCCCTATTGCTTTTGTTAGGAGAAAATTGTCGATGACAAAGAAAAATTACACGACGAGAAAAAGGGAAGGACTCTCCATGGTCTATGTGTTGTAGAAATTCTAACACTATTTGTTGGGTGGGAATTTTTAAATGTACACCGATCATTCGGTATTAAAATACTTGGTCAACAAGCCATTGTTGGGGGGGAAGATCTGTCGATGGCTTCTCCTGCTCCAAGAATTTGACTTTGAAGTCGTTGATAAACCTAGTCGATTGAATGTGGGACCTGACCATTTATCGAGGATACAAATTGGTGAAGAACCAACCAGCCTAGAGGATAACTTGCCTGATGCACAACTATTTGTAGTCACCGTGGTTGATAAAAAACTGTGAGGCTATCATTCACCTCCTAAGTACAGACTATGTGCCTAAAGGGTTCACTACTGCGCAGAAGAAACAATTGGTCGTCAAGGTCGCTAATTATATGTTCATCGTGGGACACCTATACAAGATGGGCCTTGATGAAATATTACGTCGATGTGTCTTCGACCACGTACGACATTGGATAATGAGTGAAGCACATGTCAGTGTCATAGGAGGACACTACGCTGGAAAGGCAATCATGTGCAAGATATTGCATGCTGGCTTATGGTGGCCAACTATACATATGGATACTAAGAGCTTTTGTTGATGCTGCAATATTTTCCAAAGAATAGGAAAACCGTCGAGACGCGATGAAATGCCGCTAGCGCCACATACAACCCTTCAAGCATTTGATCAGTGGGTCATTGATTTTGTTGGATCGATCAATCCGTTAGGGAAAAGGACTAGCGCACATTATATTATCACTATGACAGACTACTTAACCAGATGAGCTGAAGTCGCGCATGTTAAGGATTGCACGGCTATGACTACGGCAAAGTTTTTATTTGAAAATGTGGTGACCATTAGCCTGTGGGTGGTAGGGAGTGCTCTTATGGTGCTGAATCTGAAATTCTTCCGTCAAGGCCTCAATGGTGCGGTTCAAGAAATGTGTGCCTTGGTCGCTCATCAAAATTACTGGGCATCCAAATATACTGATGATATTTTCAAAAAGGAACTATGCAGCTGTAGCAGCATCACAATTTCTTACTGCTTTGGCCTCCGCCCATCTGGTGAGGTACTCTGTTCCAGTGATGATATATCTCGCCCTAGTGCGTTTTCCTGGTGGGTTGATAGGACCCACAAAGTCTATAGCCCACTTGTCAAATGCGCGCAGTGTAACCTCCTGTCGCAGTGGCATTTCATCTCGTCGCAAGGGTTTTCCTACCCTCTGGCAGATATCGCAGCATCTGCAAAAGTCCTTAGTGTCCTTATGCAACATGGGCCACCATAATCCTGCAGCTAGGATTTTCTGTGCAGTCGGATTTCCTGCGAAATGACCTCTTGTGGTTCCTGAATGTGCCTCTCTGATGATAGGGTCTTTTCATGCGGCATCACACATCTGCGCATGACTTCATCTGGACCTAACTTGTATAACTATCCTGCAATCAGGGTGAATTCTGATGCTTTAACAACCAACTGCTTCTTTTGCTGCTTAGTAAACTCATTAGGTGCTAATCCTGTAGTGAGAAAGTGAATGATATCAGCATAGTAGTCGTCTGTGATCTGGATAGAAAACAACTACGCATCCAGCAAATTTTCCTCTAAGTTACTCGGCTCTTCTCCTGAGTCTATCCTCGACAAATGATCAGGTCTGGCATTCAATCTTCCTGGTTTCACAATGATTTCAAAATCATACTCCTGAAAGAGGAGTAACCATCTGCAGATTCTCCCCCCTAACACTAGCTTATTGACCAGATACTTTAATGCGGAATGGTCAGTAAACATCTTGAACGAGGCACCCAATAGGTAGTGCCTGAACTTTTGCAGCGCATACACCATAGCTAAGCCTTCTCTTTCTGTCGTGGTGTAGTTCTTTTCTACTGTCGATAGCTTTCTGCTAGAATATGTGATAGGATGATCAATATCCCCTTCTCCTGGTTGCGTTAAAACAACCCCAAGTGCGATGCCAGATGCATCCACATGTACATGAAATGGCTTAGTCCAGTCTGGAAATACTAGGATGGGCGCTGTAACCATATTCTCTTTAAGTGTGTCTAGGCTCTGCTGACATTCCTTGTTCCATAGGAATTTTACATCTTTATTTAACAATTTCTCCATCGGTGCTGTAATTTTTGCGTAGCCCTTGATGAACTTTCTGTAGTACTCGGTATGACCAAGTACTGTCCTCAATTGCTTTACTGAGTTGGGTGCTGGAAGATTTACAATGATGGCGATCTTTGCAGGATCTACCATCAAGCCTTGTCTGCAAACAATGTGACCCAACAAAATACCAAATGGCGCACAAAATATACATTTCTTCAAGTTTAGAGAAATCTGGTACTACCTACATTTCTCTAACATCAGTCTTAAATCTCTTATGTGCTTGTCAATTAATCCAAATACAGTCCAATCATCAAAATAAACTTCTAGGAATTTATGGATGTATTCTTTAAATACAGCAACTACTACTCTAGAAAAGATAGCTGGTGCATTCTTAAGGCCAAAGGGCATTACCGTATACTGGAATGAACCCCATTATGTTGCAAAGGTGGTCTTGGATCGATCTTCTGGATGGATTCTGATCTGGTGATAGCCTGAAAAGCCATCAATGAAGGAGTAGACCTCCTATCCTCCCATGTTGTCTAGCACCTCATCAGTGAACGGTGTCGGAAATGGATCATGAAGCGATGCATCGTTGAGTTTACGCAGATCGACACAGATCCTAATGTCTCCTTTAGTTTTCTTTTCTTGTACAACCATGGGACTAACCCATTCTCTCTCTTCTACGAGCTCAATGATGCCTGCTGCTAGCATCTTATCGATTTCATCCTTAACTTTTTCTTTGTAGTGCGGATTTAATCTATATGGACGCTACTTGACTAGTCGAGCATCCTCCTTCAATGGTATCCTCATTACTCCCAGGTCTCTAACTATTCCCTTCATCTCTGTGAACTTGGTGGGAAATAGGTCCTGATAGTCATGTAGAAAGTCTGCAATCTGTCCGACTGTTTCATCGTTCCAATAGTCTCCAATAAAGGCAAACTTTGGTTCTGTGTCTGTGCCAATATTGATATTTTTAATCTTGATGGGCTCTGTGATTGCTGGAATTTCTAACTGTGGTCCCTCAACATCGCAAGTCCCTTCTGACTCTGGAATGTTGGTGTTGTGAGGATCCTCATCCTCGTCCTCCGGTTCTGATTCAAAGTTATAGCACTCAAGCGCATCTTTTAGCTGAAGGGCCCAGTCAGGCTGAGTCTGTACTGATAGGGTACAATCCTCAAATATCTTACTCTTTATTATATCTAGGGCCTGATCAACACTTGGATACTCATATTCAAAAGCGAAGGTGAGTAGAAAGTTGTCTATCATAAGTGGCCATGTAGTTGTTCCCTTGCGCAGTTCAGTCTCTATATACCAGTTCCTTGGAACTGTGTCCAAAGTGTGAATGAATCGGTGAACCCATTCATCCTCAGGAATGTCCGACCAATTCTGTTCACATGTCTGAATATGTGACCTGGGGTCACTTTCTCCTGTGTATTGCTGCTGGACATACTCTCTATCGATAGAAAATCTGATCGCCATCAATCTCTTAATATCATCCCATGATGCGATATTCTCTTTAGGTGCATACCACCATCTTGCAGGTGTGGCTCGTACTGCAAGGTCCATAGCTGTGATCCTCTGCTCATGAGGAATTTGTTGTTCAAACTGTTTGAGAAAGTCTTGGATATCTGTTAGACCATGAAACGACGGAATCTCATTGATCTCTGCACCAATCCATCGCAATGACTTAGTCAAGTATGCGCATCTGCGTGCTGAAACTTCGTGAAGTCTGTTCTGCCAGTTCTCTGGACCAACATCTGAATATGATGCGCATGAGTTGTCGCATCGCCAACTAATGTTTCCTTCTATAGTTGGATTGATGTAGTCGCTCTGGTTTGTGGTCATCTGATAGAGGCTCTCCATGTTATGTGCCTCTTCCTCTGCTCGGATAGGTTCAATATATCTAGGACCCTGAAAAGGATCCAACGGTGCGATGACCCAGATATGTGCGTCCTCAAAGGTCATTTGTCTTCTCTTTAGGTCAATAACGGCTATGTTACCGATCTCCCAATCAGTGCCTAGTAGTGCTGGATATGGTCTACTATCGCCTATGATTTCTATAACTTCAAAGTCTGCAAAGCTACGAACTCCGTCAATGTCAACTGGCACTTGCCGTAATCGACCCAGGGTGATACTCCCTGTTAATTAGCTAATCTCAGATGAATAGGCGATCTGACTAACTTAGGGCTACCCATCTGTTCCCATGTCTTCTTAGTCAAAACATTTACATCTGATCCTAGATCTAGGATCACCTCATCCATTTCAAATTCTCCAACCTGTGCTATGAGTCGCATCTCTCTTCCGGTTCTTGTATGTCCCGTAATATTATGAACAGCACGCTGTGTACTGCTCACAGAAGAAGATGGCTGACACTGATCTATGATGCGCTGAAGTTCTCCGATAGCTTGCTCATTTCTTACAAGTTTTAAACAACTCCGCAGGAAGGAATGTACATTTCCTGTCATCTCATCCTCATCGCATGTACCCGATGTGGTAGCCTGCGATATCTGTACAGGGCTAACGCCACAAGGTGCTTGCTGCGGTATGCCCCTAGATGGCGGTACCTGTAATCCTGATTGCATAGGGTCATCAAAGAAAGTCTTAGCTTCCTGAAATGTCTGTTTATTCTTCTGCAGGTCAAGTGGTGTTGCTTTGTTAGGAGCTCTGCGCACCCACTCCTGACCTGTGTTCTTTTCAGTATCCTGCAATGTCTCACTGGTGGAAACACCGCTGCGAGTCACAATATTGACTCTTGGTTCTGGCTCTTCCTGCTCAGCAGCAATAAGCTGGATGTTCTGGTGTAATGTTGGCTTAGGTTCTCTGATCTTAGCTATCAAGGTAGGACACTCCTCTATAGTGTGATCATAATATTTGCAATAGTTACATGTGGTGGTGGGACTCTGACGGTCTCTAGCATAATGTCCTACAACTCCATAGTTGTAGCAAGTAACTGGTCTGCGACCACGACCAAAGCCTTCTCCACGGCCAAAGCCTCCTCCACGTCCTCATCCTCTGAATCCTCCTCCACATCCACCATAAGCCGGATCATGTTGTGGTCCTGCTGCTGGACCCTATGTTTCTGATTAGACTTTGTACAAGTCTTGCTTTGCTCCGACCATGAGATCATAGGCTCGGGAATCGTGTTCATCATGGCCTACAGACTTGCAGAAGATGCAGTATAAGTTCTTAGGTGTCTGCACGTACTTCTAAAGTAGAGGGCACTAGTGAGGTAGATGTCCTATTGTTTTGCATATTTCACACCACGGCCCATGGGTCTGTGGTAAGGGGTTTGGAGCCCCTGTCGCTAGATATTCTACAAAGACTGGACAGTTGTCTTTAGTATGGCCTTGTGCTTTACACCTTACGCACCATATGTCTTGTGCAACCTCTTTTCCTTTCTTAAGCTCATGCAACTGTAACGTGAGATTAGCCAACTAGTTTTGTAGATTTGTCATGCCTGTGCTGGTTTCCGCTAGAGGTGAAGCCTCTAGTTTCATTGCCATCTCCAACGCATCATCTTGTGTCTGGAGTTTCTGCTGCATTAATGGCAATCTGATGTGAGGGAGCAGTGCTGCAATAAACCATTCTTTATGCTGCTCTGGCGCAAACTCAAAGCTGACTTGGTCTATAAGGGCTTTGAATTTCTGATCAAAGTCCCACACTGACTCTGTAGGTAGTTGTTTGATGTCCTTGAGCTCTGGAATGCACTGTGACTCAAACTTAGGTTTCTTAAACTCTTTAATCATGGTGGTCTTGATCTAGACAAGTGTTCTGGGTACTGTGGTATACTTCATATACCATGTTAAGGCTCGATCTCTTAGTGTGGTAACCAACTGTACAAGTTTAATGTTATCATCATTGATGGTTTTAATGGTCCACATGGCTTCACATAGAAACCAATGCTGCTCTGGGTCCTCTGCCCCTGTTCACTTAAAGATAGGTAGCTTCATATCATCCCCCATTCTATTTCTACGCGGTGGATGTTGATTTGCTGCGTTACTACCACTCGGCGGTATAGGTGAAGGTGATGTACCAGTGGTAGGTACTGTCTGCGAGCTACTGGATGGAGTTCCTACGAGATTGTTCTAAGTCCCGATCTGTTTCTGTGGGGTGTAAGGATGGTAAGGGATAGCCCCCTCTGTTCTTTCTGTGGTACTATGACTCTGTTGTCTAGTATTATCTGAACTGTCTTCAAATATGGGAGATCTGAAATCTACTTTATATTTCTTTCCACTACGTGTACGTCCAATGTCATCAAAATCACTTTCAAACTCTTGTGACACTACTATCTTTACTTATTCATCTGAAACTAGATCCATTGTTCCTTTTTCATGTAATAACATCTTAATAGACAAGTTTAAAGATTTTAGGTACTTACCACGATATCCTTTGAAGAAGTAGCGCTCAGCCTCACTGAAGCTTTTTCTCTGTTCAACTGCAAACTCTGTGACGAAGCCTTCTAGCACACTCGCAAGCCAGAAGTCTACTGTCCTTGTGAGGGGATTATCAAGCTTCTTCATGGTCTGAATCAGCTCCGGTGTCCAGACAATGTCTCTTTTCTTCTTGAATATGCTCGTATCAGTCAACTTTGATAACCAGTCGTAAAGCTCGTTCCCAAAGGTCGCAAAAAATATCACATGCAGGTCTGTAACGATATGTTTTTATAACTAGGCCTCTGTACTCAGTTTAGGACTCATGTTCTCTCGTTCAGCAAACTCTTTCTGGTTAGACAAAACCCACTCATTGATTTCGTCTCTAGTAGGCTGCCCCCAGAACATCAATGCTTAGTTTGTTCAAAACCGGCAACAGAACCATTTGTTGGTTTGCATGGGCAGACCCGGGTTTACTGTATTTAACCAACAACACCCCTAGCTCACTGGCCCTTTTGGCGACAGACCACAGAGCGGCCTGAATTCTCACCCGAAGTGATTCTAATGGGTTGGCCAAGGACTCAAGTGTCTTGGACCAGGTTCTGTGGCAGCCTGGGTGTCTCGCAGCTCTTCTATCCAGCGGGATATCTCTCTGTCTGCGACGCGCAACTTCCTCTTACTTGCGACGACTCTAGTCCTTATCGCATCACTGTGCCTCAGGCAACGCGTAACTCCCTCCTACGCTGATTCTCAACTGCAGCGCACCACAGCTCCTCTGCTAGTGCGATATCGCCTCCTTGCGATATCCTACCGCTGCGGCTCAGCGTACTCAGTGCTACTCGTTCCGACTTACGGGAATCAATATAAAAGGTTGCTTAACTCTGCGACTCTTAACTATCTGGGATGAAATGCAGATAAACTCTTACACAAAATACTTATGGACTTCAACTTGCATTTATCTTCTGTAGTGCTGTAAACTGAATAACTCATACATACCTTAAACTGTAAACAAGGCCCATGTGATAACTGATAGATGCAACAAATAAACACAACACATAAATCAATCACATAACACACGATTTTAACGTGGTTCACCTCCAGGATGGTAGTTACGTCCACAGAACTGTGTTTCTATTATAGCTCAAGGGAAGGTAAACACAATTCTGCTACACCGCATATGCAGCTCGAGATCTTCTGGGTAACTCCGCACACAGCCTGGAGCCCTTCTCTCTTAGATCTCTTTTCTACTCTATATTGCACCTCTTACAATATACTCTTCCCTCTTTGTCGATCCCTGCGGATCGTTACATGCATGCTCAATGAGCCAGCTACTATTTACAGTAAGATAACTACAGTTAATAACAGAACCAGAGCTCAGCTTCTACAACTGTCTAATAATCTACAAAACAACTAACAACTGAACGAACCCTTTTACAATACAAAATATATCCCTTTATAGGCGGCCCGAAGGTCTCACCATTACAACACTGTGGGCCTGTCCCAACAGTAACCCAAAACCCTAACCAGTGACAGTCGGCATATCTGTACTTGAGGTAGCCGCTTTCCGTCACACCACAGCTCTCTGCAGTCTTCCATGCTTCCCGGCGCTGACCATGGGTACTGTGCACCACTTCCCTGATTCTGTCCTTCATCTTCAATACCTCGGCCTCGTTGCTCCTTTTCCTTTATGACGGTAGTTGAGCCCTCCTATCTTCGTCGTTGCCTTCAATGCAGTGGGTGAGCTCTCTCTTCTCGGCCACTCAGGTACTGTCGTATTCCTTGACTTCTCTATCCTAAAAGTCACAGTTTCCAGCTCTACTCTGCAGCTAGAAACATGCTACGGCGTCGTAGCTCTACCTTATCTCCTCTCCACCAAAACTGTCTATCCGCTAAACTGGCAGCTTCTTCTGTAGCTGCGGGACCTTGCGCCAACAGTTCTGCGGCTTTTGCTTTATGTCTTTCTACTTCTACGTTAGGTATGTCATGCAACTTTAACTCTTTTTGGAGGTATGGTTTAAGACCTCCTAAATAGGTTTCAAGTCTTTGCTTGTCAGACAACCCAAATACTCGTGTTGATAAGGATTCCCATTGATGAGTGAATTCCTTAACGTTTCCGACTTGCTGTAGTCTGGTAATTTTATTGAAAAATTCATCTTCTTTGATTCCTTGAAACCTATTAAAAAAATCATTTTTGAACAAGTTCCAGGTGTAGGTAAAATTATCTCTCTTCCACCATAAGTACCAATTATAGGCATACCCTTCCATATGCATTGACGCATATTTCACCTTCTCCTCGTCAGATTGAATGTTGTAAATGTCAAAGTATTCTTCTGCTTTGTTTAACCAAGCAACGCATTGGTCTTCACTCCCATTGTATTTCGACAACTCTATTTTTGCCTTAGGTGGGTACACTTTGTAAGGATGACGTTGATTTCTTTTGCCTTTGGTTTGATGGTGGCTCGGAACTACTCGACGATGAAAGTGACATATCTGAATTGCTTCATTGTTGGCGGTGATTTTTAGCTTTTTTATTCTCTACTATTTTACTTATAGAGTCAATTTTGTTGTTTAATCGTGCCTCCATATCTAGCAGTACTTGTGTTTCTATCTCTTGCTTAAGCGTCGCATTGTTAATCTTTATTTCTTTTTGCAATTCTTCTTGATTCTTTGCGAGAGCTTCCTGGGTGGCATCATGAAATGAGGCATCTAGCATGTCTGGACTGCTGACTTGGCCCGGGCTGGGTATAAGCCTTTGTAACATCTCGATTAATGTATTATGGTTCTGCGTCATGGTGCTCATGTTCTGTGTTAAGGTGTTTATGTTTTGCATCATGGTACTCATTTTGTCATCCAAGTCTTTTTGTTTTTCGTTCAGGATGTCAAGTTTGTCGTCGACCCTTCTTTCTAGTACCAAAACAAGATCGTCTTTGAGTAATGTATTGTTATTTTGCATCTTTTCCTTCAAGTATTTTAGGTCAGCGACAAGGAACCTAATGTCCTCCATTTTTTCAATTTGCTCTTTTAGATCCGCCATGGTCTTGGACCTTGTATGCAGAGGTGTGTATTTCAACGCTATTTTGGCTAATAATATATTAATTAATTAATTATTATTATTATTATTATTATTATTATTATATATTTTATAAACTATATTTTGTATATAGTTTTTTTTTTTTAAACAAATATTATAATAAAAAATATAATATTTGATTTTTTTATTTTTTTTGTTTTAAATATATTGAAATAATATATTTTATTATATTATGTTTTAATATATTGTTTGCAGGTCGTGGTTTTTGAAGGCCAACAACGATGAGCGTGGAGGGCTTGGCGCACGGAGATGAAGGAGTAGCAGGGAGTGGCGGGGGATGGTGGAGTAGGCTAGCGCATGGGGACTGGAAAAGGAGGAGCGCGGAGGGAGCAGTGAGCAGGAAGGTTGTCAAGAGGTGGAGCGATGGCAAGGGAAGGGAATGGGGTGGCGCGCAGAGGGAGAGAATAGGATGGTGCAGAGGATGGACGTAGAGAGGAGCCAAGGAGAAATGGAGTAGGACGATGCAGAGGTTGAACACGAGAGGTTTCTAGGGTGAGCACAGGAGCGAGGGAACGTTGTGTATGGTGAATGGGGGGATGGGATGGCGCGAGGTGGGGAGGGGTGAGGTGGCTGTGGAGCAACGCCTGGGAAAAAGTGAAGGATGGGTGATGCGTGGAAGACTGAAGGCGGCTGTGAGGGAGATGGGAAGGAGGCAAGCGAGTGGATCAATGAGCGGTGTGCAGTAGAGAAATACAGTGTGTGTTGGGGAAGGGGAAAACAACGCGGAGGTAGAAGGTAGTGATGCGTAGTCTGGAGGAGTGCACAGTGAGACGGTGGTGGAGGAACAACGTTGGGGAGAGAGGGGAGTGGAGTGTAGCAGCGATGAGGAGTGGAGCAGTGGTGGGAAGCGGAGAAAAAAATTGATGAGCCGAGTCTGATCTGAGTGTTGGAGGAGCCAAATCCGAGCTCAAATCGAAGGAGCTGAATCTGAGCTCTGATACCAAAAGGAGCAACCGAATCCGGTTGTCCGTTAGTCGAATCCGACTATCATTTTAATAATGAATATGAATAATAATAATATATTGGATAATCATGATAATTACAAGGAAAGCTCTCCTTTATAGGATTTGAGCATGTAAACTGAAGGGTTACACCCTTTCATAAGATAATTAACTAATTTAAATAATATTTTATTTATATTTGTTACATATAGACTGGTGTATCTGTAAGAAGTTGTTGTGTCAATGGAATATATTGTGACAAGCCTAAGAATTGTTGCGTTGATGGAAATGACTGATGTAGATGCTATCAAACAAAGGTTTTTGCACCTCATTCAGATGGAAGAGGAACACTTCATTGTAGGATTTCATCAAAACACAGAGAAGCAAAGATAGAAAGCATGGCATGATCTTCATATCAGAACTAAACATTTTCAAGTCAAAGGACTTGTTTTGTTGTATGACAACAAATTTTTTAGGCATCTAGGAAAATCGAAGACGCATTGGCTAGGGCCATATGTGATCGCGCACATCACTGAGGCTAGCGCGGTGAAATTACATAAGCTAGATGGACTGCGAGTCACAGGAATGATCGATGGCAGTCACCTGAAACCCTACCATGGTGGCTGTGACATGGCTGCATAAGAAGGAAAAGGCATGAAAAAAAAAAGAGAGAGAAAAGAGAAAAGGGAACTGCCTTGTCGCACGTCTGCGACAGGGGAATGCAAATCGTAGTAAGAGCGGGAATGACATTTGGATGTCATTAAAGCATGGATACCCGAAAATACATAGGCGGTTATGATAGCGAAGCGTCATTAATTCAACAAGTCTGACAAGAATGGCAGCATGCTTTTTGGTCCCATTCATCGTCCTGTACATAACTTCCCTGACAAGTACAAATCATAAATCAAGTACGTGAGTTAATGTTGGAATGCGTCAAACAGGAAGCCCATGTGATTGACAAGATGTCCCTCTGCCATCAAATGATCACATGCAGGACGAGCGCATCCATATAAATATGAGCCTTTGTCATCAATAATCCTTATACTTGCACAAAGAGAAGAAGAGCAAACCAAAGTCTGTAATTGCAAGAGTCGAAGCCAATGGTAATTTCAATTTCTAGCACTAGATAGCAATCAGACGTTACCAGAGCATCACCTTTCCCAATAGTTGAAGATATTACATCACCATACACACAGTAAGAACCAGAAAAAAATGGTGTGGCCAAATCCATAGAAATTTCCTACGACCAGTTCATCCCCTGCTTCAGCATCAACTTCGGCCTCTACATAGGCCACAATTTAGAATCCACCATTTACAGGTCCGCGACTTTCTATGACGACCACATACATCCCAGGCACATCATGGCCCCGGGTAATGGTGCCAAAGGAGAAGCCTATCCTGAAACGTAAGGCCATCGAGGACATAACCACCGAGGAGCTCTGCCACCACGAAGAGAAGCGAGCGCCACCATAGAAGAGCAGAACCTGCTGTCACCATATGTTCATCCAAGGAGAGCATAGGCGCCTGAAGTAAATCTCCCGACAAAAATGCGCTCCTCCTTGGTTGCACCCCAGATCCCTGCTGGAGTGCCGCTGCTAATGAACATCATCCCAAAGCTACTGAAGATGTTGTTTGAAGATAATGATAAGAGGAGAAATATGGACCTGGAAAGAAACATGTACATGGTCATACTTCCAGCCGTGCCACCCATTCCACAACTTGTACTGTCAATGGAGTGGTCTCGAGGTATCGAAATCCTGGGCCTACTTTATTTATTGCTCATGCCACATTTTGGCCGAAGTAAATAGGTGAGCACATATGTGCGACAACTCCTGGTCTGCTTCCATGAAGCTATTTATGGCTCGACAGACCATATTTTGTTGATGTCGATCTCATTTCATCGATAACAGGTATCCCGCGTCAAGGACACAACCCTGCGCCATATCTGAAGGTAAACAGAGATGCGACGAAGATGAAGGAAAAGTATGGCATCCAGCACGCAAATAGAGGATTCTTGATTTCCTCTATAACTAACAATACAATGAGGTTCGCCATGAATATTTTCTATTGCAAGCTATTGCGCAAGATACGGCCCACTAAGTGCACTGTCGAGACAGTGGAACTTGCGGAACAGTGCGTAGTGGGAGTGTTGTTCAATTGGTCACAATATTTACTAAATGAGCTGCTAGAGGATACGATGCAAGCGCAGGAGGAAAGTAAGGCCAAATTCCACTACTCTTGGTTGCTCATTTTGATTTCTTTTATAGTTTGGTCAGACCCACCAAATTACCATCCATTAGATGTCCCATTATTTTTCCATGGCACGAAATACCAGAACCTCTTGAAGGACAAGGAAGACAAGATCCGGTAGAAGGACAATAACATAGAGTTCTTTCTACATGCAAAGGCACTAAGTGAAGTAATAAAACACCAGCATAGACTACGAGCTACGATAGTCCAAAAGTATGCATCTTTCATAATCTTCCAGGATGGTGTCCACAATATTATCCTGGAGCCGCGGCAGGATCTGGTGAAGCAAGTGCAGCCGACGCCTTCTATAACTACTGACCGGGATGTGGAAGCGGCCATCTAGGATTGGCCTGAGGAATGGCGTGTCTCATTCGATGTGGAGATGGACCAAGGAGATAACCAAGGAAATGGACAAGGAAATCACCAAGATAATGACCAAGGTAATGATGGGGGAAATGCGCAAGGAAACTAGTCACCAAGTTTAGACGATGATGACAATGATCAGGGCTCTGATCAAGATGATGCAGAAGACACACCTACTGACGAGGATGTACTAAACCTATAGAGAGAACAAGAAAAGGAGTAGCCCTAGATGCAGCACAAGAAGTGCAAATATCTAACACAATCAGCTTACATGAGGAAGACATGAGCCTGCTTTCCAAAGCAATCACAGAGGTTGCACGGTCCAGTCTTAAAGGTATAGGTAAAAAGCAGATGTGACTGACCAACAAACTCGAAGAGCATATCAATATGCTCACTGAGGCCATCAATGAGGTGTGGAACACAGTCGAAGTTGAGACTTATATCGTGGATCCTAGTGACACATTATTAACACCACTGTTGTTGTCATTGGTGAAGATAGAAGTCCAATCATGGGAAATGGAGACAAGGACACAAGAGTATGATGATGTTGTCCATGAGTTTGGGATACTATCTATAGATTTCTCTAAACTCGCATTGGCCGAAGTATATGCTATTCAGCATGCGGCTGTGACCAAAATTAGGATCCGAGAGAATGTTCTTACATACAACAAAGCAAACAAGGAAGGTGAAAAGCCGCAAGGCCCTCCTTCACGAAAAGGAGAAAGAGATTGAAGCACATGAACAAAGCAAGATTGCACTAGCTGAAGCCACAAGAGATGCAGTCTCAGAGTTCCATGTGGAATAAGACCAGGAAGATGTAGATGCAGCCACAAAGGTATCTCGTCTATCCAGGATTGCCACAGACCTAAGGAAACGGGTCGAGGGGCTTAACGGGAAACAACAACCAAGTACACCACTTGAGGTGATCATAGAGCATAGGAAAACAACATCTGAGGTTGTTGAGCGAATTAAGCACAACGAAAAAATATGCAAGGAAGCAATCGACATAGTATCTGAGGCGTGGGGATTGCTCCTAGAAGATGAAACCATGGATAAAATCAAGGAGGACGAGCACCAAACTGATTTAAAGATAACTGTGGTTAAGGGAAACATGAAGAAGTTGTCGATCAAAGAGAAGATTGCAAAGGAAATGGGAAACAGATCACAGAGAGCGAGAAGAAGCTAGCTAAAGAATTCGAGATGAAAGATCTTGGATTTATGCATTATTTACTAGGGTTGGAAGTGTGGTAGATCCCAGAAGGAATCTTTCTAAACTATGGAAATAATGCACTAGAAATATTGAAAATATTTGATATGTTGGATTGTAAATTCATTAGGAGTTATCCTAACCTTAGTGGTAAGGATGTTTTACGATGAGGGCTAACATTTTGTATGTGGTCAAGATCTGCTCTGCAAACAGTAATCTTGCATGGAAGAGTATGCCTACACGTGTGTGTAGACACCGTAGTATAACACTCACTCGGGATTGGTCCTAACCTTAGTGGTATGGATGGTCTATGATAACTCCTTACGGACGACAGGGCTTGCATCTAGGTGCAGTCGAGATCTACATTTAATTGTAGACGATTCATCTAGTCGATACTATGGACCCTCCTCATTAAGGGGTATTAGGTTGATGGAAGATTGCATCATCCTTGGACCTATGTCCTAAATTGATATGGATTGATCATCTCGCAAATATATCATGTGTACTGTAGGTAGCGTGGCGAAAAAGGATCAAGAAGATCTAAGTGTTGCTGCAAAGGATCAAGAAGATCAAAGTGTTGCTACGAAGGATCGAGTATCGAAGTGTTGCTACGAAGGATCGAGAAGATTGAAAGTGCTGCAAAGGGTCGAATATCGAAGTGCTGCAAAGGATCGAAGATCGAAGTACTATTGCAAAGGATCAAAAGATTGAAGTGTTGTTGCAATAGGATCAAGTTATCATGTGACGCAGAAGATAAATACATTGAAGAATGATGAAAAATTCCTATGACGTATAGTTACCTCGATACTGCTAAAGATATTCTCTCTCGTTACCCCTATGGTCTATGATGATGTTGTTAGTAGAATAACCTTCTAGTTAAGGGGGAGTGTTGAGATATTGTAACTTCAAAGGATATTCTAAATGTATTTTACTTATGTAACCCAAGGGAAATGTTATTATTCCTCTGTAGGGATGTTACTATTGTAATTGGCCATCATAGAGTCATGAGGTAAATCCCCCATTGTAAGTCAGGTCATTAGTACCCTAATGAATAATATAAAATATTGGTTTGATTCTTCCTAGGTGAAGTCAGCCCAGACAGTTTAGTGGGGCCTACTTGTTTAGGTTAAAATTCAGTTGGCTCAATGTTTATAAATAGAAGAGTTGTGCTTCTTATTTGAACATACAATCACTTGAGTAACTCATAAGAGAGAGAGAGAGAGAGAGAGAGAAAGACCAGCAAGGAGGAGAATGCCTATTTTTGGGTTTTATCTTATATATCTTATACATAGGAAGTTTTGTTGGGTTTTCTTTCCCTTGAGCGTTTCCCAGGATAACTATTGTGCCTATCTTGTGATTGTGTTTCTTTTAGTGATTCTGCATATGCTATAGTTGTGAATTTAGATTGAGCACTAATGATATCTAGTCTAGAATATGAAATATTAACAAAAAGAGCCCATGGGCCATCATATTTATGTTCATATCTATTTACACGACATAGAGTCTATCCACGCATTTCATGGTTGTTAAAAAGAGAGTTGAAATTGATACATAAGGGATTAAAGGGTGTTTACTCCTTTGCAGGGTTTAATACTTGACATAGCTCACCAAGTCTTCATTTTGGCTTGGAACAAAATGGCATTTGAAGATTAAACTCAGAATCTAAAGCATGAAATGTGCACTTAGTTCTATATTTTAGGGACAATATATCACACAGGGGTAGTTCTAGATTTTAGGGACAATATATCACACAGGGGAATCAAGAATAAAAAAGGAGACAAAGTTTTTGTAATCAATTGTAGCATTCAACAAGAATTGATGTTGGAATAAACTCCAGATATGATAACAAATATCCCAGACCTTATGGCAAATAATCATCATCAAGTCCCAAATTTCCAGACTCCTTTAATGCATGATTATCTTCTTCAATAATTGTCTGCATATTCATATTCAATGCTTCTCAATTATGGCTAATATGTGGATTCGATAGCGGGCATCATTAGAATTCAAGTCAAATATGACTTCTATAAAATAGGGGGATTAATCATGTCCATGTTTTGGGTTATGACTCATCCTTTTGTTATACTATTTTGGTTAAAGGAGGATCTTCGATCCTACCTAATGTAACTCGCTTGCTTTGATGAGTCTGTTATAAGTATGAGAGAACAATAATGTAAAGGAATGGGTTCTAGGCGACTCGAGAAACAGAATTATGAGACCGTTTAATTGTAATCCCATTGGGAAATATTTCATGTAACCTTATTTATAAAATATTTATGTGTTTTAAATATTAGATTTTTCTCTCTTAACCCTTTTTACCCTTTTCTTCTTACTCAAATGAAATAGTGTTTAATGGAGTGTCCATTTATATCCTGTATTCTATGGATTCCCGAATAGTGATGTGCTTGTTGTGATTTCCCATATTATACAAATTTTATTTTTGTATTTGCATTCATGGTTAGAGAGGGTATTTGTTCATTGGATCCTCTTTCTGGTATCAATTCAAATTGTTTGTGATGATTGATGCATTCATGTGCTTCTCAATTCTTTTGTCATTTCACCTTCAAACTTATGATGCCTAATATTGAGTTCACATACCTTTAGTTTATGTGCGATGTAGGAGAATCCATGCCCAATGGCCTTGAATATCAATCTACCTCTCTTCGTTCTCATCCAGTCCACCTGATCCACCATTTATTTTGACCCAATCCAATCATCCAATTTTAGATGCCTAAACTCTGTGTTTTAGTAGTTAAGCACATATATTAGGACAAACATATTATGGTGTTGTTGGGGAGCAAAAGAAAGAATTCATATTCCTTTGGGTTATGATATTGAGTAGATCCTCTTCTTGATGGTGAACAAGAAGTGGCCACTAGATTGACTACAAAATCTTTCAAACGGGGATCCACATTTAGAAATTTCCACTAGAGGAAGGATCCCTGCTGATAAAAAGAAATGAAGAATCCAAATGCAAAGACCAGGTATCATCTTGTTAGTTTCCTCCATGAACTTATGTTCTTATTCATTGGCTCTATCATGTCTTTCCCATTTCATGTCAAAAGAATCATACTTTGTTTTGTTTTCTCTAATTATCATAAACTTTCATTTATATATCCCTCTTTTAAAGAAGAAAGTGTGCATTCCCCTTGCATTATAGATGTTGATTATATTCCTTCATTCGAAACGCATGTGAAAGATGATGTACATATACTCATATCTCTTGGACCTAATCATTTATGCCTTCTTGTAGATAATAAAGCTACTCCGTTATATTTTACGATCACTACTGAAATTTGCCATCAGCATATTACATCTTATTTTTAATTCACTGAAGTTCAGTCTAAAATTAGAGAGAAAAGTTTTAAACCTTTCAAGCTATCATATATTCTTCATCCTTACCCTCCCAATTGTTTTGAATATCTGCCTATGTTTAGTACAGAATACCATATCATAGCATAGAAGCTCTTAGGAGTTTTTCATAATTTCATTAACAATTTTGAAATTGTACACAAGCATATTGTCATGAGGATATTCTCCAAATATTTAGCTGGAGATGTCAAGTTCTGGATTCAAAGTTTAAAGGTTGATTCAACTGGATCATGGGAAGAGTTACATGATGTCTTCTTGAGGTATTGGGGTGAGAACAAATATTTGGAGCAAAATCTTTTTGAGTTCTTTGCTATGAAAAGGGAGGAGGATGAACCTATTACTAAATTCAATTGGAGGTTTCATATATTTTATCTCAGCATGCCCAAGGAGATCATACCTTCAAAAAATATCCATGTTATAGTATGCATCAACTCATCAGCATCCCAATTTAGTCCTCCATCTCACAGAGAGGAATTCATCTTCCCTGCAAAAGATGCTTTCAGACGCCAAAGAGGTTCGAGACAACATACGAGCTTGTCTAAAGCTTGTAGATCAAAGCATAGATGAAGATTTGGAACAAGAACAAGTATATGAATAGAACAAATAACATTTGGATGCAAAGGAATTCAAAGAAGGATATGGACAACGCAAAATTAGATATGGGATTTCATTTACTTCGGTATGCTAATCCATCACTTTTTTTATTTTTATTTTTTCCTCGGATTTGTAATTAGTAGATCAATTTTTTCTATTTTCAAAGCTGATGATTGTCTTGAGAAAGTATGTGCAGAGGATGATGATATTTTTGTCTCAAATAAAGTCGTTGTTCTTCAATGTCTTGTTGTTAATGTTAAAAATCAACTGCCATTTTTTTACTTGTGATGACTTTCAAAATTTTATATTTTCAAGTTATGGTCAAGCATTTTGTTTGCAAGCAGAAAATCAACATTGTGAAGGATGTTATCTTCCTTGTTTGTTTGAATCATAAAAAATTTCAAATATAATTTTGGGAAGGCAGTGAGGAAAATTTTCAAGATTTTGATATTGAAGTTCATGATAGCAATACTCCAGATGCATCTAACCCAAATGTTTCTAGTAATTCTAAATACTATACAATAGTTGTTTAGAATCTCTCTAAGGGTTATATCACTGATGATAACATTATATAACAGAAATCTTCATCTTTGTCATTAAGAACTTATCAAGCTGCTCCAATTTATGATAAATACAATGATGATGAAAAATCAAGTATACTTGAATTTATTTCTAATTCTTTCAGATGAGAGGAATATGCTTATGCTGATTTTAGTAATTTAATAATGATGTTAAAGTAAATGTGAATGCATTTTATATTACATCAAATGTAACTACCATCCCAAATTTTTATGAAGCTCAGCCTTTATTCGATGAATACTCATATGAATATAAATATACTTTAGAGGAGCATACTTCTACATCATCTTTCATTGAGGTTTGCAATAGTGATCAAGTCTTTAACAGTTATGAATCATGTTTTAAAGAAGGTAATGATAAAGAAAAGAAACAATTACTACAACAGTTCATCCAGTCCTCTTTAGTCAAGCAACACTCTTCCGAAATCAGTCAGCTTGGGTTCGCAGAAGGCATCAAACAGGATGGGCTCAACAAAGTGGAAGATTTTAGATTTCCATTTTCTCCTCTTGCTTCATCTCATGAGCATAAACTTGGTATCATTCATGGAGCAAAAGGTTCTTATGGAAAACCTATCCAATTAAAGCAACAATAAGAAGTAATTTTTCATGAATTCTATGAACCCTTCGTTGCATATTTAGAGGACTTCATCAATTCCAACCTTCTACTTTGGTCCCATTGCAAGTGTGAAGTTCAATTTTATGATCAATTATTGTTTGATTTTAAAAATTCTAGTATGACAAAGCATGTTTAAGAAGTCTGGTTAGTCATTTAGCTACTTGAAATATTGAAATGGAAGTTTGTCTTCACTTGATCAAGAAGATGGTTTGGTTAGTGTAAAGAGATGTACATAAATAAGCTCATCTTTTGAGCATGATTGGTTTTAGTTTGAGGATAATTTGCAGTGTGTTTTTTGTTTATTCAGGGTGCAATAAAACATGAACGATGAATCCAACCCAATTGAGACATTGGAACAAGCAAGCTCGATTTTTAGATTAGTTTTTCATCATATTGGATTTCAATTGCAGAGTACTGCTATAGGTTGTAGTTTGTCAGGATGACAATGATTATAAATGGAACTTGGTCTATTGTTCTTGTCATCTCACGGGGAGAATACCACCCCCAGATGAAGCCAAATGTTATTTCTAGATCTGTCGGCCTAATTTCTTCAATTTTTCTTCCCAAGCTTGCTATTTTTTAACTTATTTTCACCTAGTTAAGTTGTCTAGTGCTAGATTATTCCTTATTTTAAATTGCATTGCATTTCAAGTTTTAATGTTAGTGTTAGCCTAGATATTGATATTTTATACTATATTTTGCATATATGTATGTCTTAAGTAGTCATATAGGTTTAAAATCATCCTAAGGAATGATTTTTAAATGCTTGAAATGACATTCTAATGTTTTGCACATTCTCGCAACGCAAAACATCGTATGTGTTCACATGTGTGCTACCAGAATGAGGAATAACATACAAAATTAATTATGGAGCATTCCAAGTAATGACGACGTATGAGAGCCTAGGAACATGGTTTTATAACTTAAATAAATGGCTTTTATAGTCTATTTATGACTTGTTACGGGTTCTATGTCCATTCCTTTGTAATTCATGATAACTTTGTTATGTGCTAACTTTGGGTTGGTTGTAAGATTGTGGGTCTAACCATAGGATCGTGGATCACGTCCCAAATTTGTGTATCCTACTCCGGCTTAGATTTCTTTCCTAAAGAAAAAGTGAACTTGCATTCATATACATTGATCGCTTAGATATTTCAATGAATGCTTGCAACATGAAAAGAGTAAGCAGTCCGAGTGGAAAGATGTTGAGTTTCAAACCTGAGAACTTGGAATGGGACAAAACATTGATGCATTGTGTTCAGAACCTCATAAGGTTGTAGGAGATAAGATAAATCAATTAGAAAATCAAGCACAAAGTTTCATGGGATTTCTGTTAAGAGGTTGAAAAGTGTTGCAGAATCATTTGATAACACACGTATCTTTGTTTTAGTCATTGATTTAAAGCTCGGTTTCTAAACATACGGAAATGATTTTTTGAAAACCAAAAGAGGTTTTTTTCAAACACAGACCCATGAACAAAAACTTTTTTTCAGTTTTTCCACAGGTGTCATATTTTGGAATATTCGAATGGATATTTACAACCTATTTTTCCATATTTAAACATCTAATCATTTCATGTTTTAGTCATTATATTTAGGCATGTATTCCAGACAATTTGAGCGGAATATTTGAAAACCAAAAGACATTTTTCTTCATAATGGACTCATTCACAAAAACCTCTCTCATATTTACACATCTATCACGGTTTAGGATATACGAAGGGATATACGGACCCTATTTTTCAAGGATTCACCAAATTTATTTTTCTAAAAAAAAGCTCATAAACAACAGTTGATGAGCCACCTCATCAATTCGACTTAGGGATCGGAGCTTCTCGTCTCTTTGATTATTTGAAATATTAAATAAATAAATATTAGGAGGCTTTTTAGATCCATTTATTTGGATCTTTATTATTATGAATTATTTCTATATAAACTCTGCATAGTGATGAAAAAAGAGGTTACCGACACGAGGGTCGTGAGGATTTTCTAAAGAAGATTAAGACATATACGTTATTCATGTTAAAGACATGTACTTTATATATATATATATATATATATATAATATTTTGAGCCATTGTTTTAGCCTTTCTTTAAACTTGGAATGTTTTGTGATTTAGTTTACATTATTGCTTGATGAATTCCTTCATGATCTTTGTTTCAAATGTTTTTTTAGCATAGTACCTTTTAATGTTGCAAGTGACTGACAATATTTATATGTGTTATCATTGAAAGTGTAAAATATGGGTTCCTTTGTTATATTTTATCTTTGTTTTAATCAACATCTTTATATATTCAAAGTCTGATGTTTTCAAGGGTCTTGTACTTTTCCACTTATTACTTACAACCCCTCATTACCTTATCCAATTAATCCTTTAAACCACCTTTTAAATCGGAGGTGCCTAAACTTTGTGCTTTTAAATCTGAGGTGCCTAAACTTTGTGAATGCCCGTTTAGTGGTTGAATATCCGTGATCTTTGTTTGAAATGATTTTTTGAGCATAATACCTTTAAATTTTGTAAGTCACTGAACAATATTTCTATTTTCTATCATTCAAAGTGTAAAATCTGGGTTCCTTTGTTATATTTTATCTTTGTTTTAATCAACATCTTTATATATTCAAAGTCTAATGTTTTCAGGGGTCTTGAACTCTTCCACTTATTACTTACAACCCATCATTTCCTTATCCAGCCAATCCTTTAAACCAACTTTTAAATATGAGGTGCCTAAACTTTGTGCTTTAGCAGTCAGTGCAAACTTTAGGACTAGCATTTTTAGGTATATTTCCTACTTGTTGTAGTAAGTATGAATTCATCATGGATCATGTACTGCATTTTTGTGGTCTTCTCGTGTTTCCTGTAACATGCAATATCAAGGTATGATGAGAAATCAGTTGCTTGAGAGATTCTTCAGGAAATTTCTATATACATGAGTAAGCAATTTGTTGATTGGTTAGAGTAGGTAGTATAGGTAAATAAGCTTGATTCTTCAAGCATTTCCTTCAATTTGTATAGTGTAGACAAATTGCAGTGTGCTTTCAGCCTATTTTTAGCAGTTAGAAGTGTAGGGTTGCAAGATTTGGAATAGGTTTAAAATTACATGAAAAACCCCATAATCCCATTAAAAGCAAGGCACTGGTTAGGTGTTTTCCAGCTAGCATGAATAGTTTGATTTGCAGGATGTGATTGGTTCAAATGATGGCATAATAAGAAGCTTGCAACATTTTGAGACAAGTTGGATGAAGGCACTTGGTCTACATGTTCTTGGAGTCTTACAAGGAGGATTCCATCCCCAACCGAAGCCAAATGTTGGTACCAGAATCTGCCTCATAAAAATTTAAAGATTACAGCAGCGTGTAAGTAAAGAAGGACCTTGATTTTGCTATCGAAAGCTCTTTGCCCATCATCCTTTTACCAATGCACTGAGTTTTGTGTCAGTCTTATTAGTTTCTCATTGCTTTTAGTTTATATCCTGTTCAGTTTATAATGTATATCTCTATCCTTTGGCCTTTGTTTTCATTTTTTACATATACAAATGCCTTTAATTTTTATCAAGATTGTCAAAGTCTTAAAAACATATTGTGCATACTTAGCCAAATTTCTTGTGAGTTTCATGGTCCATGTTTTCTACATTCTAAGACTCTCATGAATTCAAAGTCTAGCCTAAATGTCAAATTATCGTAGCCACTTGAAAAGCTAAACCAAATATTCAAAAAATATAATAATGTAAAATAAATATAAAATTCAAATTATTTCAAAATTGTTTATTTAGTTTTAAAAGTAATATTTTATATTTATTTTATAAAGAGGTTTTGTTTTCCTTCTTGAATGACTTGATTTTAGTCAATATGTTATGTGGCTTTCTTTAAATAAAAAATTGACAAAGTAGTGTCAAGTAAAATCTTTGGGGCTCTCGTCTTCTTTTGAAGTCGAATCCATAAGTGATAGTCTCCACTTACCACTACGTTAAGCATGCAAGTGTTAAGCCCAAGCTTCCAAGTATTGATTTATGTCTCAAGTTTGCCAAGCATAATCCCGCGGGTCTAGCATTGTCATCTACATATTAATCAGGAATTGGTTATTATAATTTGTTTATTCTTTTTGCAGTCTTTCATGTGAGATATTTCTCGTGATTTAAAAAGTGTTATTGCATGCCACAGTCCAAATGCCATGAGCCCGAGTGAACAAGTGCCAAGAAAAATATCCAAGAATTAAGGGGAGACACATATAGGTAGTCATCATCGAACACTCAAAAAATGCTCACAAGTGCCAGAGGAAGTTGGAGCGGTGCATGCCCAGGTGTAAATAATTGCCAGCAAAGCTCCCATGTGTTGAACTTATGAACCTCAGGTTTTAAGCACATCGGTCATCAATTTTTTGTTCGTAACTAGTTACATGGATCAGAGCCTATCAACGCATTCAGGGTAGTTAAAAAGAGAGTTCAAATTGATACAAAAGGGCTTCAAGGGTGTTTACTCTTTTGTATAGGGTTTAATACCTGTTACAGCTTATGACCGATACTTCATCATGGCTTGGGGGAAAATGGCATTCAAAGGACCCTTTAAATATTTAGTGGAATTTGAAGATTAACCACGGAATCTAAAGCATGAAACGTGCTCTCAGTTCTAGATTTTAAGGCAAATATATCACACAGGGGAATCGACAATAAAAAAGGAGACAGAGTTTTTGTAATCAGTGGTAGCATTCAAGAAGGATTGATATTGGAATAAACACCAGATATGGTAACAAATATCCCAGACCTTAAGGTAAATAATCAGCATCAAGACCCACATTTTCGGGATCCTTCGATGCATGATTATCTTCTTCAACTACTGCCGGCATATTCATCTTCAATGCTTCTCAATTATGGCTAATATGTGGATTCAACAGCAGGCATCATCAGAATTCAAGTCAATTATGGTTTCTATAAAATAGGGGGATTAATCATATCCATGTTTTGGGTTGTGACTCAATTTCTTGTTAAATAAATTGTGCATCATCAGAATTCAAGTCAATTATGGTTTCTATAAAATAGGGGGATTAATCATATCCATGTTTTGGGTTGTGACTCAACTTCTTGTTAAATAAATTGTGGGTAAAGGAGCATCTTCGATCCTACCTAATGTAACTCGCTTGCATTGATGAATCTATTATAAGTACGAGAGAACAATGATGTAAAGGAGGGGGTTCTGGGCGGCTCGAGAAAGAGACTTATGAGACAGTTTAATTGCAATCCCATTGGGAAGTATTTCATGTAACCTTCTTTATCAAAGATTTCTGTGTTTTTAATATTAGATTTCTGTGTTGTGTTTTTAATATTAGATTTGTGTCTCTTAACCCTTTTTACCCTTTTGTTCTTACTCAAATGAAATGGTGTTTTCTTCTTACTCAAATGACTCAAATGAAATGGTGTTTAATGGAGTGTCCATTTATAGCTTGTATTCTATGGATTCCTGAACAGTACTGTGCTTGTTGTTTTATACAAATTTTATTTGTATATTTGCATTCATGGTTAGGGAGGATCTCTGATCATTGGATCTTCTTTCTTGTATCGATTCAATTTGTTTGCAGTGATTGATGCATTCATGTGCTTCTCAATTCTTCTATCTTTTCACCTTCAAACTTGATGCCTAATACTGAGTTCACATACCTTTGGTCTATGATGTGATGTAGGAGACTCCATGCCCAATGGCCCTAGTTATCAATCTGCCTCTCTCCTCTCTCATCCAATCCACTCGATCTACCATTTATTTCAACCCAATCCAATCATCCAATTTCATATGCCTAAACTCTGTGCTTTAACAATCAAGCACAGATTTTAGGAAAAACAGTATCATTAACAAACTGAGCATTGTTAATAAATTTTATAGCATGAGAAATACAAATTTCATGAAGCCTACCTTCATCTCATTCTTTTAGAAGTTTTCTCCAAAGTAATTCATCCATAAAAATGTGGAGAAAAGGGGACAAATGGCATCCCTATCGTAGCCCTCTGGAAGCCAAAAAGAAGTCAATAGGATGACCATTTACTAAAGGAGCAATCCAATAATGACTATATTACATGATTTGATCCATTTAATAAACAAAGGAGAAAAACCATACCTTTCCAAAATTTCAAATAGTAGGTTGTGTCAAACTCTATCAAAGGTGTTTGCCCTGTCTAGTTTAATGTCCATCCCCTGCTCATTTCGATTGACAGTGGAATGTATAGCTTCGTGAATCAAAACTATGTTGTCCACTATTTTTCTCTTTTCTACAAAATCTCCTAAGACTTCAAAAATTAATCTTGGCATAAGGGATTTCAATGATTTGCTAAAAAAAAATTGTTAAAATTTCATAAGAATAATTACAAAGGGAAATTGGTGTGAATCGCCCAAGAGACGTGGAGTGAGATTCTTTTGGAATCAGAACTAAGAAGATAGAATTAGTTGCACTTCCAATGTTTATCTTCCTTTGGTCCAGTTCAACATCCTACATAAATCAAGATAGAATTAGTTGCACTTCCAATGTTTATCTTCCTTTGGTCCAGTTCAACATCCTACATAAATCAACCTTGATTATAGACTAGCAGGATTTATAAAATGGACAGTAAAACTGCCTAGTCTAGGACCTTTATCCATTCCTAACCCATAGATTGTTGCATATGCCTCATATTCTGTAATGTTATTATTTATCATATTGTTTTCATCACTAATAACCAACCGTGGAATGATCTCAAGGTGCTCCTCCTTTGATATTGAGTCATCTGACCCTTACCCTTGCTCTGTATACAAAATTTTAAAATGTTTGAACTCTTTTTTATGTATTTTGGATAGATTGGAGATTGTATCTCCTTCTTCATTTTGAATTTCATGAATAATGTTTTGTTGAGCCTTTTTGTGCTTGATTATGAAAAAAAATGGTGTTTCTATCTCCAAAATTCAGCCATAATGCACATAATATTAATCGCCATGCTTCCTCTTCCCTATGCAAAGCTCCATTCAATTTCAAATTTATTTGTTTCGCTCTCTGAAACATCTCCCGGGTAACATCAACTGATTTCATCTTATTATGTAAAGAGCCAAGATCTCTTTGATATTCAATTCTTTCTTTTTGTGGGGATTTGAAATGATCTTTCACCATTTCTGTAAGTCGGCTTTGAGGATACACAACTTAAATTCCCTTGTGGAAGATGGAGAACCCTTCACAAAAACCTTCCACGAACTTTCAATTATTTGATGGGCTTCCTTCTGACTTGACCATAGTGGATTAAAATGGAAGCGAATTGGCTCTTTGTTTTCAATTTCTTCTATCATTAGATAAATTGGTCTATGATCTAAGGTAGAAAAATGAAGAATTTGAACTTGAAAAACAAATCAAGGTAGGAAATGGGAGTTTATTACCAAGAATGGGTCCAAACAAGACACACTATGTCCAAGACCAGTACTCCTATTATTCCATGTATAAGTTCATTTTTTTTGCTTTATGTGGACCAGATCAAGATCCCTTATAAGATATTCCAAATATTCACCATATGGATCACGAATCAGGGTGCCACCTCTACTTTCTTTAGAAGAAGTTGTGACATTAAAGTCCCCTACAAGGATGTTGCATTGATTGTCCTTGAGAGAGTTTAAAGAAGCCCCAAATTCAGATTTTAATATGCAAGTAACGGGTCCATAAACATTATAATTTTTTAAGGAATATAGGATTTCCTTACCTATAAAGCAACCATTATCCAATGCATGTCTTCTTCATAACGTCGTCGCCTTAGAGAAAGCTTACTGCTATCCCAGAGAAGAGAAAACCCTTCTAACGTTCCTATGGAACTTTTTACAATGCCTTCACCATTTCTCAAAAAAAAAAATGACTACTTGAATTACTTCGATGGCTTCCATTTAGTCTCTTGAAGTAGGAGAATTGAGAGTTTTTCCTTGTGAATCATTATCTTGAATGTGTCTAATTTTGTCTTTCCTGCCAAACCCCTGTAGTTCCAGGATAAAATATTCATTATTTTATACTGTGAATTATGGATTTACCATCGATGTCTCTTTTATTACCATTCTTAGTGGAAGAAGATCCTTTCATTATCGTATCAAGAGAAATCTGCTTTCCCGTGTCTTTCTCTCTTTCAGCTTCTTCCTCTCTCAAGGATTTTTTAGATTTCTGACCAATTTTTTTATATATTGGTCTTTGTTCTCCCTTTTCCTCTTAGTTTTCCTCGAGGGAGAGTTTATATTGGTGTTCTTCTTGAGAACTCACCTCATCTGACTCATCTTCTCCACTTTGCATATCCTGATTCAATCGTGAACTTATTTCAACAAAAGGTCTCTCTAGCAAAACTAAACCCTTTCTTTTTGCTCCTACCTCCTCTAAAATAGGTTGTGATACCTTTTGCTTTTTATTTGTTTTCTAACACTTAATTCCTATCTTGGTATTGTTTGTTCTTCAGCCAAGACCTTAAACTGGTTAGAATTCGAAGTTTCAAGCTGATTTTCCATATTTCTCGTGACTTGTATTTTCACTTTTCTTTCAACAATCTGTCACTCTTTATCAAGCTCTTTCTCTATTTCTTTAACTTCATAATTGACATAGTTTCCTGAAAATGTTCGTATTCATGTCATGTTTTTGCACTTAAAAGGCAATTGATCATAATCTACCTTTTATTCATAAAACCAACTAGCCATAACCAAATTTACTACCTCTGGAAGACTTTTGTCTATATGAACTTCAACAGAGACGGCACTTGGGATATCCTTCTCATGATCAAAAAATAAACTCCAACTATTGAGGTACAGGTACATGCCCCATAGACCCATAAAATAAGGGCCATTTCAAAAGATTAGATCATAGTTTTCTTTGAATTCAAAATCAAACACATAATATCCTTTTCCACAAAAATAACTGTACATCCTACCAGATAAAAGGGGCTGCCAATTTTATTAATCCACATCTCCATGGATCTTGGTGAAGGCCATATTCTTGTAAAAATGTTGACCGAACCTATTTCGGACAACCCTATGGATGTCTTCTTAGCTAAGATACAAGAGACTTTTATTTATGGAGCTAAAGCCCCCTTGACAAAAGATGGAGCCGGTTGATTCGAAACTTGAGGAGTCTGCATATCTATGAGGCGTTTGAAGGATTCAATTAGAGGATCCAGATCAGGATGATCTGATTGATCCATAGCATCTATAACCAGAACTAGAGCAGAGAGCGATTTTAGGACGTAAAGCTTAGAAAGATTTTGAATTCCTTAGGATCTTAGTAGCATGTTTCCTTCGTATCGGGTGCACTCAATGGTTTCGATTGTAAACGAAGATCAAGAATCCTTTATCTCTGATATGTGGATAGAGCCAAGATATTTTCATAAGTTATTCTTTTTTTAGACAGAAACGGTTATATTTTTTTTAGACAGAAACGGTTATATTATATTAAGGGGTGGTATAACCACAGAAACAGGGTTCAGCTTACAAAACACCCTTATGGAAGCGGCAATGCAGGTTAATCAACCTTAGTCATCCTTGAACACGTCCTTATGGAAGCGGCAAAGAAGGTCCAAAACACCCTTACTAGAGGGTCGAACTAACACAGTACGAAACTGAAGCTAACACAAGTTTTAGTCTATCATTACGCTAACATTTTAGTCTATCATTACGCTAACAGAGTCCACCGAAGCCTTTTAGAACTAACAGTAAACTAACAGGAAGACATACATATTATACTTAAGCAATAAATAGTCCAAAATCATTCAACCACCTGCAGGAGACAAAATAGACAGGAAGACATACATATTATACTTAAGAAATAAATAGTCCAGAATCATTCAACCACATGCAGGAGACAAAACAGAGTGATATCCACAAGCTATGCGGAATCCCCAAAGGGACGGGACGATGAACTTGATTTGCTTGCGCTTTCCAATTTGACGACCTTCAGCTTGAGCTTGTCCACTTTTCCTCCAAATTTGCTAAAAACCTGAGAATTGCAGATTCAGACTTTCTGATAGTGTGTTTGAATTCCTTTCTCAGGAACGTCAGGTCTCCTTCCACATTTACCAATCTTCTGCCTCCTTCGGAATCAATGACGTCCACCATGCCCTTGAGCTTCTCCACTTCCTCTCTAACATCGTAATCAACCAGAGTCGGCATGGATGATCCCAGCGATTCGGAGGAAGCCATAACAACAACCACACTTCTAATCACCTTCGGTGCCACCACTCACAGCTTCTTCCCAACCCTTGCACTGAAAACAATCTCAGTTTGCATGCAAACCAGCAAGACCACAATTCCTCTCTCCTTCGTTTTCCTGGCGTNTCACCTTCGGTGCCACCACTCACAGCTTCTTCCCAACCCTTGCACTGAAAACAATCTCAGTTTGCATGCAAACCAGCAAGACCACAATTCCTCTCTCCTTCATTTTCCTGGCGTTTATATCCCTGCTCCTCATGCACGAAAGAACCAGACCACCAAGGATAAGCATACAGTTCATTAATTCGCACATCACCTTTCCTGCTCTCCACAGATCTACAAGTCTGCTTACCTCCTGTTCGCCTGCACGAATCGCCCCCTCGTACCAGCATTTAAATGTTCCTTGCATTACCATAAGCTCCCACGCAGTGGCACATGAACACCAAATGTCTGAACCAGCCCTGAGCGCCCATACTACAACATCTGTCCTCCTCACGACGTCCTCCACACGTGTCATCCTCATGACCATGAATCCTTACTCCATCCCTGGTCCTATGGAAGAGGGCAAAATTCGTGGGACTTGTTGATCTGGAGGGAGCCAAGGATTAGTGAAGAGCCTAAGTTGGTCGCTAAATCCGCCTCCTTGTTGTGCATTCTAAGCACATGAAAAAAATCGGCTTTGTGGAAAGAGCGCGCTAAGGACTAAATCCTGGATAAAGTTGTCTGAGGTGCAGATGATTTGGAAGGTTTCCTTCAACCATTGCTTGGATCACTATCCTTGAATCTCCCAGCACTGTGAATCTTGTAATTTCCTTGTTCTTGGCGATCACAAGTCCTTGCCAAAGAGCTAAGGCTTCGGCTATGTTGTTTGTTTCTGTACCGAGACTCCAAGAGAAGGTAGTTTCAATAATGTCATCAGGTAAAGAAAACCCTGCCCCCCGCGCAAGTATTTTCATAAGTTATTCTTATTAGTTACATTCTTTTTATTTTTATCTGCTTTCAAGATCAAACTTGATTAATTGGAGCGTGATTTCTTAAGCAATTATTAGTTCCTAAAAATAAATAGAATAAGAAAACAAAACATTATGACTATAAAAAAAATATAAATAAGCTTTCTTGAAACTTCAAAATAAAATAAAAATGAAAATGGAGAGTTCAATAGTATTACGCTTATCATTACTTCCATTTTGTTGTTTCTTCTTTGTTTTTAGATTTACATAATCAAAATCTCGAATAAGCCGCTAAATGAGACATAATGTTGTCTTGAATCTTTATATATTTTCTTCTAGAGCTTAGATTAGTTTTTGCAGTAAAGGGCAGTAAAGGGCTCAGAGTCGCCTAAGTCAATATCAAAATCATTTCAGTTGGTGAAGCTGATGGACCATACTCGAATTTAAGAGGTCGTGGGGTTGTGGTAATAGAGTTGTGTTAGTCTTAGTCAATATTTAAGTTTGGATCCATCGTTAGTGAAAACTTCAATTAATTAGAATCAGGTTAGGAGTCAAGTTTATGGCAAATATAGGAGTCCTAATAGAGTTAGATTGGTAGCTTGTGAGAATATGACATGTGGAAATAATAGAGTGGACATCAAAGATTGATGATCAGTGTGATTACAAAGTTCACTACAAGGGAACTATGATTTTAGCCTCCATTGTAAAATATTAGTCCATGAATATCAAGGAGATATATAATCTATTTGAATGTGGGAACCAATGCGATAGGTACAATCTTCGGTGTAATTTTATCGAAGATGAGAATAGGATATTTTAAAGAGTAATTCCATCTCGAGAACTCTACAATGATTATTGGTGTTATTAAATTTGTATAAAGATGTAACGCTTCAATTAGGGGGGGCAATGTAATAGGTCGCTCAATAGATTTTTCCTGTGGGACTAGGAAATATAGGTTTCTAATATTACATAGATGAAAGACTCTGAACCCGACATGTTTTCCTACAACATCTAAAATGAGATATGTTCCACATAACCCCACTCCCAGAGGTTTGTCATGCTTGTTGAGGTTTCTCTACATCACTTATGACTAAAAACCCCCAATGTTCCATTGATATTAAAGCTCCGACCGCACCAGGGTTGTCTTGCGACACCTAAAATAAGGTGTTTTTGAGAATGCCCACTTTCATTGGATTACGACACTCGAAAGGGTTAGTCATTCAGCGTTCAAAAGTTAACACTTTCAGTAATGCACTAGTCCATTGAATCTAACTACGGTGGGAATTTCTTGCAGTGTTTGAAATAAATTGTTTTGAGGATAACTTTGATTTATAATATTTCGATGGTTTTCCCAAAATAAAATCTGTCAGTTCATCTCAAAACTTGTTTACATTCTCTTCTAAGGCATGGCTTGAATTTATAAAGATAATTGTTTTAGATAATTTATTTTAATCTGCCAAAGGGTTAAGCTAACCAAATTAAGCATTGTAACTAAAATTTAACCAAGATATCGAAAGCCAAAATTAACCCACACATATGAATGAAATAGTTTTAAAAGGATTATAAGAGTCGATAAAACANGCTAACCAAATTAAGCATTGTAACTAAAATTTAACCAAGATATCGAAAGCCAAAATTAACCCACACATATGAATGAAATAGTTTTAAAAGGATTATAAGAGTTGATAAAACATGTTAAGTTGGTGAAAACAATAAGGTGCAATTAACATGACACTTCGCTCACCAACTGAATTAACCCTAATTCTTCTTTAATTTTAAATGCATCAATGAGCACATATAACATTTCTATGCAAAATTAATGTGAGTTGATGATCATAATGAGTATGCAAGGGGTGTTGAATGTCAATGAAAACCAATTATTATTCTAGGGATGAGTTGCAAGTCGATCGACAAAGACATGTCAGATATTTGAAGTAGGCATTGCTTATAAGAGTGCAAAGAAGATCATGAATCACTTTATGAATATGCTTCAAAGTCAGATGAAGAATCAAACTATTATAATTGATAACATAAAAATCAAATAAACCTCAATCAAATGAGTAGATTCAAATGCAGCTGCTGTCAAAATATAACTAAATATATAAGCACAAGAATTCAAACCAGGACTTAAAATTCGAAAGTAGGACGTTGACAATGAANAAACCTCAATCAAATGAGTAGATTCAAATGCAGCTGCTGTCAAAATATAACTAAATATATAAGCACAAGAATTCAAACCAGGACTTAAAATTCGAAAGTAGGACTTTGACAATGAAGCAGGAAAGAGTTTTTAAAAATTAAATGGAAGCCCTTTCATTTTTGCTTAATAATGAAGGGGGATTTGTTTTGGGTACAACAAATGGTGACGTAAACTGTGAACTAGGTATCTCTATATTTTTTGGATATCTCGAAAATTAACATGCATTATAGTATAAAGATAAGTCTTCAAAGAATAAAGCTTCTTATTTTGTCATGGGTCCCACATAAAGGATCATTTTTTTCTAAAAGATAAGAACAATTTGCAAAACCATCTAACTATTCTTTGGAAGCCAAATTATGGGGTTCATTTATTCCTAGCTTTATCCTACATGTGGTAAAATCGGGCACAACACTACAAAAAACAACCCACAATATGACAAATGAGGATCTATCCTAATCCACTCCTCTATAAGATGTGTCTTTGATACAAATGGGTTCATCCTCTACTTCCTCATTTCTATCTTTGATTGATGTTTGAAAAGAATCGTCCTCCAACTCAGTTTTTCTCAGTCGATAAGATGGGTCGAATTCTTGATAACTTCTCACATCGTTAGATAATAAAAAAATTATTCTTCAATGCGGATTTGTAATAGGTTAATGGAATTAGTCACAAAAGGTTTAATCATTCTTCCCTCTCATTATGTCTTGAATCCACTTTCTTCTTCCACGTTATTCAGGATCAAACCTACATAAAACAAATAAAAACTAATATATGTGTTTTCTTGTACATCACAAACATCAAATAACTTAGGGTATAAGGAATAGAAAGTGTTAAATTTTAACTCATTAAATGATTCCCTATAACAGGAACTCATTTCATTATCTTGGTGAGTCATAATTTCTATACAATAAATTTCAAGGAAAACTTCTATCATTTCAATATCAGTTAAACTTTGTTCATGAGACGATTCATCAATGACTGTGCAAGGAACTTACTCTGCTTCATTCATACTTTTGTGATCTCCAAGATCATCCGTGGAAGAAGAAATCCCATGGTTACTTAAATATTCAATCAATTATTCCTCAAAGTTTAAAGTGAATTTTTCCTCACTCTAGGGATCTTCTTGATAATGATCTTTAGACATAACTTGAATAAACTGATCAACCCCTTCATTCTCAAAAGGAACTCCAGGATGAGTAAATTGTGTTAAACCACTAGGAGGAACTCCATGATGAGAAGATACTTTATAATACACGCATATTCCTTAACTGGGATATGACTTTGTTTTTTCCTTTATTCTTATCCATTATGTTGACGCCTCTTACGCATCTAGGGGGTAACACAACATAAATATTCAAGCTACTTTGTGTGTCCTCGGGGGAAAGTCTTGAGTCAAGTACTATCACATTATCCTAACTCCTTCGTTTAGGCTTAACTCCTAACGAAGCCAAGGGGGTAGTCCCTACAAAAAGAGTTTCTAAGGCTCTTAAGTGTTTTAATTGTTTTAAGGATAGGTTTGTTTTAGGAGTTAGAAATGACTAAATTATTTACAAGACACTTTGCAAAGTTAGAGAACTTAATTAAACAGCATAACAAGATATATCAATAATCACAATGCGACTGTAAGCAAATAGAGAATGCAGGAATTAAACAATGCCAATATGGAGGCACAAAACAATGAATGTTGTTGAAAAGGGAAAATATTTTGTTGAGTACTTGGTCAATTTTAATTATTAAAATGATGAGTAATTAAAGGGAAAGGGATTCCAGATATACCGAATGGTACTTCGAGTATGTCCAGATTTGGGGAAAAGTGGCTCTGCACGGGAAAATGTAGACTAGATGGAGTCAATGGGGGGTGTTCAACACTACACCAACAAGGATGTTGCCTAACAGGACCCCACTGTCACTTTCTAGTTGTTTCCACTTTCCCTGAATAATTTTCCCACTGTTTCTCAAATTCGTTACACCAGATTTTCGTAATGTTTTGGGTTGTTACGTTTATTAAAATGAGTTGATTAAATAGATGTGGAAAAATCAATTAGTGCAGAATTCCACTTTCAATATCCCCAAGTCTCAGACAAAGTTGTGAGGGACAGAGCATACACATAATAGACAAATGTTTGTTCCAATTTATGAAAGCAAAGTACAAAAAGATAAAGCAATACAAAAATATAAAGCTCTTTTAGGACGGATTGTGTGCTTGTGTAAATAGAAAATCAAAGGAATTTGTGAGACTAATTACTAAGGGAATGAAATGTCGAGTTAGTATTTGATTACCTTAAATGAAATTATAAACTTGATTGAACTAGAATTATTATAGTAGTCAAATCTAATCTAAAAAAATCAAACCACTTCACGGACATATATAGTCTTCCACAAAAATAGGGGAAGGAGGGTGTGGGAGTCGTAATCCCACTTGATCTTTTATCAAATTATTGCAATGTTGATGATTTAATAAGGGGTTGCCTTTTGACCTTATAAATTGATAAAACAGGCTTACAATAGATTACTGAAAGAATGGGGATGAAGAAAGGGGATGAGGATGTGCTTTGAGAGGCTAAAAACTTTGAAATTTTACCAGCACTTTCGCTTGTCTTGTCAATAAAGTGCAAAAAATAGCAAGCCAATTGTTTGTAAATTAGTAGATTAGTGTAAAAATACAATTAAAAGATACAACTTAGTACTTGCAAATTTAAAGCACTTTAAGTACTAAGGACATAAACTGGATCTAACCTTAAGATTGCAAATTTAAAGCACTTTTAGATCTAGTAAGATAAACAAGCTAAGAGACTTATGATAAGTTCTTTTAAAATAAATCTAGGCTTTCTTGTTAAAAGTAACCAAAGAGAAATTAATTTTTGAAGAGAAGAAGAGAGGTTCTCAAGCTCCTGCTTGAATTTCTATGAGGATGTAGAGATGCCTAAAATTGCAAGAAGTGTTAGAAGTATGAAGAGAAAAGGGATGCAATCGAGCTCCCACTTCTCCTTCGACTAAGATGATCTGCAAGCTACAAATCCTAGTGAGATCAAAATCCAGTATTTTTTACTAAAGAAATTAAGAGAGCATAAGTATTACCGAAATCATAAACAAGCAAATTGAAACTACAAATGCTTGCTCTATGGCCAACAATGCCCTTCTAAGCTAGATAAATCGACAAACTTGAAAGAAAGAAAGAAAAAAAGCAATAACCAACTAAATATCACCTCGATTTATCACGACATTCACATTCATGAAAATCTTGCATAGTTCGTACCTCCAAAGTCTCAACTTTATTTGAAATATAAAGAAAAAATACATTACAGGAGCAGAGGTTTCTTGTTTCATCCTCCAAATAATGGAGCAATGCCTTGCTTATATAGAAAAATATGACCAAGCGAGGGGGCACACTTGCCCCCAAGAGAGGGCACTTTGCTTTAGTTGGAATGAGATGGATATGGGTTGGCTAAAGGATGGAAAAGACAAAAAATACGCCAACTTCCAATTCATAACTCAACACTTGCTAGTATCCTCACAAATTTCCATCTTTTTCTTGAAAGATGTGTCTCACTTGATTTAGAAAAATTGACTTGCCTTTATTTGCCAAGAAAAACACTCGAAAGTGTTTTAGAAAACTTAGAAATATTTTCACTTTACTTTGTCAACTCATAAAATTAACTTTCGGCATGTTTCCTTTATTTTATAAGTTGTCAAATTTTTCACTTTATCCAGTTTTTTGGTCTTTTTTTACCATTTTCGTATAATATTTAATTTTGGAGATAAATAATTACTCGAAAAACTTAGGAAAGTGGGTTTAGGGGTTAAGTGGGTGCACCAAGTTAGAAAACAAGCAACCCCATGCCTAATTCTTCCTCCTAACCACACTTTTATGCCTTGGTGAGTATTTTTACATTAAAATGAGCATGCTTTTAACAGGAAAGTTAAAAAATTTCAAAATAATAAAAACACCTAGAGGGGACTTAGTACATGTTTATATGACTGAAAAAACAATGATTAGCATGGTAATATACATTGGCACCGAGGTTTTAATAATCTCCTAGGGCCTAACCACCAAGACATTTACTTTAAATTTGGAGGAGCAGGTGAAAACTCAAAAATTATAAGTCATTAAAAATGACATATAATTCTAAAGGAAAAAACACCCTTGAGTAAAGTATTGATGACTAAGTCCTAGGAAATCGAAACCTTTTACATAATGTCATCATGTTAAGTCATTTATTACAATTCCCCGCAGGGTATGAACATGTAAAACCAAAAAAATTGAAAAAGAAAGGGGCATTGATTGTCCTGATGAACCTCAAAACACATGTGATGAACAATTGAATTGTTCAAGTATTTGACCGCTCACTGAAAATCCACCTAAGTGCAACTTAGTGTATGACTCATTCTTTTTCCACATTGATTGTCCTGATGAACCTCAAAACACATGTGATGAACAATTGAATTGTTCAAGTATTTGACCGCTCACTGAAAATCCACCTAAGTGCAACTTAGTGGATGACTCATTCTTTTTCCACCAATGTAATTCCGCAAAGGGTAGAGTACGCCTTTAGATATTCTTCCCAAGGGGGTCTATCATTGTCAGGAAATAAAAAATGCACCCATACAATTCATTTCATGAAATTGTCTTCAGATTCTTCATCCCCTTTTAGAATACCCCATAACTCTTTCCAAAGTTCACAATAGTCGTAATTATTAAAGGCATCTACAAATTCTCCCACGGATTGAGTCCGTATGTGAAAATGAATTGCTAGAAAATAATCCAATCATTGTTCGACTCTTCCTCTAAAAGTGAGAGTATAAATCTACATATGATTCTTATGTCAGCAAAGTTCTTCATCATACAATTAAAAAATTACTGAATAAAATGATCATATGCAAATTATCTGCTCTCTTTCTCAGGCTCGGAACACTCTTCATCCTGCGAAGAGCTACTAGTTATCTGCCGAAGACTTATATCTTGGGGGCTCTTACTATACTATTTGGAATAATTTTATTAAGGATCTCCTAGGTGCTAGCGTCCGCCTTATTGACAGTTCTGATGCACTAATATGGTGCTATAATAAATACCATGGTTCTCTTACTGCCAAAGCTGCATATGATTGCATTGTTGGTTCTCACACTCCGCCGGCAGTAAACCACGATGAATCCTTTCTTTGGAGCAAAGCTATCCCTAGCAAAATCTCATGTTTCATCTGGCTCTCCCTTCGGAACAGGATCCTCACTTGGGAGAATCTATAGAAAAGAGGTGTACAAGGTCTTGGGATTTGCGTTCTCTGCTACTCGAATGAGGAGACTGTAGAGCATTTATTTATCAATTGTTGTGTTTGGAGAACGGTTGTTGTTCATGTTTGTGATCTCCTTAATCTCAATGCTTTTTCTCCTTCTGTTCCGCTTGGTGAAATGATCAGTAATTGGATTGCAAACCTGCCAAGGAACTCGTACTTGCAATCCCTTCCTCTCCATATGATGTGGATTTTCTGGAAAGTCCACAATCGGGCCATTTTTGAAGAAGAAAAAAAGACTGTTTATAGTTTGATTCAGCAAGTTATTTCTACTGTCCGAGCTTATCATTTGTGAGTTGTCACTAAGAAATGGCGTAGAAGGATGCTGGGGAAGGCCCCGTGCATGATTTATCGTTGTGGTTTTATGGATGGTGCCTCCAGTTGTATGATTGTTGGTGTGGGTTACTGCATTTTTTTAAATGAATCACATTACTGGGAGTTCTCACTAGGGGTTGGATATGGCACTAACACCAAGGCGGAATTGCTCAGCTTATGGGCTCTTCTTCTCTCTTCCCAAATGATGGGGATCCCTCTTTCCCATGTTTACGGTGATTCCCAAGTAATCATCATCTGGGCTCGAGGATCGACTGCACTCTCCCCACCAGAGCTCATGCATTGGTGTAGGGAGACAAAAAATCTCATGGTCAACTTCCAGGACTTGTCTTTCTCCCACATATATAGAGAGCACAATCGGTTGGCTGACCGTCTCTCTAAAACTGCGCTCTCTTACCCACAAGGCAAAGGCAGTTTCAAGGAATTTTTTGAGAA
>LPNX010542699.1:233553-246157 GCA_001517045.1 Pseudotsuga menziesii | reverse complement strand
CTATCTTTTGGGAAATATTTTTAGTTGTGAAAGTGTAAACACCTTCCCATTTTTGGATTTGGGAAGGATCCATTGATTGTTGAAATAAACAAAAAAATTATCTCTTCATAGGTTGGCTTGTCATCCAACTTTCCTTTTAGTGACATTTTTGCACACCATAGAGGGATAAATTGTAGAGTTGGCTTTAGCATACCACAAGATAAATAGCCAATATATAATTGAGATGATATCGATTAAGTGTTTTTTTTACCTTATCCCTCATGTTGACGAGTCTTTTATGTCCACATCAACAATAATGGAAGATGCATGTTTACAGATCCCAAGTCAGACCCCGTCACATTTGGTATAATGTCCTCGACTCAAGGGTTAAAATTGACGCTCATATGGATTTTTTTGGGTTTTTTCCAAGTAAAATAGAGGTTTATGTGGAATATACAGGTTATTAATGAAGTTTTTTTATTTTGTAAACCGTCAATTTGACCTGCAAGCAAAAAATTGCCAATGTAAATTATATATATTTATTATAAATTTATATATAACTCTTAAGAGTGAGTCTCCACAATAGAGTTGTTGTACATGCAACGTAGTGTCCACTGCAACAGTGGACCATGGTGAGCAGCCCAAGGTGAAAAGAATGGTTGGGTTTCAATTAATGCACAACAGTCTACTGCATGCCTCCTTGAGTCTTGAGTGCTCTTTGCCTTGGCATTCAACCCCCAATCAATTCAATAGACAAAATAAAGCGGGAACTTGGGAAGTTGGAACATAGAGTGGAGAGAACATAGAAGTGGAACCCTGGAGTTTGGAAGGTCGTAGAAAGATGGTCATGAGCCCGAGCCGAGTGGGAAGCTAGAACGTAGAGTCCAGAGAAGTAGAACCTTGATAGGCTGGAAACAAGTTGGTCGTGACTCATGAACCTTGACTGTGAGAATAGAGAAGTAGTTGTAGAAGCTTGGCACAAGGCTAGAAGAACACAAAGCAGCAGGGAACAAGAGAGAAGCACCTGCAACCCAGTGTTCATTAGCGAGCTGCCAAACCTTGCAAGGTTAGTTTTCTCTATTTCCTGATAATAAAACTAGTTATGCCAACCCATTGTGATTATAAATAGACCACTTATTGAATATTTTTAAATTTTTTTGAATAAAATATATTTTTAAATTTCTTTGAATAAAATAGTGGACCAATTATTCATATTTGGAACAGAGAAATTAAATTTTGTAGAGGACTGTGGTTTCTTTGAAAAAAAACATGCCTTCCCTTATTTCAACCTCACTTAATTTGAACTCCATGTTGCTTGAGGCGGATCCATGCTTTTGGGCATAAAAACCCATTGGAAATGAAAAAAACCATGCCTGCCCTTATTTCAACCTCACTTAATTTGAACTCCAAATTGCTTGAGGCCGATCCATGCTTTTGGGCATAGAAACCCATTGGAAATGCCCTTGTCCTTCAAATTCCGTTGTCTCCCTCGCACTCATTATTATCGACAATGTGCAGCTTGCAATGGTCAATTCTACCACAACTAATACTTCTTTGTTTATTTTGATTACCTAAGACAATGCAGGTGGCATCTGAATCGCAACAAATTGTTTATGCATTGCATTTATTTCTACTACTTTCCTCATGTTCAAGATCTTGTTTTTATTGTTTTGATGATTCAATTAATATAAGAGATGGCCATACTTACTTCAGCGTCAAGGAGGCTACCAGAAATGCCAGGCCCATTAGGTACACAGTTTCTATTGATTATTGCATTCATTTCTGCCTTTATGCCACTCCTCTTTTTCATCATAGAAATGGTCTCTACCTTCACATTTGTTCCCACAATCTTTACTTCCCCTTCCTCTGGGAAAAACTAGGGCCCATGATTCGACGGATCAAAATGCCAAACTAGGGTCCGGGATTAGCCATATTGCTTGTCAAAATGTAGCCAAATTAACAAATATAATATTTAAACCTTCACAAATGATGTTGATTTCAAAAAAAACCTAATAAGCCATTCAAATTTCTGAAAGAAAACCTCTAATTTGATGCCAAAATCGCAAAAATAAAATCCTTTAAGAGATTACCATCAATGCCTCTACCCTTGGCTGCTTCCATACCAATTGTTATCACTAGTATTGATTCATTCATTAGGTCACATTTGAGGCATATAACTCCTTGCTTGTCTGAAAACACTCTACATGAATCTTTTATGAGGTTCATTAAGCTTGTGGGCACCGCCATGTATCATGGCCAATATTAGCCAGTCTTTCTTTATTGGGTCACTCTCATTTGATAGGGTGGACCTCTTTCTGGACCATTTAGAGGGGTATTATTTGATCTTCCCGCCTGCAATTTCACAGTGATGCGAANTATTAGCCAGTCTTTCTTTATTGGGTCACTCTCATTTGATAGGGTGGACCTCTTTCTGGACCATTTAGAGGGGTATTATTTGATCTTCCCGCCTGCAATTTTACAGTGATGCGAAGAGAAACGGTGGTTTTTATCGGTATGGAGGTCAATCACCACATTAGCCACCTTTACATTTACTTCCATACTTCTCTTCCATCAAATTCCATCTCTGTATTTGCCTCAATAAGGAACGTATNAAACGGTGGTTTTTATCGGTATGGAGGTCAATCACCACATTAGCCACCTTTACATTTACTTCCATACTTCTCTTCCATCAAATTCCATCTCTGTATTTGCCTCAGTAAGGAACGTATAGATTTGTAACCTTAGAGTTCATATGTCATATTCCAGAATTCTGCACAGTAAGACCTTTAGAAACGTTTGAACTAGAAGTGGAGATTAAATTTCGACTCATAGTCACTCTATCAAAACTTCATTTACATAGGTATGAAAAATACTCTCTCGCTTGAGTGTATACATGTCTCTCTGGAAGATTCCTATTAACCAAAGTAAACTGAATTCTTTCAGTTCGGTGGATGGAGAAATGGTTCCCAATGGCCAATAGCATGCCATGATGTCAGTACAGTGAGGGAAGAAAAGAGTCATGTTGGGTTGAGTTGACTTCAAAAAGTTATAATTCTAGTTGAATGAGTTAAGCCAACAAATGAGTATCATGTCATGCTATAAACTAATACCAATTGTTAAACAGAGAACTACTATCAAACACCTGCTATAACGAGATACCAAACAACTATCCATGTTGTTTACAGGATACAAATATAACATATATAATTAAACTAAGTATTGAAGAAATTGCATAGCCTATAAAGAAATAGAAAGTAATAAATACAACCTATAAAGAATAGAAAGTAATAAATAGCTATCTGGCTATAAATTGGTGTTACCCCATCATGGAAAGAGGAGATGAGACAAGATTGAGGTAAGCCAACTTGGATGTTTTCCATCTAAGCATACTCTAAGAGACCATAGTGCTTGAATGTGAACATAATTCTATATACATAAAATATCGTAGTAAAAAATAAACCCAAAAATATAACATAAATTTTACATTTTCTCTAGATTTAACATCAAGACTAAAATTCTAAAATTCAAATTGTTTATGGGAGAGTCATTTGAAACTCTATACACAATAGAAATAGTTTGTAACTTTAATTATTTAGCCTTAACCTGAGAAATCAAATGAAATTCCTTTGTTTTTGAAGGAAAATTCAATGCAATATTAAAATATTAAAGTTATGTTAATGGAGAAAGGGTACTTTTTTTTAATGAAAGTTATATGCAAGGCAGTATTAGAAATAAAACAGTAAAAAAAAATTCTCTAATGGGCAGGGGTGCCCATCAAATTTAAACCCTACCCCGACTGGTTAAGGGCCCAGTTGCCACTATTATCTATTTTTCTCTTTTTTATGATTATGTTCTAGTATGAACTTGAACCCTAAGTTACAAAACAAACCAGTTTTACCCTATTGATACAAGAACAAACAATTCTATAACTATCTAAAAATGAGAGCAAAACTTTACAATTATGTAGATGCATAACATAAAGATAATATTGCTTAACAAAGAAAAAAATTTATCTACTAAGCAACATATAAATTAACAACAATACAAACATAATCACTCAAACAAATAATTTCCCTTTTAGATTATAATCCATATTGTTCATGCATCTAGTTATAAGTAGGAGGAAAGCTACATTAAAATATATAATGACTCGTTATGTGTAAAATAGTTTATCACAATCAATAAATCAACATACATACATGCATAATAATTATCTACAATTAATTAATTCAAAACATTATGCAAGTCCTTATATCTTTGATGCATTTTCTAAATAAATAAACTGTGTATTTGTATACACTTATATAGGAAATAATTTATGAATGCATAAAATGAAAACATTATTTCATAATGTCACCTAGAAAAACACAAAATAGTCTATATCTTTTTGGTATTCAAAATTTATCTCCTGTAGTTACATCATGCTCGACTTCTGCCTTCAATCCGTTAAAATAATGTACAAAATAGAAATAAACAAGTCTGCTTTGGCACCACCTTTTGGATTATAGGTTATAATCACCGCACCTATAGGCAAAAAATGTGGACTAACTAACACCCTAGTAATAGGATCGTGTACTTGGTTTCAAATGTTCACCAACATCCGCAAGTTTTGGTCTAACGAGAAATCTTACATGGTATCAGAATTAAGGTCTCAGGTTCAACTATCCTCAGCTACCCCGGAGGGGGGGTGTTGGAGAATTGGTTACAACAGTCGCACCTCTGGGTAAAAAAATGTGGACTAACTACCACCCTTGTAATAGGACCTTGTGCTTGGTTACAAATGTTCACCAACATCTGCAGGTTTTGGTGTAATGGAAAACCTTACACCAACCCCCTTTCTCCAAATGAAACAAAGATCCCCTTTTATACATTTGCATCATATGGGTTTTTAGTTTCAATAATTGAGTATTTTATAAAGTTACATCGTTTTTGCAGTGACATCCCTTCTTTTTTTAAGATTCTTTCATTTTCTTTAATTAATCTTCATTTACGCATAATTCGATTTTTTGATAAAGTCCTTGTTGTTAAATTCTTCCGCCCTTTCTTTATTTACTTTTAACTTTATTAATACAATTTTTGAATTTATTCTGCTTGAATTTGAAAATCTACAAAAGTAAACAAAATGCACAATTAATAATATGTTATAAAGACAAAATAATAAAAATATCTATACAAATAAATATATAACATCAATTTTTAAAAGCAATGAATTATTAAATAAATAGAAGCATTTAGTTAATGATTCCTCCTTGTAGCTTTTATGTTCATTCACATGAAAAAAAACATGGGCAGATACCATGGGACACCAAAACCATGGGCGCATAAACCACCAGAGTAAACCCATTTTGTCCTTTTTTTTTAATATTCAAGCAAAAAAAAACATACTTTTGTTATTGCTTGGAATCAAAAAGTACATAATCCTGAGTCGAAACTTATTGTTCTTACATAAACCAGAAAGTGTCCATTTACACCCATAGGCGTAAGCTTCCTCAGCAGTTATAGAAAGAAACAATTTTCCAACCTCAAAATATTGAACTATCTCAAGTGGCTAAAACACAAAATAAGAAATGCCAATCTTAGACATCACATACATACAGTGTCAATCTCATACATCAAAGATTCAATCTAAACAGAAGAGAGAATTTATGTGTACATGAGATTCCTCCACATACTCTTCCCGGTGCAAATAACCTTCATGCTAAAGCAATGCTTCCTTCAAAAGGAAATCATCAATGTTGTTTTGTTCTCTAAAGATATGATCAATATTCAAAACATGGAAATAGTCCAGTAGTTGTTATGTCCTACAACACTATTAATCGAGGGATATGATGTAAAGTGGATAATTTCTTCACCCAATTCACAATAATCAGTGAATCTCTGAAGATATTTAGAGTGTATATACCAAGAGATGAAGGAAAATCTGAAAGACGTCAGAGGGCCATAAGCTTCGCTTTGGTATTGGATCCCAAACCACAAATAATCTTCATCCTAAAGTAGTGATCCTCATTGATCTTCAAAAAAATGTATGCACCATACTTACCATCTTGTTATGCACCGTCAAAGAAACATGTAGCCACAACAGAGATTGAGAGAGTGCACATTTGCCTCCTTTTCTTCAATTTTAGCTCTGAATAATAGTAGCCTTTATAGATAACTCTAGTTTTAATACATCTATCAACCTTCAAAAATACAATAAATCTTTGATTTCCATAATCCCAATAAACAAAATCCGGGAGATATCTATGGTCTAGGTTGTTAGTGTACCACTTCAGAAAAAATTTGTTAAAATAAAATCATTACCCCATGATAGAGTGATATTCAGAGACTCACATACAGATTTCCAAAGATGTTTACTAAAAGAACATGGAACAAAATATGGAAAGCATATTCATTTTTAGACTTGCATCTGGAACATAAATTTGGCCCCTCCCAACCCCTGTGTTGAAGGCTATGCCATATCAATAAACAGTTTTAAAAAAATTAACCATATGAAGTGTTATACACCTGAATGGCACCTCTCCGTCCGAGTGCTGACATCCCTCAGGTTGGCACACAAAAGGACACTTATGGATAGAGGTTTGCCGAAAACACTATAGCTTGGCTTATCATGAAATACATTCTTCCTTTATACAGNGTGCTGACATCCCTCAGGTTGGCACACAAAAGGACACTTATGGATAGAGGTTTGCCGAAAACACTATAGCTTGGCTTATCATGAAATACATTCTTCCTTTATATAGCTAGCCACTTTGCCATTTTTTCCATGTTAAGATGTATTCGCGACTATCCTTATAGACAACTCGCGCATCATTCGCGAGTCTCCTTTGTAGCAATTCGTGAATCTATGTATTCGTGGGTTGCCCTTATACAGAGTCGTGAATCATTCGCGGGTTGCTCTACTACAGACCCGCGAATGTGCTTCTTAGCATTTAAAAATAAAAACACGCGCTAATGGGAGATTAGTTAAGCCATTTAACTTAATTTCCTTAACTACTATAACCTCCCCAACCTTCGAGAACTGCCTTATTTCACCCATATAAATACAGGCCTTGGGGAGGGTGTTGGATAGACACACTTGGAGAGAAAAGTTATGCTGGTGGATTGTATACAGAAGTCTTTGGAGCAGTGAAACTAAAAATCCTTTGGTTGCAGAGGAGTTCTTGTCTCAGACGTTGGGTTGTAACCTAAACTCTTTCCATTATTGATAATAAAGAGATTACTTCTTCCATATGTGTTTCATGTGTTGTAGATTGGTAAATGTTTACATTTCAGTATGATATATGATTTGCCTAACCTGCATATATATATATATATGAATCATCTTGTATCTGGAAGAGTGTTTCTTGATAGGTGAAAGAGGAGCAATTCTGAAGACTTTGGAAGTGGAACAGAGAGGAAGAGGATAAGCAAGGATCGACCTTCGTTTAACAAGTAAGTCCCNAAGAGTGTTTCTTGATAGGTGAAAGAGGAGCAATTCTGAAGACTTTGGAAGTGGAACAGAGAGGAAGAGGATAAGCAAGGATCGACCTTCGTTTAACAAGTAACTCCCTTCTAACCCTCCTATTTCCTATTCTACACTTTAGAAGTCAATTGTCTGCAAGTAATTGAGTATGTTGGTAACCCCAGACCTATGGTTATTAGGTGCATAATCCTGTACAATAGAACTGGCGACTCCGCTGGGGATCCCTAGACTGCTGTAGGTCATTTCTGTCTTCCTGACCAGTCTTTGCTTGGAAGTCTGTTTGTGATTTTTTATCCTGGTTCTTACCTGACTCAGTATTTGAAAGTCTTTTGGGTTTTTTCTTGTCTTTGAGAAAAAATTTATACCCATTCGCGGGTTGTTCTACTGAACAGTCGCGAATATCAAGTTGCATTTGTGGGTTGCTGTACTAGACAGTCGCGAATCATTCGCGACTTGCACTGCTAGACAGTCGCGATTACTCCTGGAAGTTCGGGTTTTTTAGTAAGAGTTTCCTTGTTCTTTTATTGTTATAATCCCTGCTTTCTGAAAAGACTTTCTTTAAGAATGCTGTGTAGATTGTTTGAATGCATCAGGTGATCACATCTCGTGCTTTTTGAAAGCCCTTGAGTCCTTTTTGCTTGGTTTATTTACTGTTTGCATCCTGAAGTATTTTGGCCTATTTGGGTTGTAGGTTAAAGTGTCTTAGTCCAGATCAGTGATCAGGGTCTTGGGCTCTGTTATTTCCAGTCTGTCTTCTGACAGTGGCCGGTTGTCACTTGCCTTTGTAAGTCTGTAGTGATCTTTGTCATTGTTTGCACCCAAGCTAGAGTTCCTAGCCTTCCTCCTCTTGGTGGTTTGTTGGTTCTGTTAGCATGTTTGCTTCAGTTTGTGGATTTTATACACTTTATAAGTCTCAAGTTTACTCAAGTATAGTGCATTATAGATGCATAGTAGATTTTTGAGTATTTTTAAACGTGAAAAGAAAAGCATTGGTACTCTTTTGCATTGTGATTTTTGCATAAGTAGTGTTTGTTTCATTTTTAAAAACATAATCTCAAAATATACAAAAATATAGGCTTAGTTTCTCTTATCGTTGCATTTAATTCATCAATACATATTTCAAAAATGAAAAGAAGTTTGTTTTATAGTAGTAGTTTGCTTTGAATACACCTTGTGTTTCATTTATTTCTTATTGAGTCAAAACACCATACCGTATATCACTTCCATTTCCTCTTGAGTAAGAAACAGCCTCTAAAATAAACGCATAAATTAAAATTTACTAGTAAGTTTTTATTTTTAGGGGCCTTTCACCTACTAGCTTAGGCTAGACTTGTGGGCTAGGAAGTGTAAACTTCCCACAAGTTATAAACTCAGACGTAGTGGACCTTTCGTTAGGTAAATCCTTGACTCTATCACTGTATCTGGGAAGCTCATCTCAAACGGGAGTTAAGCACTAGGCCGCGTGGAGGCTTGGACAGAGGAGATAACCCTACAAATCCTTGTCAAAGTGTANTCCTTGACTCTATCACTGTATCTGGGAAGCTCATCTCAAACGGGAGTTAAGCACTAGGCCGCGTGGAGGCTTGGACAGAGGAGATAACCCTACAAATCCTTGTCAGAGTGTAACCCAAGACTTTTACGCATCTGGGGATTTTGTCCTAGACAGATTTTCGGGCTCAGCTACCCTGCCCATGCGTACGAGTTCGGCTGACGATTGTCCCCCAGACTGTTGGTATTTCCAACGTAGCCTTTAGTCTCTTGTCTTTTAGGGTTCATACCTAGGTAAACCGGAAGGTTATTTCTAGTTCACCTTGAACGGGCTTGGAAGGTAACCCTTGTTGAAAGTGTAGGAGGGCGGTGGGTGATTCCTCTGCTTGTGCCTAAGAACCACTTCAAGGACGCCAAGTAATCGTTCATCAGCTTTCTTCAGGAAAGTATATCTTTATACCCTGGTTTGATTGCTTGAGACTCTAGGATCTTTTTAGTGTATGCTCCGTGGATTTGCTTGTGTTTAGTTTGCCTTAGGGTGTGATTAGTTAATTTTTTAATTCTGGAGGACCAACCTATTAGAAGGTCAAGAAGGTTGAGAAACCTTCCTCCTCTCACCACATTGGAGCCTCCACCTTTACCCCAAAGGCGGAGAATAGACACAGACGGTTCTTTTGAACCAGTAGGGAAAAGTGAAGTCCTTGGTGAACCGGAACTGATAGCTAACCGTTTTGATTTTGACACAGTCGAGATAGAAGAATTGCAGACTGACGAGTTTGCAAGAAATTTTAACACCCCCTTGACTGATTTGAACGATCCGGTGATCGTGCAGGTTAGACCTTTTGATTCACCAGTGCTAGGTGTCCCTTTGGGTAGAGTCATGTCTTCTACGGAAGAAAGTTCATTTGTCTTCACCTCAACCCTTCCGGTTGAAGGGGTACTACCTCCCCCGGCAAGTGCCCCTAGATCTAGTTTTCCTCCTACACCTTTGACTCTAGTGAGCAGGGTGGTTCAGCCACCGGTTCACTCAAACATAGAAGGTACTTCTGGTGACATGGTTACTGGGATCCCCAGTATACCTACCATTCCTTCTTCCTTCCCTTACTCTACCCAGAGTGGTCCGGTAGGATCCTCGACCTTTGTCCAAGGATTCCCTTGGAATGGGGGGCACATTCCCCCATCTAGTCCATACGTAGTTCCATCTCCTTCATATGTAGGAGTGCAATTTGGTAGCAACACCTCTTACGGGCAAAGCTTCCAAACCCCTATTTCGGTCCCATACATGNCATCTAGTCCATACGTAGTTCCATCTCCTTCATATGTAGGAGTGCAATTTGGTAGCAACACCTCTTACGGGCAAAGCTTCCAAACCCCTATTTCGGTCCCATACACGAGCTCTCCCTTCTCTTTGTTTAGCGGAGGGATACCTGCTCCAGTCTTTCAGACCCCAACTTCTATGGGGACGGCCCGAACCACTTACACTGCAGCTCCCACCCAAAATCTAGTGGCTTACTGATGGAATCCGTTTCAAAGAAACCTTCCCACTTCACAACCGGTGTCAGGGGGCAACCCCACTTTTACCTATGGGCATTCGGGGGCAGGACCCTCTAATTCCCAAGCTGGCACATCTAGTGCACCGGTTAGGCCCAAAATTCCCTTTCTGGCAACTTTGAACTTGCCAGNTTACCTATGGGCATTCGGGGGCAGGACCCTCTAATTCCCAAGCTGGCACATCTAGTGCACCGGTTAGGCCCAAAATTCCCTTTCTGGCAACTTTGAACTTGCTAGACTTATCAAAATTGATGAATGACCCGGTGAGGCATGACCCCTTGTGGTCACCTGTTCCCACCAAATTGCCCTCGGACATCCCTAAGTTCGAAGGTAAAGCTGGTGAAGATCCTGGGGCTCATGCCACCACCTTCCATTTATGGTGTTCTTCCAATTCACTAAATGAAGATTCAGTGAGATTGAGGCTGTTCCAGAGGACCTTGACAGNGGTGAAGATCCTGGGGCTCATGCCACCACCTTCCATTTATGGTGTTCTTCCAATTCACTAAATGAAGATTCAGTGAGATTGAGGCTGTTCCAGAGGACCTTGACAAAAACTGCGGCAAAATGGTACATTGAGCTGCCTTCTGCTGCTTTCAGTACTTTCTGGGACTTGGCTAGTGCTTTCCTTAGCCACTTTCAGCTTCCAGTCCGATACGATTTTGGAACGGACATGTTGTCTACTTTTAGACAAAACAAGGCTACCCACATCTCGGATCATATTCAAGAGTGGAGGAGGCGAAAGAGCCTTATCAAAGCCACCATTCCTCCTGAGTTTCTATTAGAGTGGTTCTTTAAATCACTGTTGCCATACATATCTAAGGATGTTTCCACATCAGGAGTAATGAGTGAAGAAGAAGCCATACTCAGGTCCCAGCAGCTGGACTTGATTTATTCACAGTCTGGGATCTTATATGAGATCATCCCTGAGGCACCGAGGCCTTCGCATGAAGCGGAGAAGCCTAAGCCTGGACCCCATGCCGATGGTGTGGTTGGATCCATTGACTCTCCCACTATAGAGTCTTTGACAAAACAACTTCACCAGTTGTCTGTCAAACAGTCTATGGCGGACGCAGCAAAGGTTGCCCCCTCTCCCCAAAATGCAAATGTTTTTGCACAAACCTCTCAGAAGGGCAATCAGCAGCCCGGCAGGAAGAAGAAGAAAGGTAAAAAGGGAGAGGGAAACCAAAACAAGCCAAAGCCCGCGAACAATGCTGATGGGGGAAAAAAAGAAAAGAAGAAAGTCAAGTTCCCTTGTAAGTTGTGCCAAGGGGACCACCTTACTCACCTTTGTCCCCTTATGGAACAAGCTCAGAAGCTGTTAAAAACTCAACCACCGGTTGTCCTAAAGGATCCTTTTCCCCAAGGACAGAATTCTGCGTCAGCTTCTACCGTAGCAGGGGGCACTCAAACTGCCCCTGACCCCAATTATATCAACATGGTTAGATCCTCGACTTTGTTGCAAACCAGGAACAAAAACTATGAGAAAGAGACTCCTAAGACGGGTAAAGTTGTAGGTGAACCTTCCAACCCTCTCACTATAGAGAAACCTGCGGAAATAATGCCAAAGACACCCAAAGGTGTCTTTAAGAAGACTTTGCATAACCCAAATGCTAGGGATACTTCCAACTACTCTGTGGTTGCAGACTTGGCTCAGACCCCTTGTGCAATGTCATCTTTGGAGGTGCTACAGAGTTGTCTCGCTCAGCGCGATGCACTCTTAGCATATTTAGGTAGCATGGACTCTTCGAGTCTCACGGCGAAGTTTCATTTATCTGATGTCAAAATTTGTCTGTCTTACCATGTAGCCCTATCAATAGATGTCGTCCATGGTGGTAAGACCATTGGAAGAGTAGTTGTTGATGAGGGAGCCTCGACATGTGTTATGTCCCTGGCCTGTTGGAAAGCTTGTGGATCCCCAGAGTTGGTCCCATCAAACACTTTACTTACTGCTTTTGATGGAAGGTCTTTCCGTCCACATGGTATCTTGTCGGCTTTTGAGATTAAGTTGGCAAGCAAAGTAGTGTCTGTTGAAGTTGAAGTGATTGATGCTCCCTTGGACTACAATTTGCTTCTGGGAAGGAATTGGACTTATGCAATGTCTGTTGTTGCATCGGCTGTCTTTCG
>LPNX010542699.1:178696-228572 GCA_001517045.1 Pseudotsuga menziesii | reverse complement strand
ATATTTTTCCTGGCAAATACAAGTAATTTGGTTCAGTATTTCATCATAACAAATTAAAAATTTTACATATATTTTGAGTTTTGGCCCATCGTGCACCATTCGCGACTGTCTACTTAGGCAGGTCGCGAGTCATTCGCAACTGCCTAGTTAGGAAACTCGCGAATGAAACGCGTATTCGCGACTCCTATGCTAAGCAACCCACGAATACGCCCTGATGTACTTTGGGATGTTGAAAGATACTGAATTCACCATTAATTTTAATATTTGTTTGGATCAAATTGACGAGCTTAGGGTGTAGAGTTACCTGAAGCTGACGGATTCTGATTCTGACGGTCCAATTGTCCACGGTAATCAATCAACGGTAGAGGGTAAACTTTCCTTTTTGGTTCAAAAAGTTCAAATGGTGAGAAATGTTTTAATTTTCAAGCTATTTATAGAAATAATATTTCGTAAAGTGGGTCTTTTTATATAGTTTGAAATGTCAATTAACTAATATCACCCTCTTTGTGCCTTGGAATAGGTTTATCAACTTCTACAAAGTGTTGTTGCTTCCCTAGGGTGGTTTTTCTATTTCCAACACATGTTGGCATCTTATCACTCCACATTAACCTTAGTAATCAACATTTTGCCACGGACTATGGTATTCTAAGCCATTAGTCCCTTGTCTCTACCATTGTTCTTCCGTGGCTAGGGTCCTTTTTTCATGAGTATCATCTTTATATGCCCTTGTCATCCTTTGGTACTCATACCATCACTGTTTCAGGCCCAGGGGTTTCCTCATAGCTATTTTTCACGCCAAATAGAGCTTCTTATGAATCTCTTTTTACAAGCTATCTCTTTATAGGACTCCCCGCCCCTATGGAGTTTCTTTAGGCCCAGGTCTGACTCCTTCAAAACAGACTTGACTGCCGAGTTATCTCGTCCGTTCAAGCTCATTAATAATATGTGAACGGGCATCAGCATTGGTGGTAGGTTATCTCTTTCTCGGACCATGCGGAATAATACGAGAAAGGATCACTCTCTTTTCTTTTGAATTGAGAAGAGTATTCTTAGGTATAGGTTTATCACTTTTCCGGACCTGAGGGACTAAATTTACGGAAAAGGAACAACCGGTTTGAGCTTAGTTTTCTCTTTTTCGTGCTCTAGACCCAAAGATGAAAAAGATTCCGAGAGTACTTTGTGTCTTTGTCATGCTCGTTAAACACTCAAGAACAAAGCAACGAGTTTATTGTTGTAAGCCTCATTTCTCGTAACCAAATGGATCTTTCCGAGTGATCTCGATTTCCTTCACACTCGTAAAACTCAAGCTATTTTATGTTGTTCTGGAAGGAGCGTTGGGTAGGTGGTAATTTAACCTTTTTCAAACCTTCCCGACTAAGTATGAAAAAGGTTCACCTTTTCTTCTTCGAAAGTTAAGAGAGTTCTTCTGTAGTTTGTTTTATACTTTTTCGGCCTCGGGAGACTAAATCGGATGAAAAAGGACCCCCCTGGAGTCTTCTTTGGAGTTTTCAGACTCTCTAAATGTGAAAACACCGGCTGACCATGTACTAGTTCGGGCTCATTAAATCCACGAATCAGTGATACTATCAAGCATTATTTTCCCATCTCTTCAAGCTTGTTAAAAAATGAAGAGGGAACCGAGTCAACTTTCCTGGACTCGTTAAAACTTAACAGGGAAGGAAAGGAAGAAGTTTTCTCTTGTTTTCAGTAATGGCAGCATGTCATCCTTGAACATAGCACTCTTTGCTTTCCGATATCCATGTTTTAGTGTCCACTTTTGTTCAGCTATCACTTTGAGTTTCTGACTCCTCCTCTTGTCCATTATACCTAGGGAATCTGATCATGTCTCCTACATGACAGATAAGTCTAGTTGTTCTATCTATCTGTTGTACGCTGCCTTGGGTCATCTCTATGTCGTGCTCACTATTCAAGGACTCTTCCCAATGTTTGACCTATAACCCGATCCCATCACTGTTATATCTGTTATCTATCTATTTGTGTCTCTCTTCTTTTGCCCAGTTCCTAGTCACTCTTGTGATCCATTGGAGGATCTATTGCCTTCCTTATCACAGTATGGTTCCGTTTCAGCACTTCCTGATGACGAAGACCTAGAGTTTTGACGACAGTACCTCAGGATTCACTTTCATCATTGGTGAATTCCTTTGCTTCAATTGTTAATTATCCCCTATTGGTTGACAAACTGTTGAATCCTCTCCATGTTCGACTTCAGCTTACCTTTATTCACATGGCTTGGATTGTACTGGTTCTTTGGGATCTTTTATGAATACCTTAGTTCCTCACTCATGAACTAAGTTGCGCAAGACTATGTTCCATTTTTATATCCAGCCTCCATATCTTTGAAGACTCATCATTATTGTATTGTGGCTTCGATCCACCTTTGTAACATACGTGGTTTTACCCGTATCATATGATGTAATCAAATATTGTAAAGGAGCTAGTGTTCCAGTAAATTGAACATAGCATCCTCAGATGTAACTTTGTATATGACATTATTATGTATTTGTTTCAGGTACTCTCTCTGCTCCATTGGATTTCTGAGTTTCTCCAGAGTTAAAGATTATAATGTATTTCGGCCATCGTTTCCCTCTGACCTCACACATTAGGGGGCATCTGTTATACACCTGAATGCCACCTCTCCGTCCGAGTGCTGACATCCCTCAGGTTGGCACACAAAAGGACACTTATGGATAGAGGTTTGCCCAAAACACTATAGCTTGGCTTATCATGAAATACATTCTTCCTTTATCCAGCTAGCCACTTTGCCATTTTTGCCATGTTAAGATGTATTCGCGACTATCCTTATAGACAACTCGCGCATCATTCGCGAGTCTCCTTTGTAGCAAGTCGCGAATCTATGTATTCGCGGGTTGCCCTTATACAGAGTCGCGAATCATTCGTGGGTTGCTCTACTACAGACCCGCGAATGTGCTTCTTAGCATTTAAAAATAAAAACACGCGCTAATGGGAGATTAGTTAAGCCATTTAACTTAATTTCCTTAACTGCTATAACCTCCCCAACCTTCGAGAACTGCCTTATTTCACCCATATAAATACAGGCCTTGGGGAGGGTGTTGGATAGACACACTTGGAGAGCAAAGTTATGCTGGTGGATTGTATACAGAAGTCTTTGGAGCAATGAAACTCAGGATCCTTTGGTTGTAGAGGAGTTCTTGTCTCATACGTTGGGTTGTAACCTAAACTCTTTCCATTATTGATAATAAAGAGATTACTTCTTCCATATGTGTTTCATGTGTTGTAGATTGGTAAATGTTTACATTTCAGTATGATATATGATTTTCCTAACCTGCATATATATATATGAATCATCTTGTATCTGGAAGAGTGTTTCTTGACAGGTGAAAGAGGAGCAATTCTGAAGACTTTGGAAGTGGAACAGAGAGGAAGAGGATAAGCAAGGATCGACCTTCGTTTAACAAGTAAGTCATTCTAACCCTCCTATTTCCTATTCTGCACTTTAGAAGTCAATTTTCTGCAAGTAATTGAGTATGTTGGTAACCCCATACCTATGGTTATTAGGTGCATAATCCTGTACAACATGAAGCATTTCCATTTCATAGGTATTGGACACTTCCAAAGTTTTTCAAACCACCATTTGTGAACATTATAGGTAGAGATCCTAGCAATTTCAGAATATGCCTCTTTTGTTGATACTTTACCACCCATAACAATTCATCCTCTATAGAATTCAGTATAATACCAACCTAGTTCAAATTCCTAATATAACCAGACCATTATGTAGCCCATATGTCACCTAAACCAAGATCTTCAACAATCAACCAGTAGGATTTTGAAGGAGGAAGCCAATGAGGTCTTTTAATGTGGGCAATTATATGGAAACCATACTTTGCAAGATGATCAAGGAGGTAATAAGGCAGTAAGAAATTTTCATCATGACAAATAATAGGATCACTACCCACTAATACCCATGTTCTTCAACCCACTCTCTAAGCCAATCCTTCACTAATCCATGGGAAGGACTTGACAAATCCACACCATAAATTGATACATTCCTTACAAATTTCTTTATATTTTTTATCCACCCCACCATGTTACTTTTAAGATACTTACCATGAAGGACTTCACACCATGAGTTCCAAAAATTCCATGCCAAATACTTTTCCTAGTCATAGCCATACTAAAACAATGTAGATTCTTGATATCCCAACCACCCAAAAAATTTAGTTTGTATAGTCCCTCCCAACTAGCAATATGTATCTTACCTCACAGTTACCATTCCACAATAACTTTAACATCAAACATCTAACCCTTTTAATAATATTCTGAGGTACATGCACCAAGGAAAACCAATACACTAGAATACTAACCAAAATTGCCTTTAAAAGATTCAAACTGCCACCCAAGGATAGTATTCTATAAGTCCAGTTGTTTATCTTTTTTCAAAAAATTTCACCAACCAAAACTAGTCTTGTATCCTGTAGAAGTTTGGTTTGAGAAAATAGCCCAAATATGTCAATCTTGCAGATAAGTCTGTCACATGGTAAGGAAGAATTTATGTAACTTGTCCCAACTTTTTCTCCTCCACTTTATGATTGATAAAATTTGACTTGGATATAATGGCCTAACATTCCTAATGCTACACAACATAGCTGAATAATTTCAGCAAAACAATGTCATTCCTCCTTTGTCCCCTTTCCAAATAAAACCACACCGTCAACAAATAATAAATGAGTAATGATAACATATCGAGAAATTTTGATCCCTTTCAATTTCCCATCATTTCTAGCTACAATCATCATTCTATGCGAGCCCATCGATTACTAAAAGGAACAAAATAGGTGAAATGGGGCATCCCTAACATAAACCCCTTGAGCTTTTAAACAAATTTGAAGGGCATCCATTAACCAGGACAACAAAATGGGTTGAGGTCACAAAGGCCATTGTCCAGTTGTTGACTAAAATAGGCAAACCAATATGTAGAAGAAGAAGCCTAAGATATGCCTAGTTGACCAGGTTATAGGCTTTTACCAAGTCCATTTTAGTAGTAATGCATCAAGATATTTCACTTTGATCGAGTGTATGAATTCTTGAGTTACACCCACAACATCCAAATTTTTTCTATTTGCTAGGAAGCCAAATTGTTCCTTGGACGTCATCTCTACAAGTTTTGATTTGATCCTAACGGAAATTATTTTTGTGATGATCTTATAGACAAGATTACACATTGAGATAGGTCTAAACTATTTAAAACTCTCTAGCTTCTTGCATTTAGGAATAAGCAATATGAAAGTTTAATTTAAAGCACCGGAGACAAAACCTTCTAATCTATATTATTCCACCAACTGAATGATATCCTCCCCCGTTATATCAAAGAAAAATAGAAATAGTTCCATGGGGAAGCCATCTAGTTCTGGACTCTTATCTTTTGCAAATTTCTTAAGAACCCTTTCAATTTCTGCTAAGGATACGGGATCCCCAATGGGAAATCCTTCTTCACATGAAAAGAAAAAGTAGGGAACAATTGATATTGAGTCTTTGAAAAGTTGACTAAAGTGTAAACATATTGTTGGTTCCAAATATTTTTGGAAATGGATAATGTTTCCTTATGAATTTGTTTACATCCTACAATGAAATGCATAGTGGTGGAAAATATGGTATTATTTTCTACATGAGCTACCAAGATAGCTCTACTCTTCAACCTCCAAGACATTTCCTCCTGATGAAGAAGTAAGAATTTTTTTTCCTCAAGCTTCATTAATTCCATCTTTTCCTCCTCAATGAAAATAGCAAATGGATTTGAATACAAAATCTCCTACATTCTTATCTCAATGAACTAGAGGTCTAACACAATCCCTCTTCTTTCTATCCTTATCCCATAATGCCACCTCCTTTTTATGGTTTCTAAGTTTCAAATTCAAACTATCGATACTTCTAGATTCCTCTGGTACTAGAAAAGAACTCCAAGACCTTCTAACCATCGAGCAAAATTCCAAATTTTTTAGCCACCTATTGATAAATTTAAAGGGGGGATAGAGAGCATATTTTACTTCATAGGTCTGTAGGGGGGAATGATATGACACAGTAGATCTCACCATCAAATATCTATATCATTGGAAAGAGTAGCATAGATTCTCTGAAAATAAGAATTTGTCAAGTTTTTTACTAATATCCGCTTAACAACTTCTACCGTTACTCCAAGTAGGATCCAATTTTATCACCATTACATTAATCAAATTATTGGAGCGTAAAAGGTTTGTGAAAAAACCCATAAGAGGATCCAAATGGGATAAATGACCCCAAATTTCAGCAGCAGACAAAGTAAAGTTTAGATCTCTAGCAATAATCAAATTCGGAGTCTTCAGTAAGCCACTATGATCCACAACTTCCCAAAATATTTCCCTATCTTTATAAGGGTCGTAACACTTTAAGATTGCAATATTTTGGTCGAAATCTTTAAACCTTGCTTCTAAAATGTTTAAACTCAGAAAACTTTGTGTTCCAATAATCCCACAAGAATCCAAAGCACATAAATTCCATTTGGAAAGCATTTTTTTAAAAACTTCAATAGCCAAAGTCTCACTACACATTGTTTCTTGAACCAATATTATGTTAGGGTTATTAGTTTTAAATAGACTAGAAAGGGATCGAACCTATGTATCCCCTATGAATCCGCATATATTGAAAGATAGGATATACAATAAGCAACATCTTGGTTGGGTTAACTTGCTCTAAAGGCCCAAAAATTTACTGAATTCCTCACAATAGGATTCTCACCCATAGCTTTGGAGAGTCTCTTGGATAGAGATATATAGTGGTTGCAAGATTCATTGATCCCCATAGAAGGTTCTAATGAAAGGTCTGTAACATTTTATTTACCCTTTTTCTTCTTTTTCCTAATAGTAACATTTTGGTGCAAGATAGAAGAAACAGAGGCAACATCAAGGTTTGTAGAATTTTTTTTGAATATATATGAATAGGGGATTTTCTATAAAGTGGTTGATCTGAAGACATCGAAAAAATAGGGTTAGCATTTTTTGATAATTTAGAGAGGGTAGGATCTTGACACATCCCAACATAATTTTTAGTTGGACATAAATAAGTTGGATGAAACCCACAATCTGGAACCCTAGGTCTTGAATTTGAGATGGTACCATAAACCGAATGGTAAAACCCCATTGAAACAACCCCAACATTTAAAGTTGATTTTGAAGAAAATTTGAAAACCACGAAGGTGAATCTAATTTTTTTAACAAACCCTGACTACCATTCAAAGAAGAGCACTCCCCCACCCAACCTATTACTCAAATCACCCTCAATATTTTGAGATTTAAATTCTAACACCAAATTATCATATGCCAAATCATGAACAGATTCAACAAACCCAAAATTACTTTTACTAGTATTTCTAGTCTATAAATCATTTTTCTATAAAGCTATAAACATTTAGTTATGCTTTCGACACACCTTCATATAGGGAAGGAGAGTCAGAAATTGGCATACCTTTTAATTTTGTAGAATTGCCATCCAATACCACATTGGTGCATGACAATTCCTCTTCACTACCTTGACCCTCCCCAGAGGATACTTCGACCACCTCTGAGATCAAATACGGACATCTAGCTTTGAGATGGACAGTTTCGACAATAATGAAATTTAAATGGAATATGGAGGTAATAAAGCTTTTGCCAAATAATCCTATCACCCCATGAAATATCCGCATCCGCAGGAAAAACCTTAGTAATATCATTTCCACCATGACCGACACCACGCATTTTTAACACCATAAAACATATGATTTTCTAAGAAAAACATACGACCCGAGAAATTAGTTAAACCTTCAAAAACATTATTTTTCTAGAGTTCTATGGGAAATCCAAGCAACTGAATCCATAGATGTCGAGTCATCGTTCTTTTTTTCTAGATCAAAGGATGTATGCCAACGCTTTAGGAGTAAGGACCCCTCCTTGATGAGTCAAATGCGGTCCAATACCTTTGAAACAACCTCCGCATTACACAAACCAAAACACAACCAGCCATTAATTAACATGCTAATTCTTGAACCTAAAACAGACTCAGGTAACCAGGTTGGATTTACCTAGTCGATAATTTCCAATAGGTTTACTTTGGCAAAATATATCCACCTAACCACGTACACCGCGCGACTAGAAAACACTTCAACCCTTTCTATGTTTGCATCCTTTCCTAGAACAAATTGTTCCAATTAATATTTTACCTTGTAGTTCTTTAATCGCGTCATAAAATGAGCTCTACCACCACACAGTTTCGGTTTTTTTACCCTGAACCCTTTGTTAATAAGATATCCTTCTCAAATATAGGGTCTTTTCCATCATCCTAGTTTGAAACAAACCCAATCACTCCTTTGATGAAAAATTGATAACCCCATCTCGTCTAGACCCCAGATTTAGACCCGTCAACACCCCAACTAGAGAATGAATCATCAAATTAATGTAAGGAAAAGATTTTGAAATCGACGAGTAGGAGAAACATCGAATTAGTAGGTCATCATTTAGAACGGTTGTACCCATCACATCACCATGGCGAATCACATGGTGCAATCCCCTATCACCTGCCATGTGGAATTCGTCTCAAAAAAGACAAAATGACACTAGTAGCAAAACAAAGAAAACCTAACACCACAAGACTTAGGATGAAAATCATAAAAGGATAAAAAACTTTGGGGGCAAAAAGCATAAAATGAAAGAAAATGCAGAATATAAAAATTAATTGATTCCCGCTTTTTTTCCTAGATGGTACTAGGTCGACCATTACCGCTAGCTTAACTCCAAGATTAACTACATAATTTATAATGGTAAAAAACTAAAAACTAACTAGGGTTCCTAGCTAGGTTTCCATTTTTTTATTCATAAGGTATTCCTATTAGTTACATTCCTTTTGTTTTTATGTGCACTCAAGATCAAAGTTATTAATAGGAGTGTGATTTCTTAAACAATTATTGGTTCCCAAAAATAATTAAAACAAGGAAACAAATCATTAAAACTTTTTCAAGATATAATTAAGCTTTATCGAAACTTCAAAATAAAATGGATAGTTTAATATTATTATGCTTATGATTACTTTCTTTTTCTTATTTCTTATTTAAGTTTAGATCCACTGTCAATGAAAAATTTTGTTTAAGAGAATTTAGTTAGGTGTCAATTTTATGGCAACATAGGAGTCTTAACAAAATTAGCCTGGTAGTTTGTGAGAAGATGACAATAGAGTGAGAATTGTAGATAGACCATTGACGTGATTACAGAGTGCATTACAAGGGAACTGAAATTTCTGCTTCCATCATAAAACATCAGTGGATGAGCATCGAGGAGATATATTACTTTTTTGAATGTGGACACTGATGCAAGAGGTCTGATCATTGGCATAATTTAAGTGGAGATGAGAATATAATATTTTAAGGATAAATTTGTTCAATAGGTCCATGGAAAATCAGTATAAATATTTAATGATTCCATCAGGGGGATCCCATGTAATAGGTCACTCGATGAGGTTTTCCTGCAGGACTAGGAATTGTAGGTTTTGGATATTATGAAAGACTCCATTCGTGGTAAGGTTTTCCTGCATCATCTGAAATGAGATGTGTTCCACATAGTCCTGCTCCCAAAGGTCTACAACGCTCGTTGGGGTTTCTCTACAATCCTTATTGTTATTGATTGATCAAAATATGAAGAAACTTGAACTTTAAAACTTTAATCCACAGTTACAGTGCAAATAGATCACATCAAGAATTCAAAGACATAATAAATCAAACCATATACACAATATATATACCCTAGGAAAACCCTCCACTGATTCAGAGGATAAAAAAATCCAGCAAACAATGTTAGAGTATGATTGATAAGTGTCAGAGAATGATTACAACACAATATTAGCAGATTGCTTTCACCGAGAGCACCAGAGAGTGGAGATCAAATGGATCACTTTATCTAACTTGCCAAGTGCATAACACTTTAATAACAAGTCAAATTAGGTTATACAACAAAAATAGAATGGTTGCATGCATGATTAACTTGTTAACACTTAGAACACTAATATATATTCAATCATGCGCCCCCCATTGACCTGGTGCCAAGCTAACACTGCATAATTACCCCCCACTAGAAGATATGTGCCTTCCATTAATTAACTAACTCTAACTGAGTGTACTAAACTGAACTGGATGGAACTGCATGCAACTGAATGGAACTAAGTGTAACTGCATCCAACTTAGTGTAACTGAAGAGAACTTAGTGTAACTGAACAAAGTTGAATGTAATTGAACATAACTGAATGTAACTGAATAGAACTAAATGTAACTAAACATAACTGAATGTAACTAAACAAAACTGAATGTAACTGAACATGAATGAATGTAACTAAACAGGACAAAATGTAACTAAACAAGATTGAATGTAACTGAACAAAACTAGTGCTTCTCCATCAATGTCATCTTCAACAATCACTTGCATAAATTAAGGAATTGATTCCTTAGTTAAATGAACTTGTTTACCAAACTAATACTAAACTAATGTCTAATAAATTCGAGCTCACTTGGTGGCAACATGGGAAATTCAAATTCTCTCTCCATCTTTATGCTTATATTAATTATCTCTGCATGGTCCATATGTGTTTTCATAAATTCTATATCATATTATACTCATAAGATTTTTTCCAAACCCATGGTCATATATATTACCCCGGGTCATATAGTGACGTGCTAAAGTAAATCACTCTAGGGGTAGCTAATCCCTAAAGGATACTTGTAGCAATTGTTGACCATGACTAGCCATACATCACATAGTATATCCTCGAGACTTAATACACCATAAGTTCTGGACTTGACACAACAAGTCTCAGACCTTAACATAAGGTCATGATCTTAACCATAAGATCCTAGTACAAGCATCTCTCCCAAATATGACAATGTCATGTGAACATAATACAATATAAGTTCCGGTCTTGATACAGCACAAGTCTCATACCTTAATACAACATAACGTTAAGGAGAAGATATAAACCTAATTACAACATAGATTTCGAACTTGATTACAACACAAGTGTCATCGGAATGACTCCCAAAGCTGTACTCTCAACAGTTATGAGTAAAAACTTGCAATGTTACATCGATACTAAGGATTTGATAGCGATGCGGTTGTCTTGCAAATGCCTAAAATGAGGTGCTTTTTGAGAAGTCCCGCTTTCATGGGTTTGCGATGCTTGACAGGATTAACCATTCTATGTTCAAAAGTTAACAATTTCAATAATGTGTTGATCCATGGACTCCAACTGTGATGGAGTTTCCATGTTGTGTCTAAAATATATTGTTTTGAGGATAATGGTGTGCTTTGTAATATTTAGATGTTTTGGCCAAAATAAAATCTCTCAATTCGTCCAATTATTTTTGTACAATCCCTTATAAGGCACAGGTTGAGTATGAGGATAACTTTGTTAGATAATTTTTTTTAATCCACCAAAGGGTCAAGTTAACCAAATTAAGCATTGAAATTTAAGTTAATCAAGATGTAAAAAGTCCAAATTGACCCACCCAAATTAATGAAATAGCTTTAAAAGGATTACAAGAGTCCAAAAAACATGTTAAGCATGTGAAAACAATAAGGCACAATTGTCATGACACTTCGGTCATTAGTTGAGTTACCCCTAATGTTTCTTTAAATTTGAATGCATCGGTGAACACAAATGACATTTATATGTGCAATTAATGTGATTTGATGATCATAATGAGTATGCAAGGGATGTCAAATGTCAATGAAAACCAATTGTTATTCCAAGGATGAACTGCAAGTTGATCAACAAAGAAATATCATAGATTTTAAGTAGGCATTGGTTTTCGGAGCATAGAAAAAATCATGAATCACTTTAATAGTATGCTTCAAAGGCACACGAAGAATCAAATTGATATTAATGATAACAAACAAATCAAAGAAACCTCAACCAAATGAGTCGATTCAGATGCAACCAGCATCGAAAGATAATCGAAGATTTAACCACAAGACTTCAAACCAAGACTCAAAAATTGAAAGTAGGACATGACAATAAAGTAGGTAAAAGTCTCTAAATAATAAATGGAGGCCCTTTCCCTTTTGATTAAAAATGAAGGGGGTGTTGTTGCAGGTACAGCATGTCACTTTTATAATTAATGGAACAATAAGAAAACTTTAATTGTATTTATGCTTTGTCATGGAGTATGAAACGAACAGAAAACAAAGTATGGAGAGGAGAAAGCAAATGATTTATTGAGGATCAGCACGAGGAATGGTTTCGAAAATATGTGTGAAGTTCATGATTAAATTGTTGAACTTGTACATTTTTTCATTTACATAGTTATGTCTGTTATATTATCTATAAAAGTATATATACTCATCACATTTTATTTTTATGTATGTAGATGGAACATGAAAATATGCAACTAAATAAAGTCATTTAACAAAGCATTTCAAATAACTCAGGAAGAATATACTCTGAAGATGATGAAGATATGGGGCATGGAAGTATCCCGAGAGACTATAGCACTTCAAGTGATGATTAATGATCAATACATTTGAATGTTGTTACTGCAAGTTGTATACTTTGTAATTTTTATTTGTGAAAAACAAACATTCTTTGTAATGTCGAGATATCACCCCAATTGGAAGAGGATAAGCAACCAATAATTGAAACAGTGTCAAAATGACATTTTGATTATCGACAACCTTTAGGTTGTGCCATATTTTGAATTCTTATCCTTATATAATAAAATGGGTTTCTTCTTCTGTTGGATTGTCTAATGTCACAAAATGTTACATTATTGATTAAATATATGAATCCTTTTTAAATTATGAATATGAACAAATATGTACCCAACATGCTTTTCCAAACACAATGATTAAAATATAAAAATAAATATTACTATATAAAATTTTGTTTCTCGAATAATTAATTGAAAATTTGTAAGTTCAATGGGTTAGCTCAAGTGGTTGAGAGTTGTTATTGCAAGCAGAAGGTATCGAGGTCAAATCCCTGGGTGGCTATGTATAGATTGTATTAGGGCCTCAAACAATTTCTCCACTAGGTTAGGCTCTGTAATCAGGACTGGTATTTTACCCTTATTCTCTCATGGATTTTTCGGGGGGTTTCATGAATATAGCGAGCACCGATATCAAAGGTCATGAGCCACATTGAAAAAAAATTGTAAAAGGAAAAAAGGAAAAACTATATGTACATATCAACAACATGGAAAATCTCACCACAACACCACACACAATCTATAAAAATAAATAAAAACTATATTTATATATCCCCAACATGGAAAAATTCACCACAAAAGGATATGAAATCTATTTAAATGGACCACAACAACATTATAAAAAAAACCAAATTAAATTAAATTCACCACGACAGTATACAAAATCTATTTTTTAACTAACTGGTGCCTTTTATTCGTTTCCATGAATTGATACCTATTCAAATTTAGCCACAAGTGATCTTTCACTTAATAAATGAATTGGTGCTCTTTAGATATCATATGCATCGGTTCTCATTGGTATAATATACACATCGATGCTCATTGATATTTTAAATGCACTAGTGTGTATTAGTAAATTATACACATCAATTTTAATAGTGCACACAATACAACATTTGCATCGGTCCATTTACATATACAAATGCACTGGTGCTTTAATAAAATATATGAAGCACTGGTGTGTCTCAAACTTTGCATCGAATCTACTACAATGTACTATATGCATCAATGTGTGTGCATTAAAACATACCAATCTGTGTGTTGGAAACAAATGTACACATTGGTGTTGCCACTATCATGTATGAGTACTAGTGGGTTTTATTTATAATATAAGCATTGGCGTGTTTACATTATTTGTATGCATCGATGCAGTTTAGTTATAAAAGACGCACTAGTGCACATTATAGAAATATAAAGCACCGAATAAAATACATTTGATAAAACCTCTGACCACCCAAATTTGTTTAGTTATAGTAAATATTCATTATAACCTTTGCAAAAAAAATTGCTATCATAAATGAACTTTTGGCAAATCTTGTAACATTAAAAACCTCTACCATAACCTCCGCCATAAGGTGTTTTATNCCCCCCCCCCCCCCCTACATAAGTTCTTTGCCGGAGAAAGGCATAAAGTATGTTCCCTATCGTATTATTGGGCTATTTTATTGTGTTTTTTTAACACACTAAAACTCTAATTCATTGTGTTGTTTAACACAACCTCAGTTTAGTTGGAAATTCCCTCAACTGTGTTGGTTCATAACATCTTCATTAGCCACCCCATGAGTCTATTCTAATAGATCCCCTCCCTTGACTTCATATACATGTAACTTGCATCAGTTTTACTAGAGAAATCATCTATACCTTCCTAGATACATATTACATACCATTGTTATGACTATCCTATGTAAGTTGGCCTTACATTTCAAAGTTGCAAGTTTTTCCATGCCATTATGCTCTAAATCAAGAATGTCTTATCCCTGTTACTCTTATGACTTTTCAATTCATTACTCCCTTGAATCAGTCCTCAATGTGACATGATATCTTAGCTCTCAAGCTAGTCTTCAAAGGCTTCCATATGCTTTGACTCTAGTGGACCTTCCCTTATCGACATCAACGCCTTCATTAAGGGATGTGTCTAGAGATTAGAGGTGTACCACTTGCATTACTTGTGGCTCACCTTGGACCAAGCAAATAGAGACATCATTGTTATTTGACTTGGTAGGTTTTCACGTGCTCGACTCCAACAACTTATCGCATCATTGAGAATTTTACATTTTAATGGTCCCAAAGTATAAGAATATACTTGCACATGTGTGATTCATTTCCATCCCTTATGAGGGAGTTTCCCTTTAGGTAGCTCCCCACATGTTGCAGAAGATAGTCCTAGTTGTCAAAACATGTGTAAAATGCATTATTTGGAAGGATTTTCCCTTTAGTTAGCTTCCCACATGTTTTCAGTTGATATTCCAACACCCCACATCAATGCAAGCAATTTCACTTTCGCCATATGAGTTGCTCTACAACAAAATCCTCACAACTATCTTGTTTGCTTGCACAATCAGAGCTACTTCAGATTTCACCAATAATATTTTTGTTTGAGTTGATGCAATAATCCCTTGTGTTCAGACAGTGACATGGCCCCTTTTATCTATTGCCCCACTATTGTATGATTTCATGGTCTCTTGTTTACAATGATTTTTTTTTACCTCACTCCATTAAGTGTTGGTCCCCCATTGTGACACTTTAAGACATCTTGACAAGTACGTATATACCCTATTTATCCTATTGAGAGCTTGTTTACTAGTCACATCTTTGGTTTGTTGTTTGTGCAAATGGTTATATTGTGTCCTCTATGGGGCATTCCTACTTATAATATTTCTCTGCTCCTTACTTGGTACACCCTCTTTTTCCATATAAAAGAAACAATGCTGTATTGCAGTCATATGATCAACTCCTAACCTCATAAAATAGGGGGAAACTCTTATTAGTTCAATTTTTCTCTAATGGTCAATAAGATCTCTTCACCACAAAAATATAACAGATCACATGAATAATGCAGCATTATCATACCCTCAACCTCCCTATGTTTCCTCTTTCAGTTAAATGGAAAATCCTCCCATCAACTTGGTCATTAGAAGACCCCATTCTCTCGAAATTGGACCTCCTAATGATAGCTCAATCATTTAGTGCAACCATAAAATTTGACTTCGGCCATTAAGGGTGATCCCAATGCAGAAGACGAGCCAATAAGTGCACTACACCTTTTTAGTCATTATTTGGAAAAATCATGCTTTTCCTCCAAAAAGCATAGCTTTTAATAATCAACATGGAGCACTGGAAAGAACAAAAGCATCAGTTTCAAGATGAAAAACCAAGGGTAAGTAAAAATCCACAAAAATCAAGTTGTTTTCCCCATTTAAACTCAAGAAATATAGGATTCTTCTAGGTTTCAACTTGAACATTCCATAAGAAGCCACATGTAATGTACCGAAATAGAGATTCAAGTACACTAGCTCAAATTTCAATAGTTTGGGCAAGGGATTTAAAATTGAAGACTCAAACACCTTTAGACCCTCCCAAATTCTCCCAAAATGGATTTTAGGATTTTATATTGTTCAAGGATATCCTACAACAACCTTAAGTCAGACACCCAACTTAAACAACTGCACATTCTTTGGGTGCGTCACGCCTGGGTAGACTCCTTTGCCTAAACCAAAGGCTTTAAGGAAATGGCCCCGAGACTTATGTGGAACCCAATGGATTCTAGTGAAAAAATGGAATAGGATGGTATGTATATACCATAAGATACTATAAAAATACGGAGACATATTATTGGACTTAATTTGACAGAGCTTAGAAAATAGGATGAAAATTACAATTTTAGGACAACTCTACTAGGTGATTTCAAAATGCTTCCAAATGATTATGAAGGGGCACAAATTTCTGAAACAATGCTTGGTATGGGTTCATCCGAACCTTATCGATGTGCAACAACTTACAAAATGTGATTTGGATATGTAGAAGTCGATTCATTACAACAATTATGAAGAATAGCTAGATTTGGCACCAAACGAGCATGGGGGTAGACATTCATTAAAGAGAAAGATAAATTTGCAGAACAAGGAGTAGCTTAATCTCATTAACTTGCAAAGGAGTATAGTTACATTACATGGTTTCAAGTGCATCAACAAACACTTATGAAATCATCGTTCACCATGGACATATACAAATCATTGCAGGAAGCAATCTACAATTGATGAATCTTCACACTGTTGGAACAACAAATCGCTTAACAGGAAATGGAATGGACCCTTTTTGCAGCATATTACATCACTGGTTTCACATGGGAAAATTCATAGCATCAAAGAGTGGCACAAACCAAAAATATCACACCATCAATATCCCATACTACACTAACACACTGCAAAAATTCATACAACTCTTGGACCTCGAGCTACTGCAACTTCAACACACTTGATGGATCTCAAATGGACCTACAAATGACATAGAAAACCTACAATAAACTTAGTAAAAAGTATCAAGTGTCCTTCTCCTCCATCCCAGTTACAATGCTAGCAAACACTCCAATTGGTTATGGTTACAAAGGGGCACACATCCCTACTGGTAACAAGCGGCACAGTGCTCAAAGCTCTTCAATTCAAAATAAAACTAGCAAAAGATGTGAACTAGGGTGCTCATACCTCTTTTATAACTCTTCATTTACCTTTTTCTTCCTTCTAGAGTTTTCTCATTAAAATAGTAATAAAATAATAATTAATATTATTTTCATGAGAATCCCACGAGGTGTACAATAAATGGTGAATGAGTGTATTGTTAAGGCACTCCTTGCATAAGCTCACTAGTTCAAAACTTCGTGGGTGCTTACTTACAAAAAAATTTACTTTTTGAGAGAATAGACCCCCCCCCCCACTATTTCTAATTTGAAATTAGTAAAAGATTTCCTAGATTCTCTACTTGATTTCTTAACAGTTACTAATCCTCTCTTTGCCTTTCTTAGCAAATCTAGAAACTTATGCCTTTCTTGTTTTCCTATTGCTTTCCTGGTTTTTAACTGCTTTTCCCTTCTTTTTGTTCCTTTCTCCAAAAAAATTAGGACGGACAACTCATAGGGGCCCATCCATCCTCCAATGCACCCTTTTGAGTCAATTTAGTCCAATATTGCATTAATAATTAGGATTAGCCTCATCATTTACAAATTTATGACCCCAAGCCACCACATTAATAAATTAAAATAACTTTAGGCCAAATTTAATTATTTTATTCAATGGATTTAAATTAAAAATATGGGGACATTACACCACAAGAGGGCGCATTATTCACTAGTTCATACTAGTTTATCTTTGATTCATTCAATCTTTCCCTTCCATTCCATCCTTCCATTGAGAAATTAAGAAAGTCATTTTTTCCTACTTTCCCCATCCATCTTGCATGTACCAAATCAAGGACCCAATAACATTCAAAGAATCAAAGGACCTACCCAATGGAGAAGCTTGGAGACCATTATGTCATCTCCAAACTGCTCCAAAGGTGTAAACAATGTAAGCCTATATGCATTAGCAAATAATAAAGGTGAAACTAGTCTTTATATGTTGAAAGGGATCATTTTATGCACCAATATGGATCCATCTTAAACCTAAATCTTTCAAGCACTAAGAGGGATCCAATTTCTTGACGTGTAATTTCTTTTTTATCTTAATTTTTTTACACATCTAGAGAAAATTTAAACCTACTAAAATTTGATCCCTCTACGTGTTTGATAAATCCGGGTTTAAGATGGATCTATGTTGGTTTTAACTTTTTAATTTTTTATTTTATGAGGGAACATGGATTTTTTCATTTGATTTTAATTTTTTTTATTTTATGAGACGACGATATTTTTTTAAATTTATTTTTTTATTTTTGGTAATGTAATGTTATGTTTCGTTATGTTACATTAACTTGTGTGACAACGTCTCCCCCATATTGGGTTGTAAAGCACCTCGCTCCTCTCAATGGTTTTATGAGTAATTTAATGTGTATTGATATATTTATCCTTATTATATTTAGTCATTTTGCTTTGTTAACAACAATCTTGTTTGTTGGCTAAGCTTGTAGCCCTTAGATTATGATTTTTCTATCCCTTGTTATAGAAATACACCAACATGCCTTTTAATAGACATGCCATTTTTATTCATTTCAAGAAAAATGACATCTTTAAAGGTATGAACTTTTTGTTTACCTTGTTGTAAAGATGGTATGCCTTAGTGGTGTTTGAGTACCCTAGGAAGATGTGCTTTAAAATCCTTGTACCAATCTTGTTTCTTTGTTCCTTTTGAATTAGATAATAACAGGTGGAACTAAAGAGCCTGAAATGCCTCATCGAAGGATTGCGAACGTACCACATTCCATATGTATTCTTGTTTCCGAGAGCATGAGATGGAATTGTATTTCTCAAGTAGAGTGGACATAAAATTGTATCACCACAAAGCATCGATTTCACATTCTTGAAAAATAGAAAGGAGCGCACCATAATCAAGAGTGTCTTATTCATTCTTTCAACTACACCATTCTACTAAGTATGATATGGAACAGATGTTTAATGCATAATCCCATGTTGACAAAGGTAGTTTTCAACATCATTATAGGTATATTATTTTCCATTATCAATACAAAGAGTGCTAATGTCGGATTCTGCTTCATTTTCAATCCATATTTGAATTTTTTGTAAGTTTCATATGCCTCGAATTTTTGGTTTAGTAAAGAGACCCAGCACATCCTGATGTAATCATTAATAAAACTCATGAGATATTTATTACCATTTGCAGAAGTAATAGGCATGGGGCCGCATAAGCCAAAGTTTATCAACTCTAGTTTTGTACATGCTCTAGAATTTGACTCGTGGAAAGGTTTCTTACTATGTTTACCAAGAATACAAGCATGTCATTGTTTCATCTTCTTTGGAATGGTGGGAAAAATAACAACTACAATATGAGACTGTTATAATTAATCTATAGCATTCCATGGGAGACTAGATGTCAATGTGCCTTCTTCATGATGAGAGAGGTAGGCATGATTATAATCTCTTTTAGATGTTCCTTTAAGCTTCAACAATTTCTCATCTTCATACCTAGTCTAGGTAGTTAGGGTATCTCCTTATCTCAACTTATCCATCAAATATGTGGAGGGAATGGCATTGTTTTTAAATCTACACAAGAGACAACAAGTTTCTCTACAACTTTGGAACATAGAGAACATTATGCAACGTAAAGTTAAGGAATCCAAGTAGCCCGAGTCTAATGGTGCCAATTCTCTTTCGTTTCAGGTTTGACTTATCAACAAAATATTCTACACCATCCACATTATCATTCAATTCTTCAAATAAACCTTTTCTAAAGGTCATGTGGCAGGTTGCACCAATGTCAAGCAGCCGAGTATCTCTCCAAGATGCAAGTGAAGTATTGAACATAACTTCATTTATTCCAACATTACAATGCAAAATAATAAACTAAGCATATAGAAGAGCTTTACTAGACTCGTGAGATTTACCTTTGTCTTGTTTCTTTTGGTTATGCTTCTCTTTAATCATCCCCCATGGATCCCAACAATTTTCTATATCAGGTCCATTCTTGCCACAACAGACACAGTCAAGATGTCTCTTGTTATGATTGTTTTCTACCCCACCTACCTATGAAATTTATTTTTCCACATCCTCTCTTATCGCTTTTTCCTTTAGAATAATTATTTGATCGGATTCTTCCCTTTATGAGAAAAGTACACGGTATCTCTAGTGGGTTGAATTTTCTTCTTTCCAAAGTCTTTCTCTCTTTCTACAATCTTTTCCACGAGAGTGTCAAAAGTGACGTCTTTCAAATTACCATATCTTGAAGTGATTAAATATAGTGTGAATATGTGGAGTAGAGGAACTTGAGGTTGTGGGAGCAAGGTATATCTTCACACCAGTAGCATCAATGCCATGCATGATTTCTCTAATCTCATATGTTGCATCATTGGGATCATTATGATCCTTCGACTCTAAGTTGAAGAGCCTCAACAATAATTGAAATAGTTCCAATTATGAATGTGAGTCATGCAAATCCTTTAAATTCTTCAAAGCATCATAAGAAGTTTTAGCAAGTGTAATAGGTCAACTCACCTCTTCACTAATTAAATTATCAATGTGTATGTATTCATGTCTCTACTTTTACATACAACAAATTCTTTGTCTACCATAGGTTTTGTATGAACTTTAGATGTTCCATCATCTTCCCCTTCACAATCGTCATTCCACGTATCATTGAAGATGAGGTTGTGCTTGATCTTCCTTGATCACTCTAAGTAGTTGTACTTGCAAATGAGTACCACTTCAATGATGGAAGCCAAAGAATGCATATTTGACAATACAAGCTTCACATATAACTTCAAGACATGGACAAATTCTTCACACACCGGCTTGATAGATGTAAATAACAACTCTCGGTCCATGTAGAATACAAAGAGTCTCACACGCAAATGATGCACCAACATGTAGATTTGGAAGGATAAAAGGATGTATGCACACAGAGATGGAACAAACCTCAAATGATCCCCAAGTACCAATGCATGGTGTATCCATGTATAGATCATACCACCCTCACATAATTCCACCAAACACAGATTTTATGGCTCATAAATGTGGGTCATTGGTTAAAAACATGCTAAATATTATAATTTTGATGATCATTTGTGGTGGTCTATATTTTATTTAAATAAGCATTAGTATTTAAGAGTATTTGGTCAAAGTTCAACTGATCCCTTCGACATAGAAATTAAAATTATTTCCTTATGCCAGTGTTTCTAGAATTTTCACCATGTCAAAGTTTAGAAAGGACTAACATTTTGAGTGGACACTCCACCCATTGTACGAGTTAAAATAAATCAATATAATAAGGACGCCAAGAAATGATGAGAGGGAATGAATGGATTGCATGTTATGAATCTAAATTGAATAAAGGGGAGGAAGAATGATTAGAAAAAACAACCAAAGGTGATAGAAAGAGAAATATATGAAGGACAGGGGGAGAGGCGATGACTGAACAACGAAATGGGGACCAAGAAAGGAAGGCGAAGGAAATTTATATTAACATGAGGATATGAGATATCAAATAGTTAATGTTTAAGACATTGGATTAAGGGTTTCCAATATTGACTTAGTTTATAGCCATCTTGACAGTTAAAATTGTTTGGATGCTTTTCTATTCCTAGAGTTTCCCTGATAAGTCGAGAAGAATAATGGTAAGTAGATGGAAGGATTTCTGTTTGGTCAAAATAGATTTGGTGTTTAGTGTTAGAGGAGTATTCCATTATATTTTTGAAATCTCTTTTTTTACCTTGATGATGGATGGAATGTCCAACCAAAATGTTGGTCATCTCTAAACTTTGACATAATGAAAATTCCATAAAACACTGGCATAATGATTTACCATTATGAAAACCTCCATACACAAATTATTTCCTTCTTGGCAATCGATTATCTTTTTGCAATATATTTTGTTTCCATGAATCCATTAGGTTGGCCCAGTATTTATAATTTTTCTCTTTGCAGTTGGAGACTTAAATCTATGATCGTGGAAAACATGTGTCAAACTTCCTTCGTTCTTTATCCCAACGTTTGATGTATTATATGTGTCATTCAATGGCATGATATGTTTGGGTTTGGAGCTTGTTGAGGAATTCCCTAATCCATTTGTTACAACCTTTAAACTTATGTTGGTAATAAATTAACAAGGCATATATAGGACACCCAAAAATAAGGCATTTACTTTTAATATAACTAGTGTTGTGTGAACTAAGATCATAGCAATGAACATACTACAAGAGATAGAGAGAGTAACTAGAATTGCATAAGTAATTATTATATAACAAAAGTAGCAAAGGTTTATGCTAGGGTAACTCATGCGTTATAATGATATGACAAATCATTAACTCAAAGTGCACTTAAAGATGGAGCATCTAGAACTACAAATGAACATAACATAAATATAGACCAAAATTAAATCAGATAAAAGAGACACAAGTGTGTGTTAAACATATGATTATATTGATACCTCCTTTTCTTTTTACAAAAACAGTTAATATGTGTATTAGAAACATGTTGGCGTCATACCGTACAATAAAATAATAGAAATTTACAGAATCCTTATAGAAGCTATGATTTTAGAGATTGTCCAAAATTAAAAATTGTTGCTTATAGACTAAATTATTCTAATCATTTCAAAAACATAGCAAAGAGGATTACTATTTTAAATAACATAGAACTGACTTAGAATAAATATTGGATTGCAATACATAAACAAATTTCACATAAATGATTACTTTTTGAATTATAAGAAAAAAGGTTGTGGTCTTACTAAGAAACTTATAGTTACATCCAGGCTCTTTGTAAGGTAAGCGATGTAGATCTTACAGTTCAAATCTATATACAAAATGCAAAAAACAAAATAGGTAAAATCATCCATGATCTAGTTGATTCTATAATTTTGAATAGTATATATTCGATTTAATTGTCATAAATACAAAAGACATTTGTAATGCCAGTAAACTAAAATGTATCCTTGATTGACTGGAGCATATGGCTTTTGTTCTATTTCAGGAGAAGAATGGGGAGAAGAGTCTTCCCCGCCCCTTGTCTTTACATTCTCATTTGAACCATCAAAGACATCCAAGTCTTCCAAGTTACCCCCTAGATGTTTTATTTGGGTTACAAGTAGTTCATGTTTTGTATTGGTAATGAATTAATCCTGAGCATATTTAGCTTCCCAAAGTTTCTACCGATTATCAAACTTTAGGCTTTCACTAGCCATTGTACCTTTTGGTTCCTCCTAAGGTATCCCCTCCCTTCGATAAATGAGGTATATGTTTCCCAAATCATGTTCCATTATGCTTTTGATACAACAAGAGACAACAAAAAAGGCCCAAAATAATTCTGCTAAAGAATTTGGTGCAACATGACTGTAGTATCTTTGCAAGACTCCAAACAAAACTAGAGTAATTATGAGAATGACAAAACTTGCATGAAGATTTATAAATGTCCTATAATTCAGAAGACCGGATCTACTATCACCAGGAATTGAGACACAATGCTTGAATCATAACTGAGAGGGATCTCTATATCCAAGTTATCAATTTTGATATTTCCCAGGTATTTGTAAATTTTACCCTGATCTATCAAGAAATTTTGAAATCTTACCTCCCATAGGGTTCGAACAGGTGTTGTCAAATGAGCACTATAGAGATTCAACAAACATAGACTTTTAACAAAATCCCACCAGATTCAAACATATGTCGTTGAATGAGTATTATAGCGATTGAAACACATACCTTCAGTACACTATCAATCACCACCCCAAAGTTGGTCTTCAGTATTGTTCAGATTCTCCAAAACCATTCATCAAAGTGACAAAAAATATCAAGCGATCATATAGGGAAGAGTTCTTCAAGAGTGATCCCACCATAATCAATGTTCTCATCTAAAATTTTGTATCTCTGCTCAATTGAGCACTATAGAGAATTGAACACTGAATTTCCACCCAATGTCGATCACCACCATGAAACTGGTCTTTAGTCTTTTTCAGAGCTCTCCATAACCAATCACGACAAAAAATACATAAAGTGCAAATGGAGAAGAAATCTTCTTTAGTGAGCCTGCCACCTTAAGAGTTCACTAAAAATTCTATGCCTCTGCTTAGAAGTAAACTCCATCCATCGCCAACATATTAGTCCAGACACTTCATTCTTGAAACCAACTTCCACCTAAGAGTCTCAAAGAAACTTCTGCAAACCACAACACTCCACAAAATGACCAATTCATTGCTTCCTATAGAAGGAGAAGGTGCTTAACATTTAGTTGATGCCAATAAACGTCACCATTCCTGTCACCATTGCGAGGGTAGAGAAAACATACAACATAAATTATCACAATCTTCAAATCCATGCGTGCAAAGAGGACAACTTGATGTGGCTTCATTAACTTACATCTGAGCTCATTAAAAACCAATTTAAATGCATATTTAGGCATGGGATTCCCTTGGCACTTGGCGTTCTCTCCATAAATAAAAAGGACACTACGCAACATGATATAATTCATATGGTTCCATATCATGAATTCCATAGTTAGAGGATAGATTGGATAGTTATTTCACCATTATTTATTAAGGTCCATATGGTGAGATTGCAAGCCAAGTTTGCATTGTGGTCGGCCTCCTTATTTAGGGCCTATAAAACATGGAAGGTTTTGACCTCCCCTATACAATTAACTTCATTGCAAATTATCGCAAGCAAACAGACTAAAATCAAGTCTTTTGGATTAATATGGAGGAATAAATTGTGAATTACAACCATTTAGTCTCTTATCACTTTCAAAAGATGTATATCCATGCCTTTAACCTGCTTCAAACCCTGCCACATAGTCGTTGTTTCCACTTGATTGTGTGTCATTATTCCCAACCCCCAAGCATACATTTTCTCAAGTTTTCCTCCAGGGTCAAAAAACACCCCCCACACCTGCTAATATTGGATTGTTCTTTGAAGCTTCGTCAAAGAATAGAGTATGCTTGTTTTAAGCTATGAGCCAATCCCTCACTTTATCCTGTTTCATTCTCAACTTCCAGTTCATAATTCCTCTGCTACTTGGTTTTATGATCTAGTGCCTTGGCATGCCCAAAGTAATCATAAAGCTATGAAGTCAATTTCTTTCATCAATTCCTTCTTGGTGGGTTGTTGCTTGACCTAACCTTTTTCTTTGATTGCTTCTACTAGTATTGCTCGAGCTTGATTTGCTACCAATCCTAGTTGGATCTTCTTATTATTGAATATGCATTTATTTATCACCAACCATATTTTCCAAGAGATAAAATATGGAAGAGCTCTCCAAGTCTTCTTCAACCATTTTTTTTCATTGAATCTTCTTAGGTATTTTTTGTGTCAAGTTAAAAGGGATCCTTGGATGGTGAATTGAACAACTGCATCAATATTCAATTCATCCATGCTCTTGTGCCAAACCTCTACAAAAAATTCACAATGTAAGAACAAATGATTTATAGTCTCTTCCTCCCTCTTACAAAACTGGCATTGAGAGGGCTCTTGGATTCCTTTTCTTTGTAAAGTGTCAAATGTTAATATTCATCCATGCTTTAAAACCCAAACAAATAACTTCACCTTTGGAAGAGCATCGTTGTTCCATATAGCTTTCCGAACTGAATTTAGAGAGAAACGAAGTTGGTTTTGCATGGAATAACATTTTTTCAGCGAATAGTTTCTACATTTCCTTCCCTAGACCCTACTGTTAGGAAAGGAGAGGCCTACAGGTTTTGCACCGTAAATCAAGATGACCAACTCTTATCATTATTGCTTCATATTTTCAGGGAGATTAGGGTTGGTCCATCCTTCTTTAATTTTCTTCAGTGTCCTGCTCCATGATATACTCTAGTTATTGAAGATTGTTATTCTTCATCCATATTTATAGCTACAAGAGTTAAACATTTTCCCTTAAAGCATACCTATTCATGATTCTATCTTCCCATAGTTTGAATTTTGCTCCATTTCTTGGCATACAAGTTACATTCTCTCTCAAAATTTCAACAAATGTTTTAAATAGGTTTCAAACCGTTGTACATGGACCATGATTGAAGTTGTGGTCATGAATTTTGTTTCTTACATTTTGGGTACATTTCCTTTGTAAAATTATTTTCTACCATGCATCTTCACTTGTGAGGAGTTTCCATAGTGTCTTTGCTCCTAGAGCTTTATTCATTAGGCCATAATCCCTTATTTCCCACCCCCCATGATCCGTAGGGTCCATAATAGTTTTCCAAATGATTAGATGATTTTTTTTGTATTTTCTTTCCCTCTCTACCATAAAAACTTTGATTGCAATAAATATATTTTAGTGGAAACCCAAACGAGGCTGGAACAATAAAATTTTGAAATATGGCTAAAGAATCCAGAATTGACTTGATAAGGACTATCTGACCAGCAGGATTTAGCCACTATGAGTCCCATTGGCTCATTCTTTTCCTATTTTTTCATATAACCCCTCCCGGTCCAAAGCAGAGGGGTGGCCTAGGAACATTTAATTGAGTTCCAATAATTTTGAATAGAAAATTCCAACTTATCAACAATATTTTGTAGGTTGATTGGGGATGAATTCCATTCTAGAACCCTGCACTTATGCTTGTTTACATCACCTCCACGTGCTTGTAAATAATCTTGTAGGACTGCCTTGACCTTTTCTGTGACAATCATGGAGGCTCCCCCATTAGAAGAGTATCGTCTACATATTGGGAATGATTGATCGCCTTAACTCCTCTGACTATAGTGATGCCTGGAAAATTCATGCATTCCTTTCAACTTCCAACTTTCTACTCAAAGAATCTTCCCTAATTATATATAATATAGGTGAGAGCAGACAACCCTACCTAAGTCCTCTTATACCTTGAAAAAAGGACATTGGTCTTCCATGCATTAGGGTGGGAAATCTAAGGAGAAATTATACAAGCTTGAGTCCAACCAATAAATTTCTAAGAAAATTCATTTTTTTTCATAACAGAATAAAGGAATGAATGTCAAACTCTATCAAAGGCGTTGGTCATGTCCATTTTAATTACCATACCTCTCTCTTATGAGTTTACTAGAGTGAATTGCTTCTTGCACTAAAATGATGTTATCAAGGATTTACCACCAATAAATGAAGCCTCCTTGATTTCCTTATATAATTTGGGGCAGAAGAAGTTTTATTCTAGCCACAAGAATATTGGTAATAATATAATAGGATGAATTGCATTGAGAGATTGGCCTAAACCTGAAAAAAGCTGTCGAATTTTTTTCTTTAGTATAAGTGTTAGGATTGATGGATTCATACTACTTCCTAGTTTTCCTTTTATATGATACCATATGATCATTTTACATAGGTATTTTTTAATATCTCCCAAATGTACATGTAGAATTGCATTGCAAAACCATATTTTCCAATAACTTTATCAGGTTCCAAATCCCAGATGGCCTTACTAACTTCATTCTCTTCAACTTCCTGGTCAAAAGCAAGGTTTTCCTTTGAAGAGTCTAATGTTGGAATGTTTTATAGCATTTTGATCATAGTGTTATAATCAAACTACCCATTTTCTGACAACAATTTTTATGAAGTGCAAAATGCCTTGTCTTTAATTTCATCATACTCAGTGATCTTTCCTCCACATGATGTAGTTATTTCAATTGTGTTATTTATAAATTGTCTAGCTTTTTCCCGTTTATGAAGGAATGAAGTGTTCTTGTCCCCTGACTTCAGCCACAAACCTTTGGATTTGATTCCTCAATATTCTTCGTTTGCTCAATAAACTGGTAACACACTCTCATTTGCATCTATTTATTCTAATCGTAACCGCAAAGAAGGTTCCCCTTATTCCATTTGTTCCTAGACTTTCTCTAGGTGCTCCTGTATCTACTTTTTTTCAAAGAAAGGTTCTTTGTAACTACTTTTATCCCACCTTTTAAGGTATTGTTTTACAACTTTTAATTTTGATTACCATATGTACCTGAGGAACTCTCCCATTTGTTTTCCAACTTTGTTTTGCCAATTTTTGTAGCTTTTGACGATTGTAGCCATGTTGAACTAAATTTGAAGGGTAAATGGTCGCAATTAGTTTTTGAGGCTAAGCCGAGATGTATAGGATTATGATTGGAGGATGCAAAGGGAATAATAAGAGATGTAATTTATATATCTTCTTCAGGGACTTTATTGTTTAGTAGGAACCTATCCAATCAACCAACAATATGGGAAACCCCAACCTTTTGTTCAACTAATTACATTCACTTGTTTAGATCAATGTCCACTAAATCCCATTCCGAGATCATATCTTTTAAATTTTCTCTAAAATGATACCTGACTAGGCCTCCTCCTCTCTTCTCTGCTTGTGATAACACATTACTCTTATCTTGTAAAAAAACGACCTACTGCTTCTATTTTGTTCTCAAGTGTATGATATCATTCTTACTTTTCTCTATAATGCATTGGAACATAAATATTAAAAACTTCGAATTGAGAACCACAATTTTGATTACTAGGTTTGTGAATATCTAGTGATGACTTTGATTTTTCCCAACTAATTTGAATTGAGCACCATTCCATTGAGTGTTGAACCCTCTAGATGCTCCTTAAGAGCTTGATGCTATCCCCTGGCTTCCTTTCCATTGTTTTTCCCCTAAATTTTTCATATCCCTACCTTAGTCGCCTGGAGAAGAAATATTGTAGGATTTTCCATTTTGATTAGCTACTCCACGACTTCCTCTTTTGTCCTACTCTGCATTCCTCAGCTATTTCATGAGACTGAATTCATTACTTACCTATAGGGGTTTTGGTTCCTCCTGTACTCGGTGTAAGCATGACCCATACACCTTCTTGCAATAGATTCTTTTAATGAGGGATCATATTCTTGTCTAAACTTGAATGAAGGCCAAGCATCTTCTCCTTATTAGTGATTTCTTCCCTCACTTATTTTGATGATTTTCCTCCAACCTTTCTTGAAGATCTTTCTTAACCTTCCATGACTTCTTTTTCCCCCTCACTTGATCCTTGTAATGCTTATTTCATTTTATGAACCCCTGGTACCATCGCCTATTTATCTATCTTTATTTCCACCCATTCCATTGATCTAGTTCTTCTTCTTCCTATATCTCTAGTGCCCTCCTTGTGAGCATCGATTTCCTTCAATATAGTTTGGTGTATGAGGAGGAAAAGAAGATCCCTCTTCCTTGATTGTTGATGCCACAATATTTGTGAAGAGTAGTGTTTGTTCTTCTTGGTTTAGTGGAGCAAATCGATTCACCAAATTCTAATTTTCTTTGGTATTGCTGAAAACTAGTGAGGGGGAAGGGATATCTGCAAGGAGTGTATTGCGAGCTACACCAGGCTCTTTTTCTACTTGTTTCCATTGTTCTTCAAGGTTTGTAGATGAGTTAGGAGAAGTACCGATTTACTTACAATCTTTAGAAAAGTGACCATAAACATGACACAATTGGCATTTTAAGGGCAATTATTCATAGTCCAATTGTTGGTAGTGACTCCAATTATCCGGGATGAGATGAACATCCTCATATAACTCCTTTACAAGTTCACTTCTACACATATTCTGGCACATTGGAACATCCCCTGCTTAGGTTTGTATTTCTCGATATATTTTCCAAGTATATTCCCAATATCCTTTAGTGAGTTGTCTCCCCAACAATGTAGGGGTAGTTGTGGAAGCCTTACCCACACATGAACTACTAAAGGGATGTTAGATTCAAGATCAAAGTCTAGTGTCCGACTGTTTAGATAAATTCCTTTGTAGTTGGAGAAGTATGGGTCGCTCTTAAATATCAAGTCTCTATTTTCTTTGAATTCAAATAAGAAAGGCAGAAACCGTCTACCACAAAAGTAATATGTGATTCTTCCCTTGATTAGAGCTTTCAAGTTCCTTTGCATCCATAGATCCATAGATCTTATGGACGTCCATATTCCCATGAATTGGCCAATTAAACCTCGTTCTAACATTGCTAAAGCCTTTTGTCTTGATGATGTAACTGGGAGAACGACCTTAGGGATGTATGCCAACTTAATGAAACAAGATGCTCCAGTATTCGTTCCCAACACATTCAAAGACTTGACTAGATAGCTAAAGGCTATTTCTTCCAGTGGAGGGGTTGAAAGGGTCCCACTAGATGATTCCATTAAGGTGAGAGATGGCAACTCCTGTAGATGGGTTGTCTACGCTCACACTAGTCCTTCGAATTTCTTGATTCTTTAACCCAACGCCAAAAATGATTGGTAATAAAACGTCTGTTAATGATACACCAATCGAAAATCGAACTAATACACTTTTTTCTTTATTATTTAGCCCCCCTTAAGTAGGGAATCCAGGGTTAATTGATTTCTCGTCAAAATATTTGATGTTCTCTCTTTTCCTATCCATTATTGCCTTGATTTCCATCCCCTTGTGAGAGGAGGGGAGGGATGATGGCCTTTTTTTTAAGGCATTAATGAATGATAATTATTCATAAGTTTCAAAAGTACATCCATGCTACATTGAGAACTTAGGAGAGGACTGTGTTCCTTGCTTCTTCCTTTTTTGTCTCTACTTTCTCCTCCTTCTTTTCTTTCTTTGATTACTCTATTGCTTCATATTTTTCCTCCTCTAATTGCTTCCCCTCTATCACTAATGGTTCCAAAGAAGTTTATGTTCTTGCATTTGTTGGAGTTTGTTCATATTTTTTAATTATTTCTTGAGTTGGATCATCTTCTATGGTCTTTGCTACAATATTTGTTGGATCCACTTGGGCCTCATGTGCTACTACATCTTTAGGGTTAGGTGGTTCTTCCTGTGGGTTTCCCTTGTCCACTTCTTCAAAATTTTCAAGGAAATTGAATCTATTGGTGTTCATAATGGACATAATTTTTTAGTATCATTTGAATGTTGTGAAACCTTGGGAAATTACTTTCTTTATTTATTAAATACTAAATGGAAAGGGCCCTGCTTTCAATTACTAGTTAGATTCATGTTCTGCTTTGAGGAGGTCTTGTTCTCTTGGGTCTTTGGACAATTCTTGGAGAAGTGTCCATAACCATGACACAAAATTATGTTTGAATGAAATTTCTTATAATTCAATGCTTGTAAATGTCTTGATTCACCCATATTAATCCATATTGCCTCAATGAGGCTCTTCTCCATATCTACTTCCATGCATATTCTAGTGTAGGAGTACATATTGACTTTTCATTGTGATTGATTGGTAATTTGATCTAACTTGTTCCATGTATCTATAAGAGGATTCACCCAAAAACCTCACCGAAAGATGCGACAACCTAACCCATATGATCTCTTCTTTAGCATTGAAATCAAGAGACCGCAAGGTTAAAAACAAGACCCTAGATTGCATGAAGCTGGTTTTGGAGTAGAAGATCAAATCATGATATTCCATGTCGTGGAATAAAAAATGAATAACCTCCTAAAGAAAATTGAAATACATGTCCTTCAGGCTTGGAATCCCATTATTTTGCTACCCACGATTGTATGGATCTTGGATTGGGCCATAGGTTTGTAAATTTTCCAACCAAGGTGTGCTTAGAGAAAATGAGGACCCTTCTCCTTGGTGTTGAAGCGAGAAGATAAACTTGAGGGATTGTGTCCATCCTTTTAACAAATCTGTTTTGCATTAGGTGGTCTCCCTTGACTGGCTTCAAAGTACCAACTAGTTATTTGAAAGCCTCAATCTTTGCATGTTGATCACTTTCCATTACCTCTCCTCAACCATAGTGAGTCAAGGGGTTGTCTTGGACTCAAATGAACCTAAAAAAACTCTTGGATGGATATAAAATTGTGAGATTAGAGAGCATACATGCCATGACTTCTTATTTTCATTCCCTTTGATGAGACCCTGTGAACAATCTATATTGGTAGGTAGATGGTGGTGGTGACTAAGGTAAACCCTAGCCACAACTAAGATTGTTGTAGCTCTTCTTGTCTTGTTTTGATTATATTTATGTCTATAAACATGATTACAGTGCAGTCTATAATCTATTAGTTTTCACCCAAGCTCTCAAGGGGATAAAGAGCTCATACTTCAACAAAAATGGTGCCACAAAGCACACTTGAACTATAATATTTTACAATGCTAGAAAAAACACATTTCTTGACTAGTGACTTAAGTTGCGAGGACAATAACTAATACAAATCCGATACTCAGTCTTTAGAATCCATCTCAAGTGGATTCAAAGTTTGAATTAGCCCCATACAAAGCTCTGCACAATCAAAGATTTCAAAGGTAGAAAAGTGTGGACCAGAAGGACTTTATACCATCATCCAAGTGCATTTGAGATTCAAGATGTATTCCTTTTGTGAAAACATGGAGAAGCATAAATATTTATCGTTTCTTTGGCTAGAAATTGGACCAATAGTTAGATTCGAGCTTGGGACTATTTATCTTCACATTCCAATGAGGATTTTGGTGATAGATAATGACTCTTCTGCAAATGAATATGCTCTTGAGGTTTTCTCCAAGATTTTCAAATTTTCCTCATTATGCATTATATATATAAAAATATATATAATATAAACCCTTGCACTAGTTTATAAATACTTAATGACACAAAGCTTTTATCAAAATGCTCATAAACCTTGGCACCAAATATTCAAGGACCCAAACTGAGTCGTTTAAACAACAATGACAATGATGGTAAATTTGAATCGAAATCCATTTGGGGAAATAATGAATCTATGTATACAAACAAGGGTAAGAGGGACTATCATTGAGTGTGGAAGTGGAATCAATTTGTGTTTGTCGAAATCATTGCCTGAATATACAATGAGCACATTTACTCCCATAAAGTCCTCATACATGTGAATAAGCTCCATTAAACAAACCAAAGAACAATGGTGGGTAGCATTACTGGAGGCACAATGTTTATAGCCATATTTAGGCTTGGAATTATAAGAGGTTAAAGCAACATCTTTTGGGCATACATGGAAAGGGAGTTATTGTATGTCCAAGTTAACTATGTTTGAAAAAGTTTGAACTCTTAAGGTTATAAATGGCAATTGGCAATTGATATGGCATTAACCATTTATATAATAAGTATGCCCTTTCAAACTCAACAAGTTAATGTGGGGGAAAGTACATAATGTTTGTGGTCATACATGGGCTTGGAATTATATGAGAGTAGAGTAACATCTTTTGGGAATTTATGGATAGGGAGTTACGATATGTTCAATTTAACTATGTTTCAAAGTTTTATACTCTTTAGGTTGTAAACGACAATATATATGTCATGAACAATTTATAGAGTAAATGCCCCTTTTCAAACTTAAGTTAATTTGGGGAAAAGTATGTAAAATGATAAAGAGAGATTCTCCTTTGTTATGTCTCCATTGTCACCAATAGATGTGAGATCTTCCAAATATAAAAAGGAGTGGAATATGAGCTAAATTAATAAAGGTGCATTATACGTAACATTTTGACAATTTAGATTACATGGGCAAATTTAGTTTTATAAGTGGTATTTACTTTAATGTTACCAACCATATTGTTACGGGGAAATGGTAAATACAATTATAGATTTATGCACCTCCTATGTGCCCCCATACAAACATAACGTAGAGGGAAATCATTTGAAAAAATGAAGTATAATCAATATAACATCCAAAAGGAGGAGGAGTGTTAGACATGGATGAGTGTAGGTGATATATTATTGTGGATGTGTATAGCAACATTAATAAGTGCTCACTCATCAACATCATTTTTTTTAACACAAATAGATACAATTGTATTGATAAAAGGCTGAACAAAATTCAACAAGTTATTACAAAAATTCTCTCAATCTAGATTTAGAGGGCTAGAGTCTAGAAACAACAACAAATAACACATGATTACAGTCATCCTGAGAAGGGAGTTTCTGCTCCAAAAAGCAAAAATACATATGCTGCTATATATTCTGACATATTGTCCATCTAAAAGAAGACAAAAAAAAAATCCATGTAATATAAAACTAGATACTAAAATCATTGTAAGAATCAGGCTTCTCAAAGGGAGCTTATTCAACTTCAAATTTTTCATTAGATGTGTTTTCAGAATCTACAGGGAGAATCATCAAAATCAGCTTTATCCTCATCCATATCCTCCTCCAACTTTTCTTCAGGATCAACATCTCAAAGCAACTTCTTGAGTATCGTGAAGGTCTTCATCCTCATTTTCATTGTCTTCAACGAGGTTAACATGAGGGGATTCAACCAGATCTTTGTCTTTGGAGCTATAAATAATTTGCAAAGGTTGAATAACAAATTTCCATCACCATTTCAACCTTCAAAATTCTCCTCAGCCTTAGAGTTTTTCCCTCTAATGAGTTCTTCATGGTTCTTAACCATAACATCATGATTGTTAAAAGACTGAATAATACACTGAAGCTTCAAGTCACATACCCTAACCACACCATTGATTCCTTTAAAATGACTTTCTAGACCATAACTATATGGAGAGAAAAAATATCAAGCAACTCCAATTTTTTGTTAATCTTCGGCACATGGGTAAGAAGCTAATGAGCATACGCCTTCAGAACTTCCATTCGTTCCCACATCCAATTCATTTGACCCTGAAAATTTTAAATGCTACCCTTAACTGCTGGAATGTGTTCAATAAGATCTTCAATTCTCTTCAAGATGTTCATATTCAAAAAACCACTATGAATTCTCCTACCCCAAAAGAGATCTAAGCTTACCCTAATGGAGTAAAGAAAATAGAATAATATCCCACTAAATAAAATCACCAAAGGAGTCGAATTCACCAAGCCATTGACATACCAACCAGAATCACACAACCACAATTCCAATCCAAAAAAGAGCAACCCTCAACAATATCTAACATAGAACCTTCAGTATAATCACTCTACCTAAACTACCTAAGAAGAGGTCATGTATCCCAGACTTGGAAAGCAAAGGAAATATTTGAAAGGTTGCAAAAGAAGATTACCTGAGGATTCCACCGAAGAAGAGTTGCGACCTCATAATGCCTACCTCCTTGAACTAAGGAGAAGGTGGACATATCGCTCACATTGTACACTACCAGTCCAAACTCATAAACCTTACAACCTCTACAAAATTCAAACCGCCTCAAGGAGGAACATAGATAAAAAGAACTGCATGCACTCCCAATGTTGAGACTCCCCTTATTGAAGTGGAGAGAACAAAATAAACCGACACATCTCCCAATCTTAATGAAACTGACATCACAATTAATATACCATGTTGTACCGCAAGTAGATTTAACCTTTGGCTTCCACTTGTCACTGTTCTCACAAACAAGGGAGGAAATCACCCTCCACCAAAAGGAGAGAACAAATGCACACAATCCATATCAAAGGCTTAAGGGAGACATATTTCCTTAATAGGCTCCTCATTTTCTTTAAAACCTCCCATAGGGAGATAAGATGCTTGGTTGGCCATACCACCAACCAAGGAATTAAGATCCCTTCTTACATGAAAAAATATAAGTGAATGGAAATGAGAGAGACATAGAGAGAGAGCTTAGAATTAGTTTATGAAGACGTCCTGCTATTTGATCCAAAATGTCTTTTCTTTGTATTATTTGTGAGAGAACAAGAAGAGATTCCCCTATCATAATTAGGGAGCGAACACTAGCTTCAAGAGACAACTTCAATCCAAGGTATAGAGCTATCTCTCTGCGGATTTTTTGTTGTGATCCCCAGAAAACAAGCATAGGTCTCGACAATATTTCCTCTAGGGTCAAAGAGAACCCCTCCCCCCTATGCATGCCACCCCACACTCATTAGCATCGTTGTGAGATACACAACAAGTCCATTCTTTGTTATATATATTGGTTGTCTTGGAAAACACAAGGATGTAACTTTCCAATTTGAACTTCTCTATTGTGATATAAAGGATATTGGGCACTCCGACATGGTGTGGGTTGTGATATATGCACCAACAATTTGGAGATCATTTGGGTTACTTGTTCAGAGCAAGTATATGGATATTTGTTGGACCTGGTGTTGCATGCATGTGCTCAATACTACATTAAAGGGCACTAGTAGGATATTATAGATATGAGACTTGGCAATCAAGTTAGATGTGTGAATATGTTTATCTACAACCATCACACCTCCTTAACCATGCACATTTCTTGTAGGACGAAGATCCATTAGCATTGCATATGCCATATACTATATTTTGTTGGAGAGTATGTATGAGGTGCATCAACCATTACAAGCCATGGCTACAAGAAAGAATTTTCTAGATGGGGTGAATCCAAGATAGATAAGGGGTAGAGAGTGAAGCCTTGAGTGTTGAAGGATGACTAATGGGTAGATTGCAAGTTATTGGTGTCAATCCTAATAAATATGGCGGAGTCTAGTAACTAAATATATATCAATGCTCCTAGTCTTGGACAACTTTACAATACCTTTAACAATACATTGGGATAAGTGTGAGCTAACAATTATGAGATGAATCCCTCATTAGATTTCTATGCAAATTGAATTTGGCCAATCATAAAACATAGGTGGGACAACATGAACATACCGTGGCACATAAAAACATTTGCATTTAACCTGAAATGGTGTGTGGGAGATTCTCTCATTCATAATCACAAAAAAAGGATGGGGTCCAAAGCTAAATCACAAAGATGTATAATGTCGAGGAGGGTGGCATACTTCAATGCCAATTTTTTGTTTAACTTGCAAGTTTTGATTATCCATTCAACTTCCTGGAGGTGCATGAGGATTGCATAAAAGTAGGTTAGGTTAACCTAATCGATTGACAGAGGATGCTTGAGGATGGAGCTCTCGATTGGCGGAGGATGCTTCGGGGTGGATAATTTTAGAGGCTTTTTCCAATAAAATATTCGTCCCTTTCCATTTTTTTCTAATAAGATTTTCCCAAATTCCATGGGATTAATTTTATTTGCTATAAAATACGAAAAATTGTCCCAAAACTATATAAAAATCTCTAGAAATTTGAATATTTTAAAAAGATATCGCTAAACATGTTATGGTTGGAAATATGATAATTAGTAAGCATCACCAATGTTTTTACACTTTAAGAAAATTATGGATCCTTAATATTTTCTCTGCTCTAATATCTTGGTATTCACTTGTTATTTGAAATTATTGGTTCCTTTGTACCAATGAGGTTTTAGTCTAATTATGACTTCATCCACTTTATCAAGTGGAATATATCTTTTTATTATTGAATCAAAATTTCATATGAAACTTGTCAAACTTGGCCAACTTATAATCTAGGGCTCTATGCTTATCGAGGTTTGACCATGGACCATTGATGTGCAAGCACCCCATCTCAGCCATTATAAAACAACCTGATAGACAAGAGGAGTATTCTTACCTTGAGAAGCATAAAAAAAGCTAGTTGATGTATGCCTTGCTCCTTCAACATAGAAAGACCCATAAATATTTAAAGGGACCAATGACATGTTGGGATGTTGATCTACAAGATGAAAATATGAGGAGGAGTTGGTGATGTGTAATGGGGTTGGTTGGCTCGCAATTGAGAATTTTATAGGATGCAAACAATTCTGATATTGATAATAATTCACATAGATGATGTTCATAATTTTTTGTAGCACATGGATATAGAGGATCAAATAAAGTATAGTTGCGGATGACAAGTGGGTAAGTCGCTTAATCCTTAAGGCTTATTCCATCTCTTTTTAGTTTTAGATTTTTTTATATATCATGACAACATCAACTATTTCGGTCTTTACTATTGGGACGATGATGGATGCAACTAAGATCTATATGACATACCATTATGTTTCATTTTGTTTTTGACATCAATGACTATATAACGAGAGATACAATGATTATCGATTCTCCTAATTTTAATACCATTTTCCAAGTTGTGTAATGGTTAATAGTATCATGGATGTCATTGCATTAATTGTATATTTTTGTGACTAATTGTGTGTAGTAAAAACAACTAATCTTTAGGGCTGGATTAGTTGGTGTTATGGAGAGAAATTCCTATGGCTTGGGGTACCACAACAGACAGCTTGACTCCATAAATCAATACTTTCCAATATGCAATAGAAATTAAATGTCTAACACTAAAGGATCAAACCCCGTACCTTATTATGGACGGTTGAAGTAGATCCCCGTTGAGCTTTCCAACTTCAACTTGAATTGATAGATTACTTCCTCAACAACAAGTAAACAATACAAGCATACTATATATATTGGTGTTAGATCTATTCTAGCATATATAATCAACAATGTATAAACATTTGAAAACATCCCATGGATAAAATATTCATTCAAACACACATTATTGGACAGCAAAAGATATCAGAGATTACAATGGATACAACCTCTGTCGGCACGTCTGCGAATCGGAGAAACTGAATCCCCCACTTGGGCCTCCACCACCTCAATCCTCCATCTCTCGATAGCAAGCTCACAAGCAAAAGGCAAGCTTGGGAAGAACACAAAAGTGCTCAAAGGGACAAAGGGATGCAGACTCAAGCATAAGTTCCGACAACAATGGACTATAGTTTCTTTGCTCTCAATTCTCTCATATGCCTTTAATGTACCATAGAGTTCCTTATATAGCTTTTCAAAGGGGTAATGAAAGGTCGAATCCGAGCGATCTCAAGGCATATGGAAGGCCAGGAGTCAAGTGAGTTGGATCCATGTCAAGGAAAACTCCAAAAGTATTTGGATTTTGTACACATCCCGATGTACACGGTTTTAGAGGTCAAACCCGCATATATACGCGATAAGGGGTTTAAAAGTCGCGTGTATCAATTTTCCCATGTTTTTAGGGATGGTCAAGGAAACATCAAAGGACAAAAAATGGTCCAAGGGGTCTAAGGAGTCTGCAGCGGGATAGGGGAAGGACATACAAAGTGTGATTCACTTGGAGTGGTAAAATCAGCTATAACAGATGCCCCCTAATGTGTGAGGTCAGAGGGGTCATACGATGGCCAAAATACATTATAAGTCCATCCCAGAAGTGGAGTGATGAAGAATCCCAAATGGAAGACCAACCCCCCAATCAGCATAGTACAATGATAGAACTTTGCACATAACTGCAAATACACATAGCAGTCCCGGATACATAAGAGTACAATGGCCATGAATAAGCATGATACAAGATATCACATAAGTGGTCATTGCCACGTACACTATACATAGATCAGAATCTCCATGATGAAGATATACAAAGGACCATGATCTCCATAATGGTTGAAGATATATAATGGATCAAGATCTCCATAATAGCTGGAAATGTCTGACATATACTGGAATCAAGTCATGAGAGCTGAAATCTCATGAACACTGGCACGATCAAGGAGGTAGCATATAAGAGATGCCACCAATCTGGAAGGTCTTCTACACAAACCGCTACGAGTACATGTCCTACTATGTGAATAGAGGTGTTGAGGTTGAACATAGTAGTCCATTGTCTGATTACCGGTCATTGATGTATACCATTAACAAACGCGAGATCACCCACCAATAATGAAAATGGGAATCAAGGTACTAGAGTGCAAACTAACAAGTGTGAATAAATGTGTTGAGGTCAAACACTTGAGAGGATCCATCGATCAGGGGACATTGATGTATTCCCAAAGACTGTCGATGGCGAGAGAACCTGCCACTGATGACTGCAAGTCTCAAGGCACTCAAAATGACTCTAGATTCCAATCCCAGAATAAATGATCTGAAGTCGATGGGATGAAATCCGCTGGAAGGAGGGCATTAAGGCATCCCCCATCATCCAACACGAGGTACTCAGCAAAGTTGTATAATGTGGAAGGACTCTATCATAAGGTGCACGAACCAGTAACTGTACCAGGAATGGCTGACATGCAAAGTCAAGATAACTGAGGAATGGTCGACTCAGGTTTCAACTTCCTTCGAACAAGAGCATAATGGTGTATGGTGACGAAATAAAGGCAGCATAGACTCGATATACAAACTGGGACATCTCTGCCACACAGGAGGCATCGACAGAGGCTCCATAGGGACTAGAAGCTTAACCAGTCGATGGAGATAAACTCATATAAACGAGTACAACTCCTAAAGTCAAACTATAAACCCAACCAATGGATGTGATATACAGTGCTCTGTTCGAAGGCGACACGACACGACAGCTGCCAAAGATAACATCTTTCCTTATTTGGATTTTTGGTTTTTTTTATTTTTTTGGACTTTTTCAAATATTTAAAAATCTTGAAAAAGAATAAAATTGCTTTATAGTTACAGACTAGGAGGGGACGAGTGTCATAGGGGCAAACAAACTAGTTCCAAGCAGTGGAACATACCTATGCTCAATGCAAGGACACATGTGTAGGATATCGACACTCGAGGGAAAATTCCCTCTCGGTAAAAAGGGAATCAAGCTGCAAAGGATATATAAAATGGCTCTGCATGGCTAGACATGAGACAAGCTCAGGCTATATGGCTGAAGCACAATGTCAAGGAAGCCGACATGTAGCTCAATAAGGACGGCAAAGCTCATGATAATGCAATTACAACTTGACATAAGGGAGTCCTGAGGGAAATAGGCCAGCAAAAGATCAAGAGGAGTATGAGGCTCTTGTGAAATGTCATGGCAATACTATACAACGGACTCCCACACCCTAAAGGACAACATGTCAGCATGGGCACCAAATGCAAATAAGGCGCTAACTAGGGTACCCATGTAAGGTCACGCTCTACCACTCATATCATGCCACTTCTAAAGCAACAAGAAGGTTCTGTGACATAATAGAGTGGGTTCGTACCTAAGGTTATGATGAAATGGTCACAAGGTCATGCAAAATGCAAACGGTGATGAAACCTAACCTATATGCCAATTTAGACATGATACCTGAGATCGGCACGAACGGGTCAATCCAACGGCTGAAATGGCACTGAAAAAGGCCTCCTACATCATGAGTTAGGTAAAAAAGGGTCCAAAATGATTAGAAATTGTCGAAACTATAGGAAAGGGCATAAAAAATTTCAAAATTTTCTATAAATAGTAAACAATTCAAAAAATTATAAAACATTTGAAATTTTTACCCAATTGAGCTCAGATTTTCAACAGCGAATTCCAGGAGATCCAGGCGGCGGAATCCACTACTGTTTCTTCCAGGTACTTACCCATGCTCTTCTCTTTCATTTTGATGCAATTCTTATCAAATTCCATGGTCATTTAAGGTTTCTAGGCCAAAGTAAAAAGGGCGCTGCGACCCACGTGGAAATCTAGGGTTTTTCCGCATATAGGGCTGGATATACGCGGAAAATGCCCCCACAGTTGCGTACATACGTGGTTGTTTGGCAAACAGTCGCGTATGAGGCTGCGCATAAGGTTTTTCAAGTAATCTAATGGGAAAAATTGTAATTTTTTGTGCAGGATGGTCCTAGAATGGAGAGAGCGTGAACATGGTGATGTAGAGGAGGCAGTAAGGGCCGATCTAATGGCTCAACAAGATCTATATGCATGTGGACTCTATAAGTTTTGGTGTCTTGGTGGCTTGAGGGCCAAACCAAGACTATTGCAGATGCTGGTGGATTACTAGGATCCAGACTTTGAGTCCTTCCAGATAGATGGGATGTCCCTCACTATAGAGGTGGAGAACATATACTTCATTACTGGGCTTTCCCGACGGGGGGAAGTAGTGAACCTTCGTTCTCGTGGTGGGCCTGGAGGTGGCCTGACTATCGATGAGTACATTGCGGTGTACTGTTATCCAGACACAGTGAAGGTGGGGAGTCAGGTCCCTACCAACGCTATACAGGTGCAGGGCCTAAAGGCCATACTATTGACATTGGGCAGGATAGTAGGCTTGGCATCACTCCACCAGGCCTCGCGGCCTCTGATGTTCTATGCAATGGAGTGCATGAGACCCACGATTTATGAATAGAGCACTACACTACTGAGCAACATGAAACATCAGCTCAGTGAGTGTAAGGCGGGAAAATTGTGGAACTTCGAGTTCAGCAGTATATTGAGCACATTTTTATTTGAGCATGTTCCAGGATTGAGGCCCAAAGTTGACGTTCCTCTTCACGGGGTTCGAGATCCGGCCCAACGGCGTTGGGCAGATGCGATGCGTAGACTGGGGGGAGGTAGGGTGGCCAACCCCTATCTAGCTGATTTCTTTCCGTGGTGGCGGCGACAGTTAGTTGCCATCGATGACTGCCCCTATGCGGGGATAGATTTCCGGGGGGACCCGGACATGCCACTACCACCAGGATCGGCATATGGCGATATAGGTAACAAATCTCGACCCTCTCTTTTAATTTTTTGAGTTATTTACAATTTTTGTGTTTTCTAATTATATGGAATCAAAAGACATAATTTTGTGTGACAATACATAGTGACACCTACCATTTGTATGCAGATGTGGGACCACGGCGGCCGAAATGATTCCCTCGTCATAGACGGAGGGGAAGAGGAGATGATATCATGGGTGTGGATGCAGAGTGGATGCTCCAGAGCATTCATACCAATTTTGTGAGGCTGACACACAGGGTTCCCATGGTGCAAGTCGAGGACTTGCCTGAGGCTATGCAGCGCCAGGTGGTGGGTGTACCACGAGCATCAGTGCGATTATTTCGATGGCTAGCTAGAGCCGTAGTGACCTTCCATGATCACAAACCCCCTCCTCGTCCATAGGATTAGATACCTGGGAGTCTATACATTTTGTACTACCGTGCATTATATGTTGGTGGCTCGAGAGCCCCATTTTTATATCATGACACTATGTATTACCACATTTTGGATGTTATATAATTTTTTATGGTGATCGGTTTATTTATTTACATGTGTAAAAATTTGTGTTTGTGATGAGTTTATTGGGTATGAAACAAATGCCAATCTAACACATAGTTAGCATATGAGTCAGCAACTTAATTATTAATTCTTGGAATGTGTATGTATGTTATATTGTCAAATTGTCGTTCTAATAATCTCACATGTAAGAATCTTCTTAATAACGTCAGATCTCTAACATGGTACAAACCATTAAGCTGTGACACTACTAACTCCGAATCAAGACGTACCTCAAGAAAGAGAACGCCATGAGAAATGGCATCTCGGAGAAGCTCAATAATGGCACTATATTCAGCAACATTATTGGAAGATGTCCGCAAACATACGCCTCCTGAAGACAGTACCTGACCCATATGATTATAAATCACCCAAGCAGTAGAGTCTGAGTGTTGAGTGTGACTGCTCACACCATCCACGAATCCTATGTAGGTGGAAGATTCCATTGACATCTGCCAAAAGAAATAGAAACTAATCACAAACCCGATCACGATAAGAAAAAGACCTAACTATGCAAAACTGTACAATAATATACAATAACCAACCTTGGCTGAGAATCATGCATAGTACTTCTTGAGATAGAGCCCAATTTTAGGCTCCGCTAAGACCGTTCCCTCATAATCCACTAACTCATAAGCACCCTTATCTAACACACGTTTGACGACGTAAGGACCACGCCACATGGGGTTAAACTTTCCTACCCCCAAGGGTTCTTTCGGTTGATCCCACAAAAGGACCAAGTCTCCCTCGCTAAACCTCCTTGGATGGACAGACTTATCGTACTGGACCTTTACGTGACATTTATTTACTTCTAGAGCCACCAAGGCATCTCGACGTTGCTCATAAAGTTGCTCAAGGTGGACCAAACGCTCCTCCAATGGTGAAGTGTCTGGTAAGAGTTCTACGGCTAGCTTCAAAGAAAGAATCTCGCATTCAACCGATAATATCGACTCCAATCCATGTATAAGTTGATATGGAGAAAAACCCGTGGCATTCTTAACAGTGGTTCTATACTCCCACAAAGTAGGATATAACATGATGTGCCAATTATTCTTGCTCTGTGCGATGGTTTGTTGGAGAATGGATTTGAGTGATTTATTCACTGCTTCTACCTGTCCATTCACTTGAGGGTAGTAAGAGGAGGAATGATCTTGCTTGTACCCTAACTTTGATGCCAACTCTTCCATCATACGATTTTGAAAGTGCGAGCCATGGTCAGTGACAAGCTCTTTCGAAATTTCGAACCGAGTAATAATCTAGTTGAATACGAAGTGGGTGACTGTCTCATCGTCGGATTTAACTGTAGGCATAGCCTCAGCCCATTTCATGAAGTAATCAACAGCCACTATGATATGATGATGCCCCCCAGCCGAAGATGGGTTTCAATCCATAAAATCAAGCCCCCACTTAGTGAAGGGACCGGTGGTGATAATGGGATGTAACGGGGCAGGTTTCGAGCGCATATTATGTGTGAACACCTGCCAAGGGTGGCACCTCTTGACCGCATCTACACAATCCTTAAAGATAGACGGCCATAAATAACCCACTCTTAAGATCTTTTGGGCTGTAGAAAGCCCAGATAAATGACCACCACACGCCCCACCATGGCAATCATTTAGCACTACCTCAGCCTCTTCATGAGTTAAACAACGTCGTAAAATGGAATCTACCCCACGGTGGTATAAAGTGTTATCTACTATGAGGTAATTCTTAGACACGTGACGTAATCTTCGTCGTTCATCTCGCGAGAGGTGAGTAGGGACCTTCAATGTTTGTAAATATATAATGATATCCCCATACCATGGGTCTAAAGTTGAGATTAAGAAGATGTGTTCATCGACAAACGTATCTTCACAAACCAACTCCTCGGCCTCGCTTGGGAAATCCGATATAAGCTCTGTAAAAATTAAAGACTTCTTCGATTTTGCTGAAACAAATTCGAGATCGAATTCTTGCAGGATGACAATCCATTTATTATATTTTCCCCCAATCATCCTTCGAGTGAGGACGAATTGAAACGGATTGAAATGGGCTACAACCAAGGTCTGGCGAAGGAGAATATAAGGTCTCAACCGTTGAACTGCATGTACGGTAACTAAAGCAAGCTTCTAGACATGGGAATAATGAATCTCTGCGTCAATAAGGTTCCAGCTCAGATAATATATGACATGCTCTTGGAGCTCCTCATCCTCTTGAACCAAAACCATACCAACCGTCTCCATGGATGCGGCCACATACAATAGAAAATCATGGCTATAGTCTGGGGGACTAATCACCGGGGCCAATACTAGGGCTCGCTTGAGTGCATCAAAGGACTCTTGGGCTCGCTCATCCCAATAAAACGTGGTGTCCTTCTTCAAAAGACGCATGAAGCCTCTAGTCAAATTGGCAAAGTAGACAACAAATCTCCGTAAGAAGTTTGCCATGCCTTGCAAACATTGAAAATGACGAATATTCTTCGGGGGAGACAACTGAAGTATTGCCTCAACCTTCAAAGGGTCGACTCTTATACCCTCTTTAGAAATGATGAATCCTAACAAGCGACCTGACTTCACACAAAAGATGCACTTATGAGGATTTAACCTAACCAAATAATGCCGACATCTTTCGAATACCAATCTCAAGTGATAGGAATGACGCATTCTCATACGAGAATGAGCAGCAATGTCATCCAAAAATACTTCGATAATTGCCTTGAGATCGTGGAAGATCAAGGTCATTGCCCGTTGAAAAGTAGCTCCGGCGTTCTTAAGGCCAAAAGGCATTTTCTGATATGCAAACGTTCCCCAAGGACAAATAAATGCAGTCTTATGTTGGTCCTCAGGGTTAATTTGTATCTGATTATATCGAGAAAAGCCATCCATGAAGGAAAAAACCTCGCTACCCGCACACTCATCCAAAATCTGATCAATAAATGGTGTGGGGAAATTGTCCTTAGGACAGGCACGATTCAAATCACGGAAATCAGTACATATGCGGATCGATCCCTGCTTCTAATCCACCGGAACGGGGTTTCAAATCCACTCCGTCAAGGGAACGAGATAGATAAAACTGACTTTCAACAGTTTCTCTATCTCTGCCTTAATCGCGGGTGCTTTCCTAGGATTCACCACATGCAAGCGTTGTCGAACAGGCTTAGCATTGGGATAAGTCTTAATCTCGTGTTCGACAATACGAGGCTCGATACCTGGCATTTCGTCGTAAGACCAAGCAAAGATATCACATAATTCTTTAAATAGCTCGGTGTATTCTTGAATCTCAGCATGGGAACATTCCGCCCCAATATAGACATTCTCTATCCTACCAGGATCGCGAGAGATATTGATAGGAATCGTTGAAGATATGTTCACCATGTTTCCATCAGCCATCGGACCAGGAGAGCTTAATGGAACCATAGGACTACCAACTCTCTCACTAAGAACCGCCCTAAATTCCTCACGCTCTAAGCGGTCAAGCTCGGGAAGAAAGTAAGATCTATGATGGCATTCTTCCCATGGTGGCTCAACTCCCGACATAGCCTCAATAATCGCTTCATATGAAGGGAAAACAATATCAAGGCAGTCGTGCACGTGAGAATACTGTACTGCCCATGCCAGCAACACATAAGGGTCCTCCTTCTCCGTCCGCAAAGAGGAAGGACTGGGCTCTGCAACAGACTTAATATTAGCTTGATAAGCTATCATAGTTGTAGGAAACGGCACGTCCGTCACGATGGGCTCACTCGGAGTACTCGATGTAGGAAGAATCCAAGGATCTTCCATATGAATTGTGCGAAAAGACACCGACCTCATAGATGTTAAAGCCTCACCGGAACTAGACCCTATCATAAGGATCGGTCCAGTACAACTAAAGCTTCCCATGAGGGATGGATACATGCCTACACCCACACTCCCAATTGCTGGCTGAGAGTGTTCAACGATCGGGATCGAAGCTCCCGAAGATGCGGTAACAGATAGATTCTTGAATGTCATTTGATCAATCGTGACTATCTTCCCATTAAATGGAAAACATATAACGCGAAATAGGGAAAAAGCAACGGCTTACATACTGTACATCCAATTCCTACCCAGCAAGAGATTGTAGTCAAGGGGCGCATCAACCACCTCGACCTCTATTGCAACGGTCTTCCCTCCCAAACGGACCTTAAGCGAAGGAAGGATGCCGTGCGGCCTAAACGATCTCCCATCGAACGCAGTTAACATGGTTGCTGATTTAGACAGCTTAGGGGAACCTAAACCCTTCCAACACGATAAAGACATCACAGAAGTGGCAGTGCCTTCGTCAATCACAGTGCACTTGACAGTCATGTTAAGACATTCTACGTGAATCAAAAGAGACACATAGTAAGGCAAGCGAGGCTGAAGTCTTGCGGTTTCAAATTTAATCACGGAGGAAGAATCATCATCGTTCACACCAAGGGCAGAAAGCAAAGCCTTCCTTTGCGAAGGACAACTTTGAAGCACTTCCAATCCAGACATCGCACAAGGAGTGTGACCCAAATCCTCAACAACTGAATAGTGTTGGGCGGCTCGGGCATTAGGATTGTGCCCCGAACGCTTAAGGACTCCCTTAGGAATGCGAGGTGCAACTTCAGGTTTATCCACAGGTTTCTCAATATGCAAAGGAGACCCTGGTGGATCAGGTTCCTTTCCTGGGCTGAGTTGTGATGAACCATAGTCCTTCGCATGGGTCACAACTTTTGCAGCATGTACCATGTTAATGCAACCACGACCACTACCCTCCGGCGGATCTTGATCACCACTAGACTAATCACGGGTCCTCGAGTTCATATTTTGATTGTGAGGTAAAGGGTTAGTAAGCACAGTTGGGCCCTATGCCAAGAATCTTGAGGCTTCATCGATACGAGGGCACAAGTAAGTGAGGTGATTGTCCTTACACAACTTGCAAGGGAACTTAACCTTACGTTTAGCTTGCTTGTCCCCCCCACCATTATGAGCGTTCTTGTCATTATTATTAGCATTCTCATTCTTATTCCCACCCTTACGATTATTCTTACCCTTCTTTCTATTCCGTCCGGGCTGCTGGTTACCCTTCTGGTCTGATAATTGCACCAAAAGTACACTTGCCGTTTGGGCTAGTTGAGACGAAGCCGTGGCTTGTCCCGAAGCAGATTGGTTGATAGACAATTGACTAACTTGTTTTGCAACTGAATCCGCAGGTTTAGCACTTGCACAACCAACAATGCCATTGGCATGTGGTCCAGGTTTGACTTTGGGGTCGAAACTAGAACGCGGAGCATTGGGAATAATCTCATATAACAAACCAGACTGAGCATAAATCAAGTCCAGTTCCTGGGCCCTAAAAATCGCTTGTTCCTCATTCTGCACTCCGGATGTAGAAACATCCTTCGCTATATATGGCAATAACGACTTAAGGAACCATTCGAGGAGGAATTCCGATGGTATAAAGGCTTTAATTAACCTCTTCCGTCTACACCACTCTTGAATATGATCCAAGATATGTGTGGCTTTATCCTGCTGAAATATCGACAAGAGTTCAGTACCAACGTCATAACGTACTGGTAGCTGGAAGTGGTTAAGAAAAGTTATCGCTAGGTCATCGAACAAAGCGAATGCCCCCCTAGGTAACTTTATATACCATTTCGCGGTAGGCCCTGTAAGGGTGCATTGAAATAGCCTTAAACGGATGGAGTCTTGGTGTAAGGAATTCGAAGAGCACCATAGGTGAAAGGTAGTAACATGTTCGCTCGGATCCTCTCCTAGTTTGCCCTCGAATTTAGGTATGTCCGAGGGAAGCTTAGTAGGGACAGCCGGCCAAGCCGGGTCATAAGCTACATGATCGTTCGTCAATCTCGACAAGTCAGGAAGATTCAACATTGCGAGGAAAGGGAGCCTAGGATGATGAGGTTGATGGACCACTCTCTGATAGTTCTAATTCACATAGGTCTGATTACCACCATGGCCTTGGACATAGTGCCCTCCTCCCGTTTGACCTGTTTAGGGTGGCATGGAAGCACCATAGTGTGGTGGATCTCGACTATTCGGAGCTATAAAGCCGTAATTTGGAGAGTAAGCAGGTTGTTGATACCCGCCCCCATAAGGTGAAGAACCCTGTCCATACTGCGCCCCATAATAGGGTCCATAAGTCATCGCATGAGATGTCCCATGAGACACTCCGCAAGTAGGAGCATACGCTCCAGAAGTAGGAATGTGACCTCGAGAAGAATGGGCATGACCTCTCGAAACAACGGGTGGTGCATGTAGTTGAGACACAACCGGTCTAGTAACCGCAGCACGGACATAACTCGTAGCAACGTTTCGGCCCGAAGGACCACATGAATGAGGTGGAGGGTGAACATTTGAAGAACTAGGGACAAAGGACAAAGGGATCTGTGTAATTAAATACGTACTATTCCCTATAGTCACTCATCTCGGATCTGGTATCCTAATAGGATCACTAACCCTAGACCTAGGAGGAATATGTGATGTAACTTCCACCACTGGGATGGAAGGTGCAATGTGACTAGTGCTCCCAAACCTCTTCGCATGGTAAGGAATGAGAGTGCCCCCAGGCATAGTGTTAGGCTCGAACTCGGATTCGACATGAAATTCCAAATCATGTGTAGGAAGACCAGACATACCATAACTAGTGCTGGTGGGTTCAAAATGAATCTCAGCATCCTCCGACATTCCATACCGGTAATGCGTCAATGGGGAATCAACCCTAGAGTGAGTAGGTCTATCATGAAAGGTTCCTATCTCATAAATCATGGGACCTAACTCAGTCAAGTCGGGTGCAGGATCATAGGTAGGAGTAAACTCCCCATCTTCCACATGAATGGGAGAAGGTGGTTCAGGAATACCTTCTATATGGTCTCCCATGGTGTGTGAATCAATGTGCGAAGTAGTCTGCCTGGACTGTCTATTTCTCTCTCCCAAAGGAGGAGGAGATGTAGAAGGCATAAGTCCTGCTAAACGACGAGAACGGCGAGGAGCCACACCCGAATCCACAA
>LPNX010542699.1:133621-171088 GCA_001517045.1 Pseudotsuga menziesii | reverse complement strand
AAGTTGTATTTTTGACTGTAAATTGATGTCTGATATTTTTCTCAAGCTCAATAAAATTTCTCTTGCATGCTGGTTTTCCCCCAGGGGTTGAGGGGGTTTTTTCAGGGTCTATTTGACCAAAATACTGTGTTTAAATGTGATTTACAGTCTGCTGTTAGTTATGTTTTTCCGCTGCTAAATGTGCTTTATAAACAGTATATCAGCCTACAGGATAGTTTCTTTGCATGGTTAATTAATGTGCTTGATTGTGGTTTACTGTTGAGGCCTGATATCAAAGGTTTATGAAGTGTTTGACGAAATCTGTAAGTGAACAGAGGTCTGATTTTTAACACTTTTCAGGTAGAGGAGGGGCACGACAGCTATGATGCTCATTGCATTCATCCCAGATCTACGAGATTGAGCTAGCCCAGTAATGGACTTTTTAGGGGGCTCAACTCGTTGTGCATGGAGCCATTCCCCAGTATTCTTGAAGCCTTCGAAGATGCACTAGCTCAAGGTCCATGTTACCAACTATTATTTTTGTAGCTTCGAAATTGTTTTCACCAAGATTGCCAGAGTACAGGAGTGGTGCAGGAGTGGGAGTGTTGAGAGCACCATTTCCTAAAAAACATAGGCAACAAAGCGTACCAGGAGCGTTTTTTTATAGAATATATATATCTTTTATATTATTAGAATGCATTTATGTTGAAAAATGTGCATATTGCCAAACTAGTTGTAGAATAGATGAAAACATACATATTTGTGTTACTTATAGATGAATACTACATTTTTATGAAGTTAGAAATGTCATGCATAGTAGATTAATGATAAATCATTCGAGCATCAACCATTTAGCAGTTACAAACATACAAATTTTTAAACCAGATAATAATAAGTAGATCATTAATTTATGGAACGAAATATGTTCTCTGCCTATTGTCAACATGACCAAAAGGTTATGTTTACAAAATAGGCCATCTACACGAGTTCAAAAATGATAATTTAACTTAAATTTGCAGACTGAGAGGTCCAAAACACTAAGTCTATGGCATATAAAGTAGTGAAAAAGGAGAAACAATTATTATTATTTTTAAACAGAAACTGAAAATTTTTCATTATATAAAAGGGCTGTGCACAGCTATCCATAACATAAGCAGGCCCAGTCTGAGTTCTGAAATTACATAAGCAAAAACGACCATGTCGTCACTAACTTCACTTTGCTAAAAACCTTGAACTTCTTCCTACTCTTCACCATACTAATGGAGGGGTATACCCTGATGAACTGGAAGTTTAACAAATTACAAAAAAACATCGACTAAAATCTGAGGTTTTGACACCACTACTTGTTCTTTGCATCCCTGCATAGAACAGGATTTGAAACAGAGCTTTTTTCCATTGGCTGCACTCCGTTAGCTTCAGTTTCTTGGCAATGGCTGCATTTGAAAGTTTTTCACGAACCCCAACCCGGTTTCAAGCCTTATTGGATTCTTTGCATAGTTTAATGCCCAAGCCCTCTATGCACAAATTTTAAACAAAAAATTGACCAAAACTGAAACACATGAAGTTCTTTTTTCAAAATTAAACAATTTAGTAATTTTTTTTTACAACTAAAATTTCAAACTCAGAAAATTTCAGAAAACCAAACACACATGAAAATGACACAGTTGTTTTAGGCCAATGGTCCAAGATAAAACCCCCAAGGGAAAACCTGTTTCTGAGTGAGAGAGCTTTATTGTTTTTCTTCAGAAAAATACAGAAATTAAATCAACAACAATGTTGAAAAATTCGGCATTGGCAAAAAGTCGGCAAGGGTCCCCGAATACAACTTTTCAGCAACATCGGCGAAAAAATCGGCAAACATTAAAAAAATACAAAATACATTCATTTTTTTTCAGAATTTTAAACATTTAAAGCAAGAATAACATCAGATAAACACATTGGAACATAAATATGGAGAAAGCATTGATATATGTCAACATCATGTAGTCATGCCAAATGTAAAATGATACATCAAAGTCAATACCGTATAATGAAACATCATAGTTGTCCAATCATGGACTCAAAAGTGGATAACCAATACAACATGACATCATATATAGAAATGTATCCGAGGAAAACTAGCATCTAGCTATCTATTATCAATGCTCTCTTCCCAAGTTTTCCATTCATGCTTCATATTTTTCCCTACTCCAATGATTAGGTTTATATAAGGCTTTCATAAATGGTTTTTATTTGTCCCTCCATCTTATGACCTAAACCTAATTTTTGAAAGTTATATTTTATTGATATGGTTGTCAACCATTAAACGTATTTTTTGTTTTGTATTAAACAGTTACTCTTTAATGCTTTTAGTACTGGAACATCATCTCCTACAACATTGAGTCTTTATCTTCTGCAACACTCGATCACTTAATCCTTTGTAGCAACACTTCGATCTTCCGATCCCTTGTAGCAGCACTTCGATCTTCTTGATCCTTTGCAACAACACTTCGATCTTCTTGATCCTTTGCAGCAACACTTCGATCTTTTCGATCCTTTTAAGCAGCACTTCGATGTTCTCGATCCTTTGTCGCAACACTAGTGCAGTACACATGATCTATTTGCGGGATGATCAATCCCTATTACTTTAGGACATAGGTACAAGGATGATGCAATCCTCGTCATCCTACTCCCCCTTAACGAGGAGGGTCCATAGTATCGACCAACTTGATCGTCTGTAAATGAATGTAGGACCTCATCGTCCGCATGGACTCATCGTAGACCATCCTCGACCTGTTAGAGCTAGGACCACTCCAAGGGAGTGTTATACTACGACATCTACATGTGCATGTAGGCATACTCTCCGTGCAAGAGCATCGTCTACAACTGCAGATCTCGTCCGCACCTAAATGCAGGATGTGTCGTTTGTAAGGACTCATCATAGAGCATCCTCAACTTCAAAGCTAGGACCACTCCTAAGCGGGTGTTATTCTACGACATCTACAAATGAATGTAGGTACACTCTCCATGCAAGAGTATCGTCTGCAACTGCAGATCTCGTCCGCACCTAAATGCAGGACCTGTCGTCCGTAAGGACTCATCGTAGAGCATCCTTAGCTTCAAAGCTAGGACCACTCATAAGCGAGTGTTATTCTACGGCATCTACAAATGAATGGAGGTACACTCTCCATGCGGGAGTATCGTCTGCAACTGCAGATCTCGTCCGCACCTAAATGCAGGACCAACCGTCCGTAAGGACTCATCATAGAGCATCCTCAGCTTCAAAGCTAGGACCACTCCTAAGCGAGTGTTAGTATCTGCAAGACCATCCTCAAAAGAGGATACTATCGTCCACAAGTGAATGTCGAACCTTATCAGCATCTGTAGGCGCACTTGGCCTCTTTTGTACTGGAGCATCACTGCCATCCCATTATCAATGACAGTCTTATCATCACTCCCCCTTTCCAGGGAGGGATCCATATCATCAACCTGCTCCCCCTTTGTCAGAGGAGGGTTAATATCTTCGACCTGTTCTTCCTGTTCGAGGAGAGTCCATATCTTCGACTTGTTCCTCCTTTCCAAAGGGAGTCCATATCTTCATCGTTCCTCCTTGCGAGGAAAGTCTGTAGTATAATCACTATTCCTCCTTGCGAGGAAAGTCTTTTCGGACTACACCAAGCTTGTCACGGAAATATTCAAACTTTACTCGAGATAGAGGTTTGGTCAGCACATCAACAACTTGCTCATTCGTACTCACATACTGGAGCTTTATAGCTCCCGTTTGTACCATATCCCTTATATAAAGATATCGGATTTCTATGTGCTTTGATTTATCATGGAACAAAGGATTCTCTGTCATCTTTATACAACTCTGGTTGTCACATAGAATCACTGTGGTATCCAACTCCGTGTCAAATAGACTTGACATCAGTTTCCAAACCCATATCGCTTCATAACTAGTGGAGTAAACTGCTATGTACTCTGCTTCAGCTGTGCTGAGAGCAACACTGGACTATTTCTTACTAAACCATGAGATCATGGCGGATCTCAGACAATAACATCCACCTGAGCTGCTCTTTCTGTCCGCGACACTTCCTGCCCAATTTGAATCTGTATATCAATACAATCTGTAGTCATGATCTCTAACATAGTATAGTCCAAAGTCTATCGTACCTTTTAGGTACCTCATCACGTGCTTTGCAGCTCTCAGGTGAACCCGTCTAGGTTTAACTAGATAATGACTTAAGGTGTTCACAACAAAGCATATATCTGGCCTTATATTCATCAGATACATCAATGACCCAATAATCTATCTGTATTGAGTCATATCCACTAACTCTGATGATTCATCAGATAGCAACTTCAGGTTGGTATCCATGGGTGTGTCCATGGCTTTACAATCCAACATATCAAATCTTTTCAAGATTTCTATTGCATACTTTCCCTGGTTCAGAAAGATTCCTTTTGGGCTCTACCACACTTCCATCCCGAGGAAATAATGCATCAATCCAAGATCTTTCATCTCGAATTCTTCAGCTAGCTTCTTCTCGCTTTCTCTGATCTGTTTCTCATATGCAGTCAGAAATAGATCATCCACATACAACAATAGTATGACAGGTTCATCATCCATAACCTTAAGGTAAAGGTTAGGATCAACTTTACTTTTGGTAAAGCCCAAGCTTGTCAAGAAGCTATCTATTCTTCCATACCAAGCTCTAGGAGCTTGCTTCAGTCCATACAGAGCCTTTTTCAACTTACATACATGAGTCGCTCTGTCTTCGACTTCAAATCCTTGTGGCTGTTCGATGTATACCTCTTCCTCAATCACACCATTAAGGAAGGTTGTCTTTACATTCATCTGGTGTAGATCCCACTTCATCATGGACACAAGTGCCATGATGGTTCTGATGGAGGTGTACCTTGCTACTGCAGCAAATGTCTCTTCATAATCAATCCCCTCTTTCTGAGAGAATCCTCTAGCCACAAATCTTGCCTTGTATTTTTCAATACTTCCATCAACTGCATGTTTTATCTTGTAGATCCATTTCGAAGATACCATACTCTTGTTTTCTGGTTTGGGTACTATATCCCAAACATCATTCTTCATTATTGAGTGGTATTCTTTTGTCATTGCTTCCACCCACTCTTTCTTCTGTGTAGATTCCTCATAGCTGGTGGATCCTTGATCTACAAGGTCACACATCAAAGCTACATAACTGGAGAATGGCTTTGATCTCTTGCTTGTTCTTGTGGAGCCTTCTGCAACTCCATACTTCTCTACTTCTTGTATGATTTCTCTTACCCAAGCAGGTTTTCTCCATAGTAGGGGGTTCCTGAGGTTCTAGCATATCATGATCTTCTGATGCTACTATTTCAGGAGAGGGTTCAACTTCTATCTTTCTGGGAGGTACATCCTCTTTGTGTACTTCTTCAAGCTGACACGTTTTGGATTTCTTAAGAGCTGTTTCTTCATCAAATGTCACATCCCCACTAATCTCTATATGATGGAATCTTGAAATGTATATCCTGATGGCTTTGGAGACTTCATAGTATCCAACAAATATTCCCTTCTTTCCAGAAGGATCCAACTTGGTTCTCTTCTCTTTCGGAATATGTACATATACCGGACAACCAAATATTTTGAAATGGCTTCACTTCACGTTTCTTTCATGTATACATTTCTTCAAGAGTCTTGAATCCAAGAGCAATGTGAGATGATCTATTCTGCACATACACAACTGTTCTTGCTGCTTCAACCCATAGATGCACAGGAAGGTCTTGGTCATGAATCATTGTCTTTACTGCTTCCATAATGGTTCTATTTTCTTTTCGCAACACCATTTTGTTGGGGATTGTAGGGAGTGGTTAGTTCCCTCTTGATTCTAGCTTCCTTGCAGAATGCTTCAAATTCTTTTGAAGTATATTCTCCACCATTATCTGATCTCAGTGTCTTGATTTTCTTTCTGAATGGTTCTCTATCAAGGCTTTGAATTCCTTGAATTTCTCTAACACTTCACTCTTGGTCTTCAAGAAGTATATCCATGTCTTTCTTGAATAATCATCAATAAATGTGACATAATATTCATATCCACTTAAAGATGTGGAGGGCATAGGACCACATACATCAGAATGAATTAATTCCAACGTACCTTTAGTCTTCGTTTCACTTTTCGGAAAGGGATTCTTGATGTTTTTTCCTCTTACACATCCTTTGCAAGTTCTTCATGATCAATCTTCAGATTTGGTAACCCTGTTACCACCTTGCTCACATAGGGTAGTGCTTTTTAGTTGATGTGAGCAAGCCTTCTATGCCATAGTTCACTTGAGCTAGTGGTCTCATGGACAAGGCCTGTCTTTGGATGTCCCTTGAGTTTGTACAATCCTCCTTCTTCACCAATGACCACAACATCTTCAAGTGTCTTTCCTTTGGTCCACATGAGTACTTGTCCATCTATAAACACAACTCTATATCCTTTCTTATCTAGTGTTGAGATGGAAAGTAGGTTCTTTTTCAAACGTGGTACATATAGTACTTCCTTCATCTTGATGGAAGTTCTAGAGTCAAGCTTGTAGCTTGATTCACCAATACCTTTGATGGGATATTGATAGTCATCTCCTAATGATACTTTCCGAGGAGAGTTATTTTCTTCAAGTCTTGACAGAGTTTGCTTCTTCCCTGTCATGTGCTTTGAAGCACCACTATCAATAAGCCATGTATCTTCTCCAGGTGTTACAGACTAAGTCATCGTATTCGACGGTTTTGAAGGATAAAAATCGAAATTCGGCGAATTTTAGGGCATGCCAAATTTAATCGTTAAAGTTTGCCATGAAAATTCGAATTATTTGGAATCGTTAAAATGCGTTTGAATTCTATTTAAATTCCTCTTTAAATTCAATGGAAAAGTGGAAAACGGGAAAACCCTAGCTCAAATCGTAACTCATTGTAGCCGCCTGCGTTTTGTTGACTGACTTAAGTCTTGAATGCTGAGATTGAACCCATCACCATCGCCCGCCATTGCCATCACAGGATGCCGCCTTGACCATAGTCTGTTGCTCGAGCCTTGCCCTCGCAGTCCACTGTCGATAAACTCGAACATGAATTCGAAGCAAGTCTGTCGGGTTGCATATGGCTGAAGTATATTGTGATATTTAACAATATTATGGGTCACGATTCACACAAGTCACAAAAAAGGGTCACGACAATTGTGCATATGAAATTATGTCACCGTATAATTTCATTTTATCCATATTAAATTTTATTAAAATGTTCATATATCGTATAGTTGGTATAGGTATAGACTATAGTTTCTATTAAATTTTATTAAAAATGTTTATATATCCTATAGTTGGTATAGGTATAGACTATAGTTTCATTTTATCATATTAAAAAATTTACTATATGGTATAGTTTGTTTAAAAATTTCATTCATATTAAATTTTATTTTTTAATTAAAAATGTTCATATATTGTATAGTTGGTATAGGTATAGACTATGGTTTCTATTAAATTTTTAAAAAAATGTGTATAGACTATAGTTTCATTTTATCATACTAAAAAATTTACTATATGGTATAGTTTGTTTAAAAATTTCTTATATGTTATATTTTCTATAGGTATAGACTATAGTTTCATTTTATCATGTGATTAATGAGTATATTAAATTTTATTTTATTATATATATATATATATATATATATATATATATATATATATATAGCCTCGAATTTAATGCCAAATTTTATCGCTAGAATTTTTATTGTCGATTTTTTGTCGAATTCCAAGGTCAACTAACTCGAACACGGATTCAAACCAGGTGACTTAGGTTACAAACCCATAGAGTGCAGAGAATAATACATATTCTTCTACATCTTCTCCATTTGTTAGTCTCTTTCGAGGTCTTTCTTCTTCTTCTTCATCCTCATCTTCAGCTAGATGAGCATAATGTCTTTTGTTGTTGTTCTTCTTCGATGGAAACTCTCTGGCAAGGTGTCCTATCTTATGATATTTACAGCATTGATATTTTTAGTAGTCTTTCTTTTGATTGTTTTCTTTTTTCTTTTGAAACTTCTTTGGAGGTCTATGCTCCTTGTGGCTATCCTTCTTGAAGTTTGATTGTTTTCTTCTTTTAGTATGGATGGTTAGAGCTTGATCATCTTCTCTTAGTGGAGCTTCTCTGTTAGCTACTCTAGCTTCTTCTTGGATGCAATCTTCCCATACAATGTCAAACTTCATACTTTCTTTTCTGGCACACAGAGTTTGTATGAATGAATCCCAAGGTCTAGTGAGACCATTGAGACCAGTCATAACTAGTTCATCTTCATCAAGGGTGTCTCCAATGGCACTTAGTTGTTCCTTGAACTGGGAGACCCTTGTGAAGTAATCTTGAATTGATTGTCCTTTACTCACCTTTGTACCCTTCAGTTGAGCTCTCAAATTCATCTTCCTGTTGATGTTCTTTCCCTCATACATTCTGGAAAGTGCATCATACATTTGCTTTGGTGTCTTCTTAGATGACACTTGAGGGATCAAGTGATCTTTGATAGAATCAACAATGATCCTCATTGCCTTGATTAGGTCTTTCTGATGCTTCTCTTGTTAGAATTTTACAGTTTATTCAATATGATCTAGGATCTTATCTGAGAGAATTGTAAGTTTTTCACAAGTTTCAGCCTCTGGTTTAAATGTTGAAAATATCTCAGTTTAATGGCCAACCTAGAAAAATTTAAAGGCTGGAAATAACATGCATTTTCAGACAAAGTAAACATTGTTGTAACTCAAATTTTCAATGACAGAAAATAAATAAATGCACACTCATTCAACACACAGTACTCAAAAATTTTTGGCCAATGGCCCTGGAAAAACCCACAAGGGGAAAACCAGTCAAAGAGAGAGAGAGATTTATTATTTCTTCTAGGAAAATTTCAGACAATCATTTTCAGTCAAAATACAACTTATCTCATCCAGAGAAAATAACCCAGCAGGATGCCTCGTTTTCTGTGCATGAGCTGTCTCGATTTTTGTGCCTTCTTCTAAAAAAATGTGTCGAAAATAACAACAGATTTCTGCCCTCGATTTCTGTGCCAAACAGTCTAAAAAATTGAACTGTACGGACTACATTAAATACTGCTGTACAGTCTCGAAATCCGTGCCTAGAAAAACTGCTTGCTGCCTCAGGAATCGTGCCTGCCCTTCTCCTCGAAACTCGTGCTTGAGTTCACCTCAAAAACTGTGCCCAGAATCCGTACTATACGGATGGCCGTACTCTCCTCGAAACCCGTGCCAAGCAATAAATGCTGTTTCGGTTTTTGTGCCCATAGTAAAACTCTTCAGCTTGGTGCCTCGAAATTCGTGCCTCTCTTGCTCTCTCTTCTCTTCACTCTTCTCTCAAGAATGAATTCATTTTGCCTTTTCCCTTGCTTTTTGATTAAACCCTAGGTAGGTGAAGAGCCATCTAATCCAATGGCTGATATTAGATTAGATCTAGGGATGAGAATAAATGCTCCATTTAATTCTCATAAAAATTAATTTCACTCACCCCAAAGACCCATAAAGGAGAAGACCCCGCAACTTCCTCAGAGATAGAATGAGCACCAATAGAAAAAGTAAAACCCAAAAATAAGGAGATGTTCTTCAGCAGCTTCTCTCTCTCCCACTTGTGCGAGCTTGTCTTCTCTCTTACTCATGCGAACGTGATGAGTGAGTGGATGATCATAAATAGAGAGGCACCCTTTGTATTTATACTTTATCTTTACTTGACTTTTTTCCCTCAACAGGGCCGACTTCTCTAGGAGAGTCTAATAACCCTGTTATAACTTAACTCTAGGGTCTAATGCCTCGACATACAATGGAGAATTAACCTCAATGACTTTACATGACTTAAATACAATAACGACTCTCCCGATCGGAGGAATAAAGATGTTCTTCAGCAGCTTCTCTCTCTCCCACTTGTGCGAGCTTGTCTTCTCTCTTACTCATGCGAACTTGATGAGTGAGTGGATGATCATAAATAGAGAGGCACCCTCTGTATTTATACTTTATCTTTACTTGACTTTTTTCCCTCAACAGGGCCGACTTCTCTAGGAGAGTCTAATAACCCTGTTATAACTTAACTCTAGGGTCTAATGCCTCGACATACAATGGAGAATTAACCTCAATGACTTTACATGACTTAAATACAATAATGACTCTCCTGATCAGAGGAATAAAGATCTCCGTCGGGGTACAATGAATTATACAAGTGAATATCTTTCGAAGTTACAATTACATTAACACTCCCTCTTAAATAGGAAGGTATTCTTTTGACACAGACATCAATGCATATAGGCACAAGTCTTCAATGCTGGATCATCATCAACGCTGGATCATCATTGTCATTGCTGTCGTAGTCCTCATCATCTCGATCAAATGGTGATATTTCTCGAATTTACTCTTCATAGGAAGTTCTACAGAGCCAACCCTTTTTCATGTTGGATGTAGGCCTAGCCTCCATGTAGGTCTTTAAGCCATCAAGTAGGTATAGTTCAGGACTTATTACATTGCCTCTGCAAAACCTGAAGGAGTATCCCATGACTGATTATACGCCTCTGCAAAACCTGAAGGATCTCCCAGGTCTGATTATATGACTCTGCAAAACCTGAAGGAGCATCCTAGGACTGATTATATGCCTCTGCAAAACTTGAAGGATCTCCTAGGACTGATTATATGCCTCTGCAAAACCTGAAGGAGCATCCCATGACTGATTATATGCCTCTGCAAAACCTGAAGGATCTCCTACTACCATCTCGTCAGATCATCTCTTCGTCACACGGAGCCCAGCCCAGATGCACACATCTCAACCATCTTGGAACGACCACAACCCTTACATCTGCACCATGGGAGGACACACCTACCACCTAAGTCACATGACACGAGGACACAGGACACGGAGGACACGAAAATACGAGTAATCGACACGAGACACGACGACCCCAGAAATAGGACACGGGGGACACGTTTTATATATATATTAAAAAATTATATATATATATAAATACATAAAGATCTACATTTTTTAAAAGCTAGAAGTATATACAGTGTACATCAATCATAATATCATTCAATTGAAATTTGTCAATGATGAATCAGTATTAAAATTATCAATGAATCATGAACTTTGAACCATAAATTGCATATTTGATATTTCTCATTAAACCACAAAAATCAAAATGTATTACATAGATACCAAGAGAATGCCACCGACAAATACAAAATAGAGTAAATACTACTTAGTACTAAGTCTAGTATCTACTGTACTACTAGGTACAAAATGAAAATACTAAATAGCCACAGGTAAGAATACCATAACTCATCAATGGTACTAGCCATTGTCAATCATCTTCCTGCTCCTCCATGTCAAATTTTTTTTTGTCGTAGCTCTTTCCTCTATCCTCCTCCTTTATACCCTTTTTGACAGGACACATGTCTAGAAATCAGGACACGTTCCTGGCAAGTGTCCAACACGTGCTGGAAAGTGTCCAAATTTTGGGACACGAAAATTATGGTGTCGGACACGTATTAGGGCAAGTGTCGTGTTCGACACGTGGAATACGGGACACGGGCCCTATTTGGAAGTGTCCTGTTACTTAGCCTACCACCATGTGAGAAAGACTTTCGTGCATGTACGTCTTCCAAACTCATCACCTCCCCTTGGAGGGAACCTCGATCTGAAGTACAACAAGCTTTTCTATGAAGTATTTAAACTTCACTCTGGCTAGTGGCTTGGTCAACACATCAGCTATCTGCTTGTCCGTCGCAACATACAGGAGCTTCATTGCTCGTCTCTGCACCATATGACCATATGACCTTTAGTACTTTATTCTAAGTCAATCTAGTCTTATTTTATTTTATGACCACTTGACCGTTAGTACCCTATCCTAAGTCAACCTAACATTATTTTATGTTATGTTTGGTAACTATCCTAAAACCTAGGGGTTACCTATGAGACCTTTCTAGAAGGCTTGTCAAGATTATAAATTAAAGTTCACTTCTCCATTTTTTGATATGGCATTTGGACAAGAGAGAAAATCAGATCTGATTTTTGTCCGCTTTAGAAGTTTGTTGCTGATTTTGCTTGACGAGCTTCCTGCTGCTAGAGTTACTGCTGCTTTGACTTGACGCCTTGGGTTCTTGCTGCTGTCTGTGCAGACCATGACCATCTTTCCTCTTTGTGGGCTGCTTATGCAGATCATGATCCTCTCTTGGACTGTGTATGCCCTCTAGGGCTGGGCTGTGACCTGTGTATGCCCCTAAGTGCTGGGCCGTGTTTTGAGTAAGCCCTCTAGGGTTGGCCATGGGCTGTGTTAACTATTCTCGACTGGGGCCGTGAACTTATGATGACCAGTGACTGTTTTGGTGTCTTTCTCTGCTGACCGTGACTGATGTCCCTTCTCTGCTGACTGTGCCTAGTGTCCCTTCTCTGCTGGACAATGACTGGTGCCCCTTCTCTACTGACTGTGACTGGTGCCCCTTCTCTGCTGGACTGTGACTGCCATGTCCCCTTCTCTGCTGGACATGTCTGTGATTATCCTCTACTAACAGGCTGTGACTGTTTGGATGCTTTTTGACTGGGTTTACATGGACTGTGGTGCCCTATCCTAGCTGAACTTTGACTGTGTTAAACCCTAGATTATAGGTTATTTGTGGTGGTAAGTCTGCTAGAGGGAGCTGTGACTTTTAGGGTGCCTATTTGTGGTTTGGGCTGAGTATCATTGCTGCTGAGATCTTCCCACTTGGTGACTGGGATTTGTTACGAACCTAAACCCATAACACTTTAACCTTCTCTCTCTCAATGTATGACTTGTGACAGCTTGTCCTTACAGTGACAAGAGCTAATACAATATGCCTGAGTATAAGGCAGATTCAAACCAGATCTATTTAGCAATTATTCTTTAATTACTGTGAATTAGTTTCTTTGTAATTTTGCTACTGTTTATGTTCTGTATAATTTGGTCATGTTAATCCATCTCAAGGACCAACTTTAATGCAGTGACAGCAGAGAATTAAAGTTGAAAGAGATGAAAATTATGTTTGAGTTTATTACAACACTACTCTTCTGGATCTAGCTTTGTTTTAGATCTGTTTATGCATTTAAATATAAATATTAATTTTGCATTGTATTAGCACTAACCTAACCAAAACTTTAACACATATGGCCCCACTAGCATTATTGTGGCCAAGCTAGGACTTGCTGGTCAACTCACAGCAATAATTTACAGCCCCTGCAGACCATAAATTTGAAAGGACGGCCAGTAAATTTCCACCAGGACACTACGCCTTCCACCAAAGTACACATTCAGACTCTCTGAAGGCAAATGCTAGCAGAGGATGAAACCTGATCACTTTTCCTGCTATGACGTGATTACAGTTTGATTATCTTCACTTTCTCATTCTCAAGGTGCAGAGCTCCCAAGGTGAGATTCAAGAACATGGTTGCCTAATAAGAATGGAGTTATGTTTGAGCTGAACATGGCTAGATCAAAAGTGATTCAAAACCAAAACCAAAATCTCCATTCAGAAAATGTTAAAAGTTAAAACCCTCCAAAAAATATAAAATGTTAAGCTGACTCTTGCAAAGCTCCCAAGGTGAGATTCAAGAACATGGTTGCCTAATAAGAATGGGGTTATGTTTGAGCTGAACATGGCTAGATCAAAACCAAAACCAAAATCTCCATTCAGAAAATGTTAAAGTTAAAACCCTCCAAAAAATCGAAAACTTTAAGCTGTCTCTTTCAAAATATTTTTGGATGAAATTACACGAGGTTCCTGTAGTGGAGATGATGAACTATATAAGGTTAGGAGTCTATAACCTCAAAAAGATGGATGGTATGTTGCAGAGAAGCAATCACTTCTGCAAGAAAGACATATGTCATATAGAAGAGAGGTGGCATGGGGAGTTTATGCATAAACCATAGTCTAGACTCTATAGATCGTGAAGTTACCCAAATGAGATGGGATATGATAAAATAAGTTTATTAATGTCCAACAAATGACCAAAAATAGGTCAATGGGACTGGTCAGCAGAAAAGCGTTGATACAAAGTGGGAGTGCTAAGGTTAATATGCTTGAGGTTCAACAAGCACACAGGTTAATATGCTCAATCACTGGAGTGAAGAAAACATATTTTTTTTTTCGATAAGGACTTTGCAGTTTTCAGGTATCTACCATCAGTGGAGTAGTAGGTTACTACGTTACATATCCATCAATGTTATGCCTAGAGTACTCAAGATTTTTATCTCATGTTTGAAACCTTTGTTGCCCATTTTGTACTCAAAAGGTATGTGATGCAGAGGGTGCCCAATTAAGGTATGTGATGCTATTTATGTGGTACACCAAGATATTATTTGCAAACTAGTAATGCCGAAGCAAAATGTGAAAATGAATGGGAATTTCAGGGCGTGGTATGGTTAGTTTGGACAACGAATTACTGATAAGTTGGGCAATGCCAGAATAACTGGGAGTGGCAACTAAATTTTTCAAAAGAATTCAGCATGACAAGCAATTTCACTCTCTGTTGAGTTCAGAGTTATACTAGGGAAGGAATATAGATAAACTGATGAGCATGCTTAATATTTAGAAATTCAAATAAGTTGGAATTATTAAAAGGGCTAATTGTTGAAAATATGGTATATAGAATCAGGCAATCAGCCATTATTGTGCTTTCCAGGAGAAGCTGTCCATTTCTATCCTACTGATAGGACATAAGTCAAATCCTCCAGGATAACCATGTGTTTCTGAAATGGTTGTAGTCCAATCTAGGTTGAAACACGCACAAAACTTATATCTCTAACACTCAATGATGAAAGATTGAATCGACTTAAGTGTAGTTGGTCTGTGTTTAAACAACGTTTCAATGCTCTGCTCTGGGGAACTTAATAATCACATTCATAATAGCTGAATTTAGTAAATTAGCTCAGTTTGTAGTTTACTGAACAGGTCATCCTTTAAACCCCATCTTATTGTAAGGGCACGCACAGAACTTTTAGTTCAACCATTCATAGAGGATTAAGTCAGCTATAGGTACCAGATGTTAACATGCACATGCCTAACATTCATGTGGTTCCCATTGGTAATGTAGTCAACAAATTGTTGTTAAGTCATATCTGTATCATGGTCTGCAGGGCCTTACATTGACTAGTTAGCGAGAAGACTCATGTGACCAACATGATTCATTTACTCACTATGACACCTAATAACCTAATTCGCCAAGTTCCCATTTCTTAATACATGACCTGATTACCACCATCTGATGGGCCATTTAGGGTTCATGAAATGCAGGTACCTTTATGAAAAAGAACCGGTTTTGTTTCAAGCTGAAATTAAATCATAAACTGGCCAAAACATGATTTATAGGAACACCAATTCATTCTATGCACGTGCCAATTTCAGTGCATAATTTTTTTGAAATGGTGGAGAATTGTTGGTGAAGTTAATAATTTTTCTATCTTTTGCTGGCAGTTGACAGCAAATTATAACGACAGCAAATTGTAGGTCTGTTTTGGGACACACCACCTACCAATATGGTAGAAAAATTAGTAATCCTCCCTGCAGCAAGCGAAATTTGTAATAGCAGTACCCAATGGACATGAATTGCTGGATAAACTAAGTCTGTCACAGTAGTTGTACAAAAATCCGCTTCCACTATTGTTATAGTCTGCTTCTATGTGCAACAACTGCTGTCCTGTAGTATTTATCCCATCTTAGCAGTACCCTATGTACATGAATTGCTGGATAAACAAAGCCTGTCACAGTAGTTGTACAAAAATCTGTTTCCACTTTTTTGTAGTCTGCTTCTATGTGCAGCAACTGTTGTCCTGATGTATTTATCCCACCTTAGGTAGTCTTGAAGGTGAGCCTCTGAGGGTATTTACAGGCTCCAAATGTCGTTTGAATTCTCTTGGAGGGTTGTTTAAATGCTGCACCTCCAAACCCTTAAATTCTTGCTAACTTGGTNTTGTGTATGCAATGGAGACTGGTTCAAGTTGAGAAGGCCTGTGTGTGGATAAATATATAGTATACAATGTGCAATCGACAATTGTAGGAATTCCTGAAATATGGCCAAAATAATTCAATGAAATTTTTTGAAGAAGTAATAGTATGCTCAAGTCTGATTTGTTTCCCCATTTGTATGACCATGCCATTTCTTATAAATTCACTAGATAGGGCTATATATGGTTGCTTGCTTATATTGGTAAAAGGCTAAAAGCACATTTTGTCATATTCTAACTTATAAAGGCATCTGTTACAGGTGGTAACCAAAGCTATTGAGTCGGTCCAATTCACCTTTTATACAGATGACGAGGTGCGAGCTTCTAGTGTGAAGAGCATTACAAGTCCAATTTTATTTGATAACATGAACAGGCCTGCTCCTGAGGGACTTTATGATCCAGCTCTTGGTCCTGTAGATCAGTATGGAAGGTGAGAATTTAAGAGCTTGTGATATTTATTGGGAAATGTTTCCTTTGGTTTGAAATAATAGTTTTCAGATTACTTTATGTATGCATAGAGAGAAGGGGCAAGAAAGGTTATATTTTGGTTTCAAAACCATAACTGCTATGGCAAAACAATCTGATTTTAGATTCTGGAAATTGCTAGTTATGATGCCAATCTTATACTCAGAAATGAATCAAATTTGCTTTGAAAATTACTTATAATACTATGTTACATAGGTATTTGGCTCTAGGGGTGACAGTTCCCTGTGCTTCCTAGCATCCTGGGTGCTTGAAAATTAAAGATGCCAGGGAATCTCTGTTGGGGTGGGTATTGTCCCGCAAGCACTGGGTACAGCAGCTGAACTATCCAGTATAGTCAATGGATGCCCCTATTGTTAAAGATAGTGCAGCTGCAAGACCCATTCTCAGAGAGGATGGTACCCAAGTCAGTTAACTAGGGTAGAGTAAGACCCTAGAGGGTACCCTAGGGCCCGCAATAGTCTCCTGGGGTTCTTGGTATGGGACCAAGCAGGTTGATGCCATGGCAAAGTCCCTAACATATGGTTAGGGCCCCTATATGTCTATAGGGTATTCTGGTCTAGGATCAGATAGTTTCTTGGATACGATGTCCAAGCATATTCTACAGGTTGAGAGTCGAGACAGAGACTTCCTGGTTTGGGACCAAGCAGATTCTTGGTCTGATACCAAGCAGTTCCTGCAGGAGCATTCTTGGTCAGTTAACCAGGTGGACCTTGGTCAAGTTGACCAAGATGATGATGTGTGATGTCCTCTCTCCTAATCGGTTATTGCTAGGTTGTTTATCAAGGGACTAACCACACCTTGTTGATGTCATTAGCACCTAACCCTGAGGAGCAGTATTGAGGACCAGAGGATCACATCATCTAGTTTGGATCTCCTCCTTATATAGTGATGATAGAAATATATATGGAACACGTGACAATATACCTTAAGAGAGAAAAGGTTAAAGTCCTTGGTCTTGTTGGTCCTATGGGTAAAAGGGGTTGTTTGTCCACCTTTATGGTACACCTTGGTCTTGTGGTTATGAGGGGTGTCTTACCTTCTTATTATGACCCCTTTGGTTTACTTACGGTCCTTTATCTTTACTTGGTCCTAACATCCTTATTGTGTGTACTTTGGTATGATGACTTTTATTTTATGGTTTTTATTTTTGGACAATTGGTACCCTATCTTAAGTCAACTTGATTTTATGGTTTTTAACTTTTTACTTTTGGACAATTGGTACCCTATCCTAAGTCAACTTAATTTTATGGTTTTTATTTTTGGACCATTGGTACCCTATCCTAAGTCAAATTAACTTTATGGTTTTTATTTTTGTAAGTCCATTGGACCTTTGGTACCCTATTCTAGGTCAACCTAATTCTATTTATGCTTTTATTGGTAACGTTCCTAAAACTTAGGGTTTTCCTAAGTGAACCTTCTAGAAAGCTAATCAAGATTATAAATTAAAGTCCTAATCTTCGTTTGAGGGATGTCTTCATTAGAGAAGATTAAAGATCTGATTCTTGACTGCTCTAAGAGTTTGCTGCTCCTCCACTTGATGTCTAGGGTTTGCTGCACTTGTACTTGATGTCTAGGGTTTGTTGCACTTGTGCTTGATGTTGAGGGATTTGCTGCTGATCATCCCCTACGAGGGCTGCCCTCTTATCATCTAAGCCTCTGCTGCTTGTTCATCCTGGTTTAGGGTTTGCTGCTACCTTTTATGAACATGCTGTATTATTCATCAGCCTGCTGATTGGACTGATTCGTGACCTCTCTACTTCTGCTAGAGTTTGCCGCTGCTAGACCATGACATGTGTGTAGACCCTAGGCTGATCCATGACCATTGCTACTGGTTATGTTGGTCGAGTTCATTATTCTATGGGCTGCTCTTTGACTCTTAACCTGGGCATCATTATTCTGTGGGCTGCTCTTTGACTGTTAGCCTGGGAGTCATTATTTTGGGGCTGCTTTTGACTAAGCTGTGTTCGTCAACAGTCTTCCCGGACTGAGCTGTGACTGTTGTTCTGTTTGGAGCTATGCTGCGTGGGAGCACCCCCCCACCTCCTCGCTCTCGCTCCCGAAGCTCGCTCCCAAGGCGCTCCTGACGCGCTCCCTTCCTTCCCTATACTAAAAGCTCCTATACTAGGTTAATCATTTGATGACAATGTTATGGTGTCTCCCTTCTTTGCCAAGCTCCTATAAATTTTTTTATGGTTGATCATTTGATGATAATGCTATAAGTTATAACTACTAGATAATTGATGTTATATGGTTTAATCCATGTATAGCTAATTCAACATCCTACATGTGTTTTAGATACAAATCCATCAAAATATATTAAAATGTATACTAAAAAAAAACGCTCCCGAAATTTGGAGCTTTTGAAGATTTCGCTTTTTGCTTCGCTCCCGCTCCTCGCTTCCGCTCCTCGCTTCCAACAACATAGGTTTGGAGACCTCCTGGACAGGTCGTGATTGTTTGGCTACTTCTTAGGTTGGGTAGTGATCATTGTTGACTGCCCAGACTTGGGCTTTGACCCTTTTCCTGTTTATTAGAGTGGGCAGTGACCCTTGGGATTGTTCAGACCTGATCTATGACACTTGGATGTCTCCTATACTGAGCTGTTACTTGTGTTTATCTTCTTGAACTGGTTGTGATCCTGCTAGTGTCTATTTGTGTTTGGGGCTGAGTATCACTGTTGGGTTTTTCACACTTGGTGACTGAGTCATATTGACAGCTACTGTATGTGGCTAACCTTATTCCTAACCTTTCTCTCTCAAGGTATGTCATCTGTTCCTTTGGTGACTTGTCCTTTCAGTGACAAGATTTGAACCTAAAAGTATCTCAGTATAAGGCTGATCCAAAACAATTCTAGATTAGTATTGTTACTGTTCTTTACTGCTATTATTTCCTGTACATTATTATTGTTTTGTTCCATCAATTATAATATTGTTACTGTACATGGCATTTGGTAATTCATCTCAAGGACCAATTTTAACGTAGTGATCAGTGGAGTGTTAAAGTTGAAAGAGATGAAAATTATGTTTGAATTGATTGCAGCAGTACTATTCTGAATCTAACTTTGTTTAATTCTGTTTATGCATTAAAGTATACTTTTTTTTATGTCAAATCCTAGTCTAACCCTAAACTTTAACACCCACAGTACCAGGGATGATGTTTGGACATCACCACTCCCAATTTGCTTTTTTTTAACAGAAATAATGAATTTAAAACAAAGTGACATACAAATAATTTCAACCACTTTTACAAGCAGAAGAATATAACCAACTAATAATTTATGCAGGCAGAGTGTTAAGTTTGTGATATTAAGTTTATGATGAATCACTGTTGAACAGGTTGACCTTGGAAAACCTGGAATTGAATTTTTTCATATGATTGAATAATACAAGTTTCAACATGCGCTTCTCAGAGCCTTATCTTGGCTTTTGACACCTTCCACATTTTATTTTTTAATAAATTTTAAACCTTGATTCATGTAGATTCAATGTATTTGTCTGATTACTGAGCAATGCATTTCTGTTGAGAAAGACTGTTGGAGACCATCGAGGAATTCTTGAAGAGGACCAATTAGTGGACCATTATTAGCACTATCCCGCATCCCCTTAAAATCCAGTCTGAATCAATTAGGGATGCCATTGGTCAACTCTTTATGATCTATGTTATGAGTGCACCTTCAGTTATTTCCTTACACATGCAAACAGTATAAGACTCAATTGCTTGATGCCTCCATTGGAAAGGTCAGAAGGCAGTGTTCTTGGTAGTTTGTGGTTAGCAGCTACTTGCTTCAGCATTTGATGATAAATATTTAGCCAAATTTGAACAGATTATAAAATGTCAGTTTAATTATTGCTTGTCATATTTTGTTTCTTAATTTTGTCTTAATTTGTGATTGATGATGTTGCTTCTTGATACGTACCCTAGGTCACGTGGCAGAAATCTTCAAGCCACTGGGTGCGATCTTGGGGGAAAGTCTTGAGTCGAGCTGTTACTTGATTTTTGAATCCTTCGTCTAGCCCAACTCCTAGTGAAGCCAAGGGAGGTGGTCCCTAACAAAATACTATGGGTGATTAAGCTAATTTATTCTAAGAGTTTGAGATAAATTACTGAAACATGACAACAACTTATAAATTAAGCATACCAACGTATGAGATAATTACATCCACGACACAAAATATCTTAAGCACATGATTGTAAATGGACCAGTGCTTGAAGGAGTAAATAAATGCTGATGAAAGGGGAAAGTTATGCTGTGCCTCTTGTCAATTTTAATTATTATGATGAGTGGATTAAAGTGGGTTTATTCTGGTTTGGCTCACGAAGAACTTATCTCCCCAAACTGAGCACAAAGCGACTGTACCAAGTGTTCAATAGGGCGAGACATAATTTGCTTGGAGTAGCCCCTTGACTCTATGGTAAGTCCAATGCAACCTCTTGAGCTTTTAGAGATAAATTTTAGGTGGATTGTCCTATTAAACTAGTTAGTCTAATCCCTTTCTGATTCTTCCAGATGATTAGGCAAATCCCACAGTGGACAAGAGCATGCGGGGACTAGAATTAGAATTCGTTACTTTATTGCAAAATAAAATACTTGAAAGGTAAGTAACTAAGTGTGCGATGTGTGTAAATGATTTTAATCTACTTGAAGAACTAATCTAATCTAATGTCAACCAATCCAAACCACAAAAGCAAAATACAAAACCCCTAAGGGCGATGGGGTGTGGGCGTTGAGTAGACCACTTGCTTTAATTATTTATTTTTACAAGTTTAAGGGTGGATGTCTTTGGTCCTTATAGATTTGGATGTCTGGCTGGTTTTACACCTTGAATCTTTGAATTTTCTGCAGCGCTTCCTCTTACCTCTTCGTTAAAAGTGAAAACCAGCCACCTAAATGCACTCAGATTGCTAGATAAGACGTTTAAGAGTACAAAAAAATTTACTAACTTAATTACTTAGTGTTGATGTATTTGTAACTTCGGAATGTATTCACTTGTATATTTTATATTGTATTTTATTGTACCTTGATGGAGATGTTTGTTCCTTCGACCCGGAGTCATTAATATAATAAAGTCATGTAAAGTCATTGAGGTTAACCCTTCGTTGCAAGTCGGGGCAATAGTCCCCACAGTTGAGTCATATTAGGGTTATTAGACTCTCCTAGTGAGGTCCACCCTATAGAGTAATTGTCAAGTGGAAAACAAGTATAAATAGAGAGCGAGACTCTCTATTTGATACACACTCACTGAACAGTAGCGCACGAGTGAGAGAGAAGTAGCTCGCACAAGTGAGAGAGAGAACAACTGTCGGAGATCATCTTTGTGTTTTTGGGTTTTACTTTTGCTATTGGTGCTCATTCTATCTCTGAGGAAGTTGCGGGATTTTCTCCTTTATTGTTTCCCCGAGGAAAACTCTTTGTGTCTGTCGTCTCTTGTGATTATTGCTGTGCATGTTATTCTCTTAGATAATATCTTAGATCATATTGATTAAATGATAAAAATCTAAGACTTAGATAGGTAGAAAACTTAATAAGCTCAAGTACTAAGTTAGGAAAGCTAGATCTATGAAAGAAATAAATCTTTAAAACTTAGATCTAGTTAAAACGTGCACACTTAGTTAATTGTCGCTAGCTCACTTAGTTAAGGGACAGGCATTTTCCAAGGGCGACCCAGGTTCAAAATTCAAATCCCTTCGGGTGAGTTAGTTAGGAGGCAACACCCAAAAATCTAGCATAGTTGAAAGTTGGTGTGGCCTAGGTTGGGTGTGATCCCCAGGTGATTTTGATGGCTTAGATGCCCCTAGGTTGCAGTTACTTAGCCAATGGTGGAAATGCACTGGCCTCGAGTGACGACCATTTCTTACAAAAAAAACATGAATACTTAAACAATCATCTATTGATATTCTTGAAAGCATAGTTTTAAAAATCGGAATCAGACTCAGAATTAGAATCAGAATTGGTAATGAATCGGTCATAAATCAACCAATTTGAATTTAATGACTCGGTTTACTCAAAAAGACATAAAATATTTAAATTTTAAAGAAAACAATATTTGCAAGATTCTAATGAATCTAATCCATGATTCCAAAGCTTTAGAGACAAAATATCCCAAGTCTGCTCATGTATATACCATATAAGAGTGAATAAATCAAAATGGCACAAAGTGTACTATGCAATACATATCTAGGAGATTGGGATTGGAACATAATACATAATCTACGAAATCTATAGGCTATATGGCTTGTATAATCCTGTTGAGAGTACAACTTCGGTAGTTATTCTCCATGACCTTATGTTGTATTAAGGATTGAGACTTGTGTTGTATCAAGTCCGAAACTTATATTGTATTAAGTTCACATGCCATTGTCATATTCAGAGCATGAAAATGGATGAAACTGGTGTAGAAGTGTCCGGAGAGATATAACAAATCATCTATAGAAATTCCCTTGCCATTTCCTTGACCACAGAAGCCAAATCGATTTCTTCAGTGATTCCTAGTTCATTTTCTGGCGGTACATCTTCTGAAAATCATAAAAATCATTATAACTTCATTCAGGCTGAGAAATGAGGCAAACTGATTGCACATAAGTGTCTGGAGACATAGTAGAATGGTACCAGTGACTACTCATACCCCCTGGAGCACTCCGGAGCCCTAGGAGAACCATAATAACTGCAATCTATAATAAAATATAATTTGACCAAGAATAAAGCGATAATAATCACTGATCATGAAATCTGCGGCCAAATTCTGAAAACTGAAACCGCAGTATTGGTCCTAGGCATGTCTAGAGCAAATATAAACATTGTCAAATTTTTTTGTGTCCAGGTCAAAATACCCAAATTGAAGGTGAGATGTTGAACTAAGCTGAACCTGCATGCATCCAAGGTAAGAACTGCTCCAAGATGTATGTTAAAACCCAACTTAAATTATGCGATTCAGAATCATGGTGACAACAATAATAATAGTAAGTAAGATATACTTGTGCTTTTGAAAGATCTTAGAACCCTCTGGAAGTCTCTTGTATATGTCATGCTTACAAAGTTTAAATAGTGTGCTAGTGTTGGGTGAGGGTGGAAAACAAGTCTAAGGTAAAGGGAGATGACTTATAACTGACTTTGACCATATGATCTCTCAGAATGATGACAATTACACACGACCACAATGACATATACATGACAAATGAACAATAGAGGATGGTGGTGTCTCACAAGTGGATGAGCTAATCTGAAAAGAGTCCATTCAACTCTAACAACATGTCTACGGCTCACATCCAAGCTAAGAAACAAGCTCCGTGAGGATCTTTACTAGGACCCTTGTGTTGAGTACACAAGAAATTGTAGTGAAGAGATCCTAGGGGACATTGTGAATTAGCGGTCCCTTGCCCCATCTCACATCAAAACCTGCAGGCTCCGTGAGCAATTAATCATTACATTTCAATAGTGGCCAGAAGTCTTTAGATTTAACATTTATTTATCCACTGCTTTTAGGCCTTTCACAATTTCACTTTATAGCTCTTTTTGAGTTGTGTCTAAAGACATAGTTTGCATTTATTTGAGGGCTTTGCATTTCAACAGATAGAACTTATAACACATAATGCATGTAATGATGGGAGACATATTGCTTCGAGTTTTAGCTGACACTCTTCAGGAAACCGGAGGGGAATATCCACAGTCAGGACCAAACATCGGGGGCAACCGACCAGAGAGGTTGAGGCTTCAAAACCCAACTCGCCTAAGCTCAGGAACCAACACCAGCGGGTTGTTCTGGCCCAAAAGGATCAAGGCGTCGATAAGTTTTGTTGCACAACTCAGAGCCGAGACACAAAACAACATGAGATCCATCATGCATAGGGGTCAAAGTGGGGAAAGTGATCTTCAATCTCATAGGTCTCAATCAAACCAAAGTCATGGGATGGAAATCCATCATGGATGAACTGGATTGATGGGGACAAGTGATACATGGAACCAACAAAGCACTAAGGTTTAAAAGTTGTGTAAAGCATGGAATAAGCAATAGTCTTCTACATCAGATTCTTTAATCATTCTCAACACAAGTTTAAGCATCAATATACATATAATATAGGCATAAGTCACCATAACCATCATAGCACAATAAGTCCAATGTGTTAGTATACATTAGAGAGCAAAATCCTACCAAAGAGCCATATACCTGATCTCACCATATACATGTCTCTATCTGATATGCCTATTTGTAAACTGTGTACCGTATCTGTTGCTCTACTCGAATTAACTAGGTCATCACTGAAGTCATCTCAAAGGACAAGGAGATCTCAGTTTCGACAAGGAAATACTTTGTATCTGCTACTGATCAAAGGCTCTGAATGGCTCATGCTGCAAAAATGATCCATGCTGTATACCCATCAATAAGTCTAGCTCAGAGGAAAAGAGAAAATCTTGAACTTTGTTGACAAGTTCCTCTTGTACCCATCTATGAGCTTGTCGTCCTCTATAGGCTTCCATCTTCAACCTTGTAGTAAAGGTTAAGATCTTCATCACTCTAGGTGATCTTCAAGCTCCTCATGTAACTAGATGTGCTTATCCATGGGTGCCTTTTGAGCTCGTACAAAGCCTTTTGTGCACATGTGGTTCTCTACTCGATATACACTTCTACTTCACTGGAGAAGTGTATCTGGTTAATGGAGTATGTCATGCCATAGTCTACTCCCTCCTTTTGAGAGAAACCACGAACCTTGCTTTGTATCCCTTGATGTTGCCATCTGCTGCATACTTGATCTTGTAGATCTGCATGGAAGACACTACAAACTTCCCTTTAGGTCTCGGAACCGCATCCTCGACATTATTCCCCATGATCAACTGGTACTCTTTGATCATAGTCTTCTTCCATTTCTTGTTGGCTACTTCTTCATAACGGGAAGGATCTGCATCAATGATGTCACTCAATAGTGCCACATAACTAGAGTGTTATCTGAGTTCTCTTACTTTCGTTGGAAGTTTTGTCATACTTTTCTTCATCTTGAATTATCTCTCGTGCCCAAGATGGTATTCATCTCTCGAGGTGGATGTACTGCTCTCTTTAGGTCATATCATGATTCTTAAATTCTTTTTAAGCTCTTTCTTCTGCCATGGTGTCTCTGACCCTGGGAGCTTCAGGTTCACCTTCATGAATGTTTATTGGAATGAATCTTCTAATTGAGCTGTCGTCACTTGTTCTCTAGAACAAGTCTCATCCTTCTTTTCTTGTAGGTGATTGTACACGATCTTTCCTACAAGTCAAATACATCAGTTGCATGGTTAGAAACATTTCATAATGACAAATTCTTATGCATTAAGATATAATCATGCAACTATTTTAGCCAATACAACATTCATCCATATCTCGTATACAAAAACTTTCTAGATGCCTTCCATCTCTACCATAACATTATTGAGATTGTGCACTAATCCCAAGATGTCAGCAAAGAGGTTTCATTCTAGATAAGTAACAATGGAATGTTGTATAGCACCATAAGCCACTTACCGATCACATGCGTATTAGTAGTATACTGTTCATTAATGCACATTGCAACATTCTATCATGCTTAATATATTTCCTTGAACATAGATATGTACACAACTAAACAATGTCATTTAAGCAACTAGAGATATAGGATATGACAATTCAAACACTTATCTTTGTTTGTTTGGTAGCTGGGTTCCTTCTTAATCCTTATGTCCTGGCAAGAATAACTGGAGCCTTCATCATCTGATTCTTGGAACTTGTGTACTGGTTCTGAGTGTCAATAACTGCATTCCTTCTTATCTAATGCTTGAAATGGATAAGAGTATGATCTTTGTCTTCACTAGTAGAATTCATATTCCTCATCGCTTGAGGAATCTTCCTTTTCTTCTTTGAATCTTTTATGTTGGTTCATCATCTTCAGAGGTGTGAGCATGATGCCTTTTCTTGTTTGACTTCTTCTTGAAGGAGCCTCTATTTTTGGGACAATCTCTAGAGTAGTGTCCCTTCTCATCACAAGTGTAGCATCGAAGGTTTGGAAGGATCTCTTATGAATTCCTTTTGTCTTCTGTTGTGATGATGGTCCTCCTTTTTATGATTTCTTCTGGAGTAAATTGTGAGAGCTTGATCTTCAGTTGCTCCCATCTTCTCCTCTCTTGTTATGAGCTGAGCTTCTTATTGTGTACATTCTTTCTATAGTCTGTTGAAAGAGATCAACTTCCTTCTTGCACATATTCCTTGAATGAATGAATCCCATGATCTTGGGAGGCCATTCAAGGTGGTCATAATAATATCTCCTTCCACATTTTCTTTGACTGCTCAAGTTGTTCCTTGATTTGAGCAACCCTTGTGAAGTAGGACTGCATGGTCTCTGAGTTCTAGATCTTCACATTCTTCAGCTAGTTCCTCAATGTCATCTTCCTGTTGATATTCTTTCTTTCGTACAAGTTGGTCATTGTATCGAACATCTCCTTGGGAGTTTACAAGGATGATACATGTGAGATCCAATGGAGACAGAAATAATTCTCTTGACTTTGACTAAGTCCTTGTGCTTTGTCTTCATCTCCCTCTGGATTTGCAGCTTCTTCTTTGACATAGTTCTCCAGGTCATGCTTCTTTAAGTATGAGAAGCGCTCTATACTTCCATGCTCATAGGTTCTCGGTTCCTTCAAGCTTGTTCTCAAGCTTGGCATTGTTTGTCATCATGATAAAATTGACAACCTCCAATGGAAATAAAGAGGATAGAACTTACCAATGAGATTGCTTCAACTTGATGCTTGTTTGAAAGCTTTTATGGAAGACTGCTTCTAGTGGACCTAGGGTTTGACAGAGAAACCCTAATTTTTCAACTTTGGTATCTTTCAGATATGATTGGATAGAAAGCTGCACCTCCTCAAGGCGAGTTGAGCAACATATTCATTTTCCCACAACAATGGACATAACTGCAAAAATATCTGATGCCCTAGTTTTCCTCGGTAGTGGTGTTATGTCAAAAATTGAAAATCCATAGAATGAGAAAGATGCGCCCTCCTAGGGCGAGTTTGATAGTCCTCCTTTTTCAACTGATTGGTGGAGGGAAATGTCGGGAACAAGAAGCCCTAGTTTTTTCAATTTCTTCTGTAGAATCACCTGATCTTGTTTCTACTATATATTCGAAGTTTCTACTCTTAAAGGTCGGAAACTTCGTCCAGAGATAGCCTTGTCTGTCTTCTTTCCAACCCCACAGTTTAGAGCAGAATTGGAATCCTCAGGTGCGACTTATGCTAAGTTCCCCAAGGTGACTTGTTTTAGGACTATTCAACATAGAGAACTTGTATAGACTGCCATGTGTCACTGTTTCACCTTTGCGGTCTAAAACTAGGACCACAGAAACTACAGTCCATGCCTTATTTGCAACATCTTGCGAAATTTGATTTGGACCTTCTTAGCCCGAGATATAGCAATTCAACCTAGGTCTTCTGTTTAAGACTGGATTTTGGAGGAGGCTGGAATGTTGATTTGGAGGAATCATATCTCCTAAAGTATAGCAAATCTATGGCTGAAACTTGCACACAAGGTACAACAAGATTTCATATTTGGACTGTCCAAGTTTTAGCTCCTGATCCTTCTCCAATCTCGCGTTATAGTGAAAGTCCCAAGATGACTTGGATTTTTGTTGAGCATTGGTTGTCATTGATGACAAATCATTAATGACAAAGGAGACATAAAGGTTGATGAAATGGCATGGAGTGACAAGCGTTGATGACATGGCAATAAAAACATGGGAACACCAAGAAGGACCAAATGACCCATTCTGTGGTCATTTGTGGTCAGTATGGTCATTGGTGACTTGATGGGGTCATGGAACCCATAGATGCTTTGGTTTATGGAAACTACACTCGATCACACTTTTGAGAAACCAAGGACATGATGATATGAAGTTCTTGAAGCTTGATGGATGAAGTTTGTAATGATGATATTGGTCTAGGATATCACTTGATGATGTCCTTATTTGAAGTCTCTTATACCTGATGACAGAATTACAAACAAAGGCTGATAACCGTTTAACTTTGGAGAAGCTCATAAAATATGCCAATTAAACTTGATGTAGTTGGATCCAGAATTAAAAATAATAAAATTATATTTGCATCAAGTCGGATAAAATAAATAAATAAATAAATAATTTTCAAGTTGTCCTCAAATCAAAATCAAATAAATTTTTATGGCAGGTCGGCTCCCAAAGCTTGTTGAAAAACTAGTATAAATGGGCGCCAAAGTATTAATTTTAGGTGAGAATTTGATTGTGTAGAGCTCTGATTTTCGGGAGATAGCAGAGGAAGCCGCAGTATTAAGGATGAAGGAAGAAGATCTGAAATTGCTTGACTGGGTGATTGCATTATGAGTTCAATAGATGAAGGAGTGCGAGAAAAGCTTGCTAGCTTGACTGGGGCAAGAAATTCGCTGATAAAGGTTTGGAGTTTTTTTTTCGGTGGTAGCAGTAGACCAAGGTGGAGTGAGGTTTTTATATAGCTCTGAATTTTGGGTGATTGATTAAAGACTGAGGCAGCCGCGGTTTGTGACTCTGGTGGACTGAGGAAATTTTGGGTGAAAAGGAGCTCTGATTTTTGGTAGAGATTGACTGAGAAATTTCGGCAGCAACTGTGGAAATTGAACCCAGTGATAGAACAATTTTACTCACAACAATTATCAATTGTACATGCAAAATCACTCACAAAAGAGACTGAATATGGAGCTGAACACTAAACTGTATTAACTCAGTGTACAATAGCCAACCCTGTAACAACATAGGCTGCGGCAATAAATAATTACATAAGGGATTCGAATGCATGAGGAGGCAATTCGAATCTAGTCAAAAGCAGGCTTACTAAAATTAAGCAATTCCCCCATAGGTGCATAAAGTAGTTTCCAAATCAGTCAAGGAACTCACGAATTGGCAAAAGCACTTAGGCAAGCTAAAGGGTGATGGAAGGACAACTCATACATGCTTTTCATAGGAGAAAAGTGTGGAGGATGTGGAGGACAAAAAACTAGTTAACCTCACCTAGTCAAACTTTCCCAATTGCCTTAAAGCACTGAAAAAACAGGCAATAAAGCAGAAAAAGCAGAAGGGCGCCTAGGAGGCCAGGAATAAAGCAGATTTGATTCCTTGAGGTTTCCCAAGCGCTCCATGAGTCAAAATTAGCAAGTTTGACCACTATGGATGTGTAGATGACAACTTGCATAAGGTGGGACATAGAAACTAGGCAAATAAAACAAAAATGATTAATTTAATGTCTAAGGTAGCTAACTATGGGTTGATATATTCTAACAGCAATAGCCTCAGTCCTGAATTTTGAAGACATGTTCTCTTTATGTTTTAGATATTTTAATTTTTCGGGTATGAGTGACGAATTTCGTGGAGGAAGACTAATGAAGACTGTGCCACAGTCTTCATGAAGCTTTGAAGGAATCCGGTGGGTTTGTAATAGCTCTGCAATTTCTCGAAGGTATAAGAAAATCTCTCGAATTCGTCTACTCTCATATTGAAAGCCATGAGTAGCAGCATCGATTCTCGGCATCAAGTGAGAAAAACCTGTATGTAGTACCGGCATACATAAACCTCTTAGATAGAGTGGCGGGATTGAATCTTGTAATCGAGTAGCTGTATCAAGTAAGGAAATCAATTAAAAACATTGACTCCTGTATTGAGCTGCCTGTCATAATCGAGTGATCGCCATGTGACATTGAGTAGCAAAATAGACTACCTGCATCGCCACCTGGGATCGACTGCATCAAGTAGCGTCATTGAAACCTGGCATCGATTAGCAGCATCGACTGATCTACTTACTCTTGTCATCGAGTCCAGGCATCCTGTCATCAAATCACAAGCAGTAGTAGAGTACCCAGCATCTGAACCTCCCTGGATCGGCTCAGATGTTGTAGCTAGATAATGAGAAATTCGGTGGTCAGATAGAAACCCCTTTTGGGCAGTTGCAGCAGAAGAAAAGTTTGATTTACCCTTGATTTTCTTTTGTCAAAATTCTGACTGATAAGAAGCAGCAGTTCTTTGTTCAAACTGAAGGCTAGGTTTGCACTGGGAGTATGCGATGAAGATTCAGGCACAGACAAAGTAAGGAATGTTACTGACAGAGTCCCTCACCAAACGACATCATGATAACATTAATGCATGGATATTCTTGCTGTAAGTGAACCCAAAGTATTTGTTAATCGAGCTAAAATATTGCAGGTGCAAATTGCAAGAAAATTCTAGTCACAAATGGAAGAATTCTGAGCATGACAATTCATTGAGGAAAATTGAATCCGATCTCGACTTAAAGGACAATCATAAAGTGAACAGAGAACCACATGGCTTTGTGCTTGTTGGCAGTAATACAGATGATGTGAAAGATTTGGAATCTTGGAAGGTTGGTCAACTTGGTGAAGCAAAGGTATATTTATTCAAGTTCCTAAGGACTGACTTGAAGGTGCCAAAGGTGCAGGCCTAAAAGAGCCAGAGGCAATAGTGACAGCCAAAGACAGAAAAGAAGCACTCTTTTAAGCACTAATTTCCAGTATCTAGGATCAAGTCCTGAATTCAGACATGTGAAGAAGGCTAGTAATGGTAACAAAGCAACAAATTAAAGATTAGTGATATGCATGAAGTGGCTTCGGTTATTGTTGAAGCAACATTAGGTCAACATGAGAGAATTGACCACAGCAATTAAGGACTACATTTGGCATGAACAGTTTGTAGTAAACATATTTGATAGCTCTGTATGATTGGGTGAAACTTGTTAAGGTCTTGGAGAAAAGAATGTTGATGTGACAGAGATTGATGGTGTATGATGACAGTCCTTTGAAGCATGTACACAGCCCTAGTTCTATGTTGCTGCCCTCTCTCAGACTGAACCTTTGATGCTTGCACAAGTAATGAAGTCTTCCTCAAACTGACAGAGTTTTGATGGTACTAATGCCCTTGGAGTCTGCTGTAGCATAAACAAGTCTACAGTATTGACAAGCACAGTTTTGAGTAAGGTATGATGATGTACTCTTCTTGCAAACCCATTTAGATTGAAGTCATCTACAGAAGATGTAATATTCAGCCAAGTGAACCATGAATACTGAGTGAAGAAGAAGAGGGGAAGGATGAGCAGAATAGGATGAGCAACAGGAGAATAGATTGAAGAAACATATGATGTTGATTTGACAGTGAGCTTTAATTGTAAAAGCAAGCTTGTCTTGCTTTTGAGGTTAGGATACCTCAAACCCTTCTTAGCAGGGTCTAAGAAAACCAGGCAGGGTCCTGGATGCAGAGTAGGTGCTGATTTTACCTCACGGTTGTAGCCAAACCAAAACTAATACAAAAAGATTATAAAATTATATGGTGTTGTGTTCTTTTGTGTTATGGTTCTTGATGCTTATGATATGAAAATGATGAAGTGGAAGATGTTTATGAAATGATTATGCAGTAGTTAATTGTGACAAGTTAAGAAAAGTTCTAATATTGCTTTGCACTGATTCACCCTCCCTCTCAGTGTCTAACAATTTTGTCTTCTAGGGTTTTTAAGCATGAAAACCTAATCTCCAGTAGCTGTAGTTGTAGCAGTGTTTCGGTTGCACAAAGACTTCTTTCACGATGGCTCTGATACCATGTTAAGATTTCAATGGTTATACAATATCTAAAAGCATTTAGCATCATAACATCATAACCATATACAAAAGGATCACTGAAAGAAAGACAAGCACAACCACACAAAAGAACACAAAGATTTATCTTGGGAAACCCTCATGGCGGAGAAAATCCAGCAAAACTTCCTCGATATAGAATTCAACCAAGTACAGTGTTTGACACCAAGAATAATACTGGACTGCTTCCTCTCTCCCAGATGGACTGTTCCTTCTCTCTCTAGCGCAACTGTTGAGTTTTGAGTGTGTCCAAATGAGAGAGGCGCCTACCCTATTTATATTGATCAGTGGAGAGGCCTAATTGTTAATTTTTCTGAGCAGCATCGAGAGTCATTCTCTTAGGAGAATGGGGCCACCTGGACCGGGACCATGGTGAAGACTCAACCCAGTGTTGAGCAACCATTCTGTTGAATGGTAGATATCTGGTCTGGGACCATGATATAGACCCAGCTCTGCCCTAGGTAGACTCAACCTAGTGTTGAGTGACCATTATCTTGAATGGTAGACATCTGGTCCGGGACCATGATGTGGACTAGTCTAGTACTGGTAGACTCAGCTTAGTTCTGAGTAGCCATTCTCTTGGAGAATGGAGGTGCTTGGTTTGTTACCAAGTATTTGACCTAGGGTCAAATTATGCAGCACATGGCTGAGGCACCTGGTCTGTTACCAGGAAGGCACTATAAGCCTTAGACTAGGTCTAGGCATGTGTGACACTCCGACCCTTGATCTATGGGCTTTGTGTATCTCTCCAAGGATTAGCTACCCTTGGTTAAGTTATCCTAGAGCCAGATCTAGGTGTCACATAGAGTGTGAGATAAAAGCATTAGTAACTCTCTTGGTTTATGATGATGTACTTTTGGAATCAAAAGGACCACAAGTAATGACCATAGGGGCACTTGGAAAAAGGCTAAAGTCAAAAGTCAAAAATACATAAAGACTTTTGGACCATAGGAAAAGGACCACAGGTGAAAGTCAAAGATAAATAAGGACTTTTGGTAAAAGTCATTTATACATAAAAGGACTTTTTTTTTGGTAAAAAGGTAAAAGTGAAATTAGGACAATAATAAAATATTATTATTTTATCTTTCCTAATTTTGGCCCACTTATAGGTGAATGAAGAAAAATTGTAATCAGCTCCACGGGCTGATCCTACTACCTTCCACGATAAGTGTAGTTTTATTCTCGCGTGATCTTCTTCACATGCTTGATCTGCATCATCGTCTGCTTGCTGGCTGCTTGCCTATTGGTTCTGCACTTGCCTCGCTCGCTGCCTGCGTGTATTTTCCACTGGTTGTTTGCAACTGATTGCTCCACGGACTGTCTGTTGGCTACTTCCTCTACGGCTGTCTGCATTCTTTTATGAATGTGTATTCCTTTGTCGGCTGCCTCCTCTATGACTGTCTGCGTGTGACCCCGTCTGCTAGCTGCCTGTGTTTCCTTTATGGTTGCTTGCGTTCCTTTGCGGCTACTTGTGTAAGTAATCTTCAGTAGTAGGACTGTGGATCAGTGTGATTGAACTGATATTTTGGAAAATCAAAGGTCTGTTCACTTCTACCTACACTCTCTCTCTCAAGGTACGTATATGGTTTAACCAGTTTGACTTGTCCTTTTAGTGACAAGATCAAACTCATAACTATCTGAGTATAAGGCGGATCCAACTAATGGTTATGATTCTTTAAATACTCTGTAGTTTATTCGTAGTTTATTTGAGAATTATTTTTCTGTACATGTTATTTATTATTTTTCTGTATATGATATTCCGTGAAACATATCAATGATCAACTTTAACGTAATGACTAGCAGAGCGTTAAAATTAAAAAAGTGACCAGCAGAGCATTAAGTTGATAAAGATGAAAGTTATGTTGCCATATTTTATTACAGTTTAAATTTTACTTAAGTTTTTGAAAATTTTCAAACCCCAACCCGGTTTCAAGTTCAGATCACTGCATATGGTTTAATGCCCAACCCCAATATGCATGTACATTTAAAAAATTAAAAAATTTCACTGAAAACTTAGAAACACTTGAGATTCTTTCAACTTTATAAACTCAGAAAATTTCTAGCAGCCAAATTTTTAAATGCAGAAAATTAAATCAGCCACTCATGAAATTTTTAGAGATTCAGATTTTTGACAAAAAATGGTCTAGGAAAATACCCCCAAGGGAAAACATGTTCTTGAGAGAGATATTTTTATTCTTTCAGGCAAACTTTAAATAAAAATACAACAGTACTTATCTTCACCAAATGCCTTGGTAAATGTCCCAATCAATCCTTGAATGGCCCGCTGAAATTTCAGAATTTATTCTTCTCGAACCACGTGCCAGAAAAAATAGCCTAGCAAAAATTCTGCACACAGTCTGCCTCGAAAAACGTACCGTACGGATTTCGTACGATTGTATGGACATGAATTTTTTTTCTTCAGAAATCTGCAGAAATCACCTCGAAAAACGTTCTGAAAAAATCTGCCATCAAAACTGCAAATTCTGCCCTGGAAAACATCATGTTTGCCTTGCTGAAATTGCTGAAATAAAAGAATGATTCTTCTTTGGTTTTTGTGCCTCTGAAACCTGCAGAATTCTCCTTCTCTCTCCTTCTCTTTCTCTGGAAATGAAATCACTTCAAACCCTTGCCTTCTTCTTCTTCTTGCTCTCTCCTTTCTCAAAAATCTCTCTTGTGAAAGTGAACAAAAGATACGGTTTGCTTCTCTCCAAGCCTTTTTTGTTCATGGTAACTTCCTCTTTCAATCAAATGGTCTAGATTAGATTAGATTGAGGGTTCACAATAAATGCTCATTAAATAAATAATAAATGACATTTAGTGCACCTCATGTCATTCATTAAAGTGAAGACCCTTCTAATTAATCACTCACTTGACTTTATCATTAAATATGAACTTAGGATAAACCATGACTTAACTTTTAATAAAATGACTTTAAAAATATAAAGTACTTCTCACTTTAATAATTTAAATGACTAGGGGTCACCTTTTAAAGTGTTCTTGTCCACCCCAAGGCAACGCAAGGTGAACAACACTTCCTTGGTAACTTTTCAACACTCCCTCTTACCGAGGAAGCTGTTCTTCACCACTCCCAACTTGTTTCTGAAATGAATATGCTTCCCTCTTCCCAAAGATTTCGTGAGAATGTCAGCCACCTGCTCATCAGTAGAAATGTACTGTAACTCAACAGCTCCTCTCTGAACATAATCTCTGATGAAGTGATATCTGATCTCAATATGTTTAGACCTGTCATGAAACACTGGATTCTCAGAAAGCCTGATGGAACTCTGGTTGTCACAGTGAATGACTGTAGGCCTCAACTCCTGATCAAACAAGTCTACCATCAACTTGCGAAGCCACAATGCTTCACATTTAGCTTGACTGGCTGCCATATACTCAACCTCAGCAGAACTCAAAGCAACGGACTTTTGCTTCCGACTGAACCACGACACAACTGCCGAGCCCAAACTGAAACAACAACCGGAAGTGCTCTTCCGATCCGAAACACTACCTGCCCAATCTGAATCTGTGAAACCAACCAAGCCCACTCCATCTGACCTCCTGTAGTCTAGACCATAATCTACTGTCCCAGCAAGGTATCTCAAAACATGTTTTGCGGCTATCCAATGCACACTCTTGGGCTCCACATTGAACTGACTGAGAGTGTTCACCGCAAAACTCAAATCTGGCCTAGTGTTGACCAGATACATCAACGATCCAATCAGTTGACGATACAAGGTAGGGTCCACCAACTCTCCCTCAAAAGCATGAAGCTTCTTCCAGTTGGTGATCAAGGGTGTGGACATGGGTTTGTAATCCTCCATCCGAAATCTCCTCAGAATATCTGCAGCATATTTTCCTTGCCCTAGGAAAACATGTCCATCCTCCTGCCAAATCTCCATCCCCAAATAGTAATGCATCAACCCAAGATCTGTCATCTCAAACTCTGAAGCAAGGTCTTTCTTGCATGCTACAATCAGGTGCTCCTCCCCTGTGATAAACAAGTCATCAACATATAGCAAAAGAATGAGCAGATCACCTCCAACCACAATGAAATATAGGTTGGGATCAGCCTCACTCTTCCGAAACCCAATCGAAAGCAGAGAAGAATCAATCCTCGAGTACCAAGCCCGAGGGGCTTGCTTCAGACCATACAAGGCTGTCCTGAGCCTGCAAACATGGGACTGTCTCTCATGTATCTCAAAGCCCAGCGGCTGCTCCAGATAAACCTCCTGTAGAAGACCGTTGAGAAAAGCGGTCTTAACATCCATCTGATGAATCCTCCAACCCATCTGTGCCACAATGGAGGTCACTGCTCTGATCGAAGAAAATCTAGCAACTGGTGCAAAGGTCTCATCCTAATCAACTCCCTCTACCTGTGAGAACCCCCGTGCCACAAACCGAGCTTTGTACTTCTCGATGCTGCCATCCGCAGCATACTTGATTTTATAGAGCCACTTGGAAGTCACAACTGACTTCCCCTCCGGTCTTGGAACAATCTCCCACACTCCATTCTTCATGATGGAATTGTACTCTCCCATCATCGCATCTCTCCAAACCTGATGTGGGGATGCCTCCTCATAAGTAGAAGGCTTGGACTCACGCAAGCTAGTCACCACTGCCTTGTAACTGGAAAACCTCTCTGGTGCCTTGCTCTCTCTGACCTCCCTCTTGGGTGGCCCCACAGACTCCTCAGCTTCCTTCACAAGCTCCGTAAGCCAACTTGGCTTTCTCTTCTTGGAAGTAGCTTCTTGTGGCAGACCCTCCTCCTGTACCTCCTCATCTGATACTTGTCTCCCTGAAGAAGTACCTGTGGCCTGAGATCCTGTACCTGGTGAACCTGAACATGTACCATAAGAGCTCGAATCACTTGAAGGTGTCACCTGTGAACATGTGATCCGTGAACCTGTCCTTGTACCAGAAGTCCCTGTAGACTGAGTACCTGAAACTGATGAACCTGTAATCTGTGACCCAGTCACCCCTGAAACCTGTGACCCTGTGCCCTGACTCACTGAACTTTGAGATGCTGTAACCTGTGAAGTAGTACTTCGCTGCTGCTCCTCCTGTGACTCTAGAGACTTTCTAAAGGCCCGCTCCTCCTCAAATCTCACCTCCCTCCTCACCACAACTCTCCTCTGTGCAGGAAGGTATATGCGGAAGGCTTTAGAAGTCTCATCATAGCCAACAAAGATGCCTTTCTCCCCAATAGCCTCCAACTTTGTCCTCTTCTCAGAAGGGACATGAGAATATGCAAGGCATCCAAAAATACAGAAGTGGCCTATCTCAGGCTTCTTCCCGGTAAACATCTCCTCAGGAGTTTTGCACCCCAAGGCACGGTGCGGACTCTTGTTCTGTACATAAACAACTAT
>LPNX010542699.1:16275-125177 GCA_001517045.1 Pseudotsuga menziesii | reverse complement strand
AAGAATTACTGGAGCTTGGATATATTCGGCCCAGTTCTAGCCCCTTTGCATCCTCAGTAGTACTGGTTAAGAAGAAGGATGGTACACTACGAATGTGCATCGATTATCAAGCACTCAACAAGAAGACCATTAAGAACAGGTATCCCATTCCCAGAATTGACGAACTCATGGATGAGCTTCGGGGAGCTCAATACTTCTCCAAGATCGATCTTCGCTCGGGGTACCATCAGATCAGGGTAAGGGATCAGGACATCTCCAAAACAGCTTTTCGCTGTCACTATGGTCACTATGAATTTTTGGTCATGCCCTTTGGACTTACCAATGCTCCGGCCATTTTTCAGTCATGCATGAACCACACCTTCAGAGCACAGCTACATAAGTTTTTGCTCGTATTCTTTGATGACATCCTGATTTACAACAAAACATGGGAAGAGCATCTGAAACACCTGGACGAAGCATTGAGTATTTTAGAAGAACATTCGCTTTATGCGAAAATGTCCAAGTGTGAGTTTGGCATGAAGGAAATGCTGTATTTAGGACACGTAATCAATGCAGAAGGAGTACAAGTTGACATGGAGAAAATCCGAGGTATTAGAGATTGGCCCGCGCCAAAAACAGTTACAGAATTGAGAGGGTTCCTCGGTTTGTGCACTTATTACCGACGGTACATTAAGGGATTCTCCCAATTTGCAGCACCCCTAAGAGATCTCACCAAGAAGGGGGCGTTCACTTGGACAGACTTAGCACAGAAAACTTTCGAGGAGATGAAGGTTATTATGAGTTCTTGTCCAGTTCTAGCATTGCCAGACTTCTCACAACCCTTTGTAGTAGAATGTGATGCTTCAGGGGAAGGGTTAGGAGCAGTGTTGATGCAGAATCATCATCCTATTGCATTTGAGAGCCGTAAACTGAAGAACTACGAGCGCCATTACTCCATATATGACAAAGAGATGCTAGCCATCCTGCATGCTCTCACAAAATTCAGACAGTACCTGGTGGGCAGTAAGTTCAAAATCAAAACCGATCATAATAGCCTCAAGTATTTCCTGGAGCAGAAGGAACTGAATGAGCGACAGCAGAAATGGGTCAGCAAAGTACAAGCCTACGATTTTGAGATCGAGTATGTAAAAGGTAAGACTAATGTAGTATCTGATGCATTATCTAGGCGTCCAGCCCCATTATCTCTCAGTAGTATATCCACGGATTGGAGGGCACTTCTCTTAGTGGAGTACTCCAAAAATAAATTCGCTTGCGAATTATTGGACGGGCAAATTCAGGATGACAGGTACAGGATTGTGGATGACATCATCTATTACAAAGATAGGATATACCTCGTTCTCGAATCCACATTGAGGAAAAAGATCATTCAGGCTGCCCACGATTCTCCTTTATCAGGGCATCAAGGTTTCTTAAAGACCTACAGGCAGATCAGACAGAGGTTCTCATGGAAGGGCCTCAAGCGGGAGATTATGCAGCATGTCCGGGAATGTAGCATCTGTCAGCAGAACAAGATTGAGAACACCCATCCAGCAGGGTTACTCCAACCACTGGCAATTCCAGAACAGAAATGGGAAAGCATCTCCATGGACTTTATTTCAGGCTTGCCCAAGGTCCAAGGACGAGATTGTTTATATGTAGTAGTTGACAGACTGACCAAGTTTGCACATTTCTTCTCGATATCATCGGACTACTCGGCAGCTCAAGTAGCTGAGTTATTCTTCAGGGAGGTCTTCAGGTTACACGGGTTACCTAAGACCATTGTCAGTGATCGGGATAGCAGATTCACGGGTGTCTTCTGGCAGGAACTGTTCAGATTGGTGGGGACCGAACTGGCTACTAGTACGAGTTATCATCCCTAGAGTGACGGGCAAACAGAAATAGTCAACAAGTGGATCGAAGGATATTTAAGGAACTATGTGGCAGGGCAGCAGCGAACCTGGATCAAATGGCTACACCTAGGAGAGTATTGCTACAATACTACTTATCACATGTCTATTAGGATGACTCATTTTAAGGCATTATATGGTTACGAGGCCTTGGACTATGGAGATTTGGCATTTAGAGATAGTAGGGCTCCTAAGGCTAAGGATTGGATACAGGATAGTTAGGACATTCTGAAAATATTGAAGGAGAATTTACAAACAACCCAGAATCAACAGAAGTTGTATGCCGACAAGCACAGGATTGAGTGGAGCTTTGAGGTAGGGGATTTAGTATACTTAAGGCTCCAACCTTACAGACAGTCCTCATTTAAGAAGGAAGGAGCAGAGAAGTTAAAACCCCGCTTCTATGGACCTTACAGAATAATCAGGAAGGTGGGAGAGGTGGCATATGAACTAGAACTTCCACAGGAAAGCAAAATTCACAATGTGTTCCATGTATCTAATCTGAAGAAGACCCTTGGGCAACACATTGCTCCATCCACCGAACTGCCTCCCTTAGATGATGAAGGATTGCTGATACTGATTCCCGAACGGATCATACAGACTAGAGAGAGGAAGCTCAGGAACAAGATAATCCGAGAATACTTGGTTCAATGGAAGGAGCTACCACCAGAGGATGCCACCTGGGAAGGTGAACAGGTATTGCAGCATCCCAATTTGAAGTTGCTTGAGGACAAGCAATCTCAAGCGGGGAGGACTGTAATGTCCTCTTCCAATTAGGCCTTGTGGCCCAAAACCGCTAACCTATGTGATTCCTGTGGGTTCGAGCGGTTACTGACAGCTAGGGAATCAACTAAGGACTGATGCCATCCATAGAAGATCTAGGGCATCATCATTAGGTCAAGAAGGGCCAAAAGGCCACCTTTGTGCATGCCATCCAAGACTTATTTAATGATGCATGCACTTTTTAAGTCTCCATCCGCATGCATGCAAGTCAATGGCAAATTAGAAGATAAAGTGACCTAATTAGGTCAAAGATTAGGGTTTTTGCAGTTGAACATTATAAATAGAGGATAAAGCGAAAGGAGGCTTCACTTTGGATTATGATTATTTTGGGAGCTCTTGGATAGCATCAAAACGTGCCGCACAGCAGTTGGGGTTGGAGACGGAGTCTTCAGCTAACGGGATTTCGGCAGTGAAACATCTGTCCTAGTCTTATTCAGGGTAAGCCATACAGGTTCACCACTTGTTCTTCATTCATTCATTTATAAGTTATCCAGTATATGGTATAGATCGCTGCAGGGATACGTGTGCAGCCGTAAGAGGGGGTTTTCAGCCAGAAAGCCCTAATCAGTTGCTGGGCCTTCAGATCTCGGTTTTACTCCGAAACTCAGGCACCATTCTCATCATCAGCATCATACTCCGGTACCCGGTGATTATCAGATCCATCCGTGCTCATCCGGAACAGTTATTAGCAGTTTCGGGATTCCAGGGGCGTGAGCAGCTGTCTCTCAGAAGCAAGTCGCTATCCTGCCTAGAGGTCTCAGAAATCTCGCATGTACCAGGCATTCTCTCCGACACGGGAAGGCTATCAGTCCTACAAATCGACAGCTTCATCGGACACCTCCTTCACTGAAAGCGTCACCCATTTTTGACTAGGGTTCTTGCTGCTGGGGGTTCACCGGAAGCAGAAGAGATCTGCCCATCTCCGATCTAGTTCTCGGTGCTTGCATACTTTCTCCGAAGCAGTTTCGTCGGCTTATTAGTGGTAAGTGTTCATTCTATCTCACAAACCCCAACCCTAATTTTTCCTATAAAATAGGGATTTTTGCATGGCAATTTGCATGCCCAGTTGTATCAGCATATTTGCTTAGAAATAGAAAATATCGGGATTTGGGATATTACAATTATCCTTTTAACTGAGATCGCTGAGAATAGAATGGTCTATGCCCAACTATGAGGATGAATTGCATTATTCGTTGGCTGAAAAAGTCGATTGAAGTGAATGGAGATATATTGAGTTTGCAGATTTGAAGAAACAAAGTCTATCCATTATGTGCAATTGTAGAAAATCTTCTAAGGACTGTGATTGATGATACAAAGAGTTGTTTGGGTATGGCAGAGTATTCAGAGTCTGTATACAAGGAGTTTGCTAGTTGTTTGAGAGGAAATTTGTAGGAGCTTGGAAGGGAGATTGGAGGGGGGATTGAAAGCTTCTATTTGTGAGAGCTTGGGAGGAAGATTGAAGGCTTCCATAGAGACATTCAACCATCTTTGAAGAGCTAAAGAGGTAGGCTCTAAAAACCCAATCTTTGTTTGTTTTTGATAAAATTATTTCACTATGTTAAAATTTTGAATCTTGTATGTGTTTTTTTCCTACTCTTTCCAATTTCTTCTTCTCCATCATTCTATTGTAGGCAAGAAGTGATTCTCATATTGAATCAACAAGCATGATGGGTATGTGGTTATTGTTTTTGGTTTCGATTCTTCTCATGATGGTCATGGTGGGAAGTAGATTTGGTGGTGGCAATGATGAGGATGAAGAGATAGGGAATGGCACATACCGTGGAGAGGAGGAAGAGGGAGAGGAGGAGGAGGAGGAGGAGATTGAGAGTGATGAGGGGCAAAAAAAAGACAACACCTTTGTGGAAGTATGTGACAAGGCTTGGGGGAGGGAGAGGGAGTGGAACCACAAAGTTTACATGCCTCCATTGTAATAAAACTTACACAGGTTCATATACCCGTGTGAGTAAACATTTGTGTGGGATTATGCCATGTGATTAAGGTAAGTCTACTGGAGTCAAAACATGTGACAAAGTGTCAGCTAAAGAAAGAAACAAATACAGGATAGAAGAAGAGGCCTCTCAAAACAATTCCAAGAGATCAAGGGTCGAATCTGAATCCCCCAAAGAATGTTTAGTAGTGGATCTGGATCATCATCCACCCATGCTAGTGGATTCTCGCCTATGCGAAAAACATTATCAGATTTCCTTGACCTTGGTTGCAGAGATGATGTGGATTCAAAAATTTACAGGTTTCTCTATGTATATGGTGTGCCATTCAATGTTCTTTGCTCACCCTATTGACATGAAATGGTACAAGCCATCAATGGTGCCCCTAAAGGATATAGGAGCCCTGGGTATGACCAAGCTGGAACCGTGGGACTTGACAGGGAAAGAGCCAAAATCAATAGTGCTCTTAGAAAGTTTACAAATGATTGGTCGAACTATGGGGTATCCATTGTATCTGATGGGTGGACAAATGTTAAAGGCAAGCCATTGATAAATATTCTTTGTGTGTCTGCTAGTTGTGGTCTTCCTTTCAGCTCACGACTACTTCGATCGCTACAAGAATGGTATTAATATTGCACAACCTTTACTTGAAACAATTCAAACGATTGGGCCATACAATGTCATTCGAGTCATTAGTGGACATTAATAAAATTATCTTATCTTATCTTATCTTATGCTGCTAATTGCAAGGCAGCAGGAACAATCATTGAGGATAAGTATCCCAACATATTTTGGTCAGGGTGTTTGGTTCACCCATTGAACCTTTTGATGCATGATATTGTTAAGATGAAGGACCCTACTTACCGATGGATTGGTGCCTTGTACAAGAGGTAAGAAAATGATAAAATTTATCACCAATCATAGCATGGCCCACCACATTTTCGCAGTCACCCTAGGTTGGAGCTATTGAAGATTGCGAAGACTAGATTTGCTAGCTACTACCTCGCCTTTAGGAGGCTTTTGAAGGTAAGAGAGGCATTGGCTAGTATGGCCTCGAGTGATTCATGACAGGGATTGAAAGACAGAGCTGCAAGCGCATTTGACAGAAATGAGTTTTAGGAGGTGGAGGGCACTGTTCTTGATGGTCATTTCTGGGCACAGGTTAAATATGTTCTACAGTTCACCAAGCCTGTTTATAATATAGTTCGTTTTGCAGATACAGATCAACTGGTAATTGGGGAGGTGTATGAGCAAATGGATAACATGCTTGGTCATATCAAAGACATTGTTGAGTAAAGAGATGCAATCTTGTATGACCATATTCATAAACATGTGGCCAAAAGGTGGGATAATTTGAATGTTCCACTCCATGCCCTTGCATATGTCCTTACCCTAAAATATTATTCTCCATCTTGGTTGGCCCAAACTGCACCTGGCGGTGGAGTTAGGAAAAGACCACACACAGATTCAGAGGTGCAAAATGGGTATATGCTTGCATTAGACAAGTTGGTCCCTGATGAGGAGGAGTGTGCTCAAGTACGGAGTGAATATGGAGTCTTTGGTACCTTGCATGCAACCAAAGATTGAGAGAGGTTGGATCCTATCCGTTGGTGGAACATGTATGGCAGTGGTGCCACATATTTGCATAAATTGGTGGTGAGGGTGCTTTCACAGGTTGTCAATAGTTCTTCTGCAGAGATGCGTTGGAGCACCTACAGCTTCATCCACAACGTCGAGAAATAGCTTGAATATAGAACGGGCTGAAAGTTTGGTTTGTGTGCACTACAACTTGAGGCTGTTGTCCCATTATTGTGAAGCGTTCAAGAATGATAGAACTTTTTTGACTTGGGACAACAATCCAGAGGAGGCTAATGTGGAGGATGGATCCATTGCATTAGAGCGCTTGGAGGATGAACTATTGGGTGATCATGAGGGTGATCTGATTCATACATCAGAGATGCCACCCCCAACCACCAGCAGGTTTCCAGATGCAGGAGTTTTGCCTTTAGCTTCACAATGTCCGACAATCCGTGGGGGCCATTAATCTTCTTCTCACGTTCCACGATCACTTCCAGACTTCCAGTAGCTCCTATTCCACCTAGAACACGAGAAAAAAAATTGGTAGTTTCTCATGGCAAGAGGAAAACTTAGTAGATTGGTAGATAGTATCATAATACTTTGTATTTCATGTTTATTATGGCCTATTTTGTAAACATTATGGCCTACTTTGAAGTTTGAAGTTTGAACTTTAAATTGTTGATTGCATCTTGATTCTTATCATCTTATGGTCTTACAACTCTTTGGTATTGAATTTGATAGTATGATGCTTTGTTTCATTTCATGGTTGATGTTATCTGTTAGACTGTTAGAGTTTGTTGATGGCAAATATTATATGTTGAAATTTGAAGATTGATGTTGTTGATGATTGATCATTTGATGACAATGCTACAAGTCATAGCTCCTAGATGATTGATGTTGTATGTGACATGTGTATTAAATACTTATATCTATATTTTCTACAGCTAATTTGGCATAATACATGTTTTTTTTAATAAATATGCATCAAAATATATTAAAATATATATTATATAAAAAACGCTCCCAAATTGAAATCTTTTGAAAATTTCGCTTTTTGCTCTTGCTCTTGCTTCTCGCTCCCAACAACGTAGGACTAGCTCCATCAAGGGCTCATAGAATGTTTTGCAACACTATAGGCTATTTAATCAATAATATACATAACATGTACTTCATGAGCCCATTGTGTAAATTTTCCTTTAAGAGTTCAATGTAGGGCTAAACAATATATTTAATTTGTCAATGGAAAACCACACAAACTTCTTTACTAGTATTGTAGTGGGATATAAAAGCCGAGAAACATTCACAACATCACATCACAATATAGACACTAATATTTTGGGTATGGAAACCCTTGGAAAAGCCCAAGATGGGAAAACTGGTGCAACAATCAGATATAGAGTTTATATTATCAAGATATGGAACTTTTACAACCAACAGGTAAAATACACCCAACCTGGCAAACTGAAAACCTTAGCGAAATAACCGAGCATACAGCCTTGCGTCAACAGTACGACCTACTATACGAAATCCGTATGGTTGCTGACGTTAGCAGTACAGATCCATACGGTCTGTACGACAGCTGTACGGTACCCTTGCTGCAAGTGACGCTGCTCCTCTGTGTGATTTGTACGGTCTCTGTTCGGCCTGGTGAAGTTGTGGTGCAGCTGCTCCTCTGTCTGACTTCTCTCTGTCTGTGTACATGTCCTCTCCACCAAATCTCCTTTTAACTTTATTGGTTAAGCGAAAACCCTAACTCTCACTATGGATCTATGGATGAGATCCTCCGATGAGAATCAATGGCCAAGATTAGATTAGGCATCACTTAAATATTTCATTTTTCACTTTAATAAAGTGATTCCATTAAAGTCAAAATCAAATTAGAATCATTAAAGTATTTTCCTAAGTCAAAACTTAGGAAAATCACTTCAATAGATTTGGCTTCTAGTTTAATGTCTCTTTAGCATGCAAGGACACATGCAATGCTATAAGACCTTCTTTGTTGCCACTTTCTAACACACTGCTCGTCAATATGAGTCATATAAAAGAGAACTATATCACATGCTTAACAAACTTCCTAATTCTAGGAATATAGATCTCCATACAACTTGTTATGAAAATATGTTCAAAACATTCAGATTTGATCTACAAGAGCAATAATTGACATTTGACAATTCAAATACTTATCTTTTATTATTTTGTGGGCTTCCTCTTGATCTTTGCTTCCTTGTAGAAATCACAGGAGTCCTTTGATCTTCTTCTTCTTTCTTGTCGGAAGCCCATTGCAATTTGAATCTTCATACATTACCAATGGCAATCACATCATCTTGATAATGCCATCATTGGTGCATACATGGATAGTACTAGAAGAAGAACTACTTTCGACGATCTTCTGCACTTTCTTCAAAATCATCATTCTTTAAGCTCTTGTGTGGAGTATCTTCATTGATATCAGTAGTTGACGCTTGGTGTTTTCTCTTCTTTGATCCGTGCGACATTGTTTAGCATAATCACCATACTTCTGACATCTAAAGAACTGAAGATGGGAAAGATCCTTCTTCTTCTTTTGTTTTGGAATGGGACTTGATTTTTTACCTTTGTTTTTTTTGCCATGAAACTTTCTTCCCTCACCTTTCCTTTCTTAGAATGAGTTGTAAGGGCTTGGATTTCTTCATGTTGAGTGCTATGCAATCTGCCTCTAGCTACTAGCCTAGCATCTTCTTGTGTACAGTCTGCCCATAATCGATCAAACTTGGGCAATTTGAATCACCCACTAATACTTTGAATGAATGGTTCCCAGGAAGGGGGAAAACCATTGAGAGTCATCATGACAAGTTATTTGTCATCAATCACTTCTCCAATAGTGCTCAATTGATCTATTAACCCATAAATCTTCATGAGATAGGATGCAACTGAATCTGACCTTGTCATCTTGATATTGGAGAGTTGTTGTCTTTAGGCAAGAGCTCGTTTGATGTTGCTGTTTTCAAACAACTTCAAGACACCAAACGTCTTCTTGGCTGTCTTCTTTTGAGCAATCTGGGATACCAAGTGATCTTTTACCGAATCTATCAGAATCCTTCTTGCCTTAGCATCATTCTTTCTCCATTTAGTCTTCTCAGCTTCTTCTTCTGGTTCTAGTACTTTTTTATTTATGAACTTTATCCTAGATTTCCATGAGTTAAAGTTGGAAGCCCCATCAAGTCTATCTTCCACCTTAGCACTGTTCATCTTGACTGTAGGCTTGAATTGAAACCTGATCCAGACAACCCTATTAAGAGAGGGTCAAAAATTGAAACTTGGCAAATGAGAAATTTGACCCCAAGGAAAGATGTGCCTCCTTAGGGGATCTTCAAAATTCTATTTTATAGTCAAATCTGTGGATAGAACATCTCAAGACTGGAAACCCTAATTTCTTGGTTCCAGCAGAGAATAGGTAAAAATTGAAAATTCTCAGATATGAAATATGCTTCCATAGATAGATGCGCCCTCCTAGGGCAAGTTGAAGAATACTAAAGTCGAACCCAATCAATGGACAAAAGGGATTAAACCAAGAAGCCCTAGTTGTTGACCTCGACATAAATTAGGTCAAAATTGAAAAATATTCAAACTGGATTTTACCTCCACAGATAAGTGCGCCGTCCTAGGGCAAATTTCACAAGTGCTCTTTTCATGTTGATCTATGGAGAGAAAGGGTCCAATCTAGGATGCCCTAGTTTTCAACAATGACATCTATTCAACACTGCTCTGATACCATGTTAGTTTTTTTAAGATAGCAATATAATTTCAATATTATATTTAGCAGAATGTAAAAGATAGGATCACTGAAAGAATAACCATGCACAAAAACAATAGACATAGATTTATCTTCAGAAACCACAAGGGAGAAAACCCAACAACCTTCTTATAGAGATATCAGTTCAAAGTATAGTGTACATCCGGATATATAGCAATCATACAAGGCGAAAGATAAACCCTCAAGAATAAAAGAGAAACTCCTCCAATGATAGCGAACCCTAGAAAAGTCTTCTTTATTGATGTAGCAAACTTCTCTCTTGAGTGGAGCGAACTTGCTTGGTGAAGAATGAGGAGGGCGCCTTCTATTTATACTTTTTCATGTTGACATTTTCACTTTTGGAGTGGGGGCCGATTTGTCTTTTTTGCCTGGGCTGACTTCTCTTTTGATTGGCATAATAGGTGTTGTCTTCATGTTTCTTTTGGGGCCGACTTGGTGAGGATGCCTCACGCAGCTACTACATCAACATTCCTTACGGGTTTCGGATAGCCTCTTCACAACGTCATATGTGATCTCTTTATCCCTAACAACCCATGACTCTGATGATATTTGACCTTGAGGACTCTCTTCACGACATCACATGTCTGTTTATTTTTTGGTATGAAATCTTCACAATCCAATTTGCCATGTGCTTCACTCCTACTTTGTGTCTTCATCAATCCCGATTCCTGTTCGGTGGCTTCAACCAGGGCACTTCATGCCCTTTTCCAAATTGCACAGATGGCATAGACTCTCCTTACAGACCTTTGACTCCTTCCACAAATCCCATAATGGATGGAAACTCAATTATGGGTATTGTCCTAGTTCTTCACACCTCTTCGACAGATGGCAACTCCTGTAGCAGCTCCTCTGCACACATTATGATGACGATTCATGTGACAACTCCTCTCCTCACATCATGATGGTGATTCCTATGATAGCTCCTCTGCACAAATAGTGGCTCTTTTTCATGACCTTTTGTCCCCTCCTATAGCTAGATACACAATTTGCACACTATTGTTGTGCCTAATTCCAATCTTAACGCTGTTGATCATATGATTGTCCCCGCCCTAGTATTAATTTCTTGTCAAAAGGCCTCTGTAGATTTATGCCCAGAATGTATTCAGATCATGCTTCTCACTCAACACATTCCAATTGTTACAACCGATGAAAACATGTAGTGCTCTCCAACTTCCGCTTTGAATTTTGTTCCTTTTTATCAATATTTATTTTTCCTCTAAAAAATATCTCTCCATTAAAGTCAGTTCCCCATATGTATGCCATGTGGTCGGTTTTCCCTCATGTCCAACCTCTGCTTGATGTGTGTTTGCAGTCTCTCGGTGCCTTCTCTTATCACAAGTCTCTTGGTTCCTTCACCTGCTATCTCTGTGTCTCTTCACTGTGCCTTTGATACCATGTTTAGTTTTCAGTTTTCACCTATGTTGCCAGGGTACCCGTATCCGGGGGTAGGGTACATGTACCCATACTGGGTACTTGGGGTACTCTTAGGGTACGTCTCCTGCTATACCTCAAACTGGGTCCACGTACCCGAGACCCCGTTATAAAAAAAGGGGTACTTATAGGCGAAATGGTATGCCGTACCCTGTGTTTGGGTACTTCGTACCCCATGTTTGGGTACTCCGAGGGTACACCCGACTCAATAAGATGCAATTCATTGGGGAAAATGTAATGACCCCCCACCAAATCTGAACTAATTTTTTGCTAACTACGTATGGAGTTTGGTTCAGGACTTATGTCAAACACTTTGCAACATTGTTCAAATCAATGTTGAAAAAGTCGGCCTCGGCAAAAAGTCGGCGAGGGTCCTGAATACAACTTCTCGGCAACATCGGCAAAAAAATCGGGAAAAATCGGCAAACATTAAAAAATAGAAAATACATGCATTTTTTTAGAATTTTTAACATATATAGCAACAATAGCATCAGAAAAACATATTGGAACATATATATGAAGAAAGCACTGATATATATCATCATCATGTAGTCATGCCAAATATAAAACAATACATCAAAGTTGATACTGAAAGTCTGAAACATCATAGTTGTCTAATCAAGGACTCAAAAGTATATAAGGTTAAACAATACAAAATGACATCACATATATAAATGTATCTAAGGAAAACTAGCATCTAGCTATCTAATATCAATGCCCTCTTCCCCTTTTACAGGGATATATCATGGGTCTTTTGTCGGGCTTGCCCCTAGCACTAGAAGCAGCAGTAGAAGGCCCTGAGCTTGCATCTAATACTCGACGTTGAGTGATGGATGGAGGACTAGATGTATCAAGCGGTGCGGAAGGTGGTGGCGATGCTAGCACATCACCCTCCATGGTGCCTCCAACCACCTCCTCCTCCTCCTCCACTTGCCCCTCCTCTTGCCCTTCTTCTAGCCATGCAGGTGCCTCCTCCATGATAGGAGTCTCAATCTCCACCCTCCACTTAGACAATATATCAATATTGTCCAAGGAGATGGCTTTTGCATCTGGTTCTTTCTGTACCTGTGCCATCCACAAGCGGAGGTTGTAATGAACATACACCAAGCCATTAAGACGTGTGAACTCCAACCTGTAAGAGGGTAATAAAAAAAATTTAGAGTCTAGAGGATCGTAGATTCATAAATTGCATTAAACATTTAAATGCAATTGCTTTGTTCAAATTCTAAGTTCTAAGTTTCTAACCTTTTGTGTCTCTTTGCATGTATTTTTTCAAATACACTCCAATTCTGCTCACATCCCGAAGCTGTACAGGTTTGGCTAAGGATTCTGATGGCAAATTTCCGTAAATTTGGTGTCCTTACACGATAGGTTCGCCACCAAGTGGCTACATGTCACCAAACAAGAAATAAATATAAATAAATCATAATTCATCTTTCAAATAAAGGTGAAAACTTAAAACGGTCTAATAAGTTAATAACTTACTTGGCATGAATTCCGTCCTGTCACGAATAGCATCAACAAAGCTGAATACTCCAGTACCATCCCGATACACCTCTATCTCGCGATTGCCTGCATTGCGAGTGTCATAATCAGGTATCATCCTCTGAATACAAGTGAGAAGCCCCTCCAAAACCTCACCATCAAAATCAAAATTGCATTTGCAGGCAAATGGAGGGTTGAGGAAGAGTCCTGCTACATGAATGGGTCGATGAAGCATCCTAGTCCATTGAGTATCAATCAACTCCCATAACAGCATGTGCTTGTCATGCCCTGGGGTACCCTTTCCCACATAGAAATTCCGAATGGTCTCTTTGGCCCTATCCATGGCCTCATATAAATAGCCCATTGCGGGCTTGTCACCATCAACAAGTTGCAGAACCCTCACTAAAGGTTCACTAACCGAGCACACTTCCTCCATTTCTTTCCAGAAGACGTCAATGTACACCAGCTTGGCAATGGCCAGGTAGTTTGGCTAGATGGTATTTCAACTTGTTAACTCCTCCCGACATGTGATGTCCACATAATTTGCAAGTCAAATTTTGCCTATTGTTGCCATCTTCGGGCTAACCATACTGCCAAAATGGGTCCAATATCTTTGGCATTTTTTCAATTGGAATGCTTCAACTCAAATGCAACCCTGGGGCACAAAAACAAAAAAAAATTACATTAAACTCCATTGGAAAATAATAGCAACATTCTAGCTTAAAAAATCAGACCTCTAAATTTAGATTTTAAGCCATGAAAGATAAGAAGAAGAGGGTGGCTAAGAAGTAAAAAAACAAGCATGCTCTTTTCCATTCTAATTTTTTAAAACCCCCATTTACATTGGGACTGTTTTTCATTTTTTGGAGCATGGAAATCAATGGCAAAATAGTAAAAACAAATAGCAAAGAAATATGCAAGAAATAGGCAAAGAAATAGTAAAAGAAATATGCAAGAAATCTTTCAAACAGTCCATGGAAAAGATAGAAAAACAATGGGATAAAATGCACATACCTTGAACACTTGCTCCACAAAAATCCTTGGTTGAGATGCTAAATGGTGTTTGAAAGCCTCCAAAGGTGTTGGTGGTCTCCTCAAGCCCTTCTCCTCCACTTCCAACAAGCTCATTTGCCAAATGACATAAAAAAAACTGGTTTTTTCCTATTCTAGGCCGCGGATTAGTTGCCTGGGCAATTTTCCTCATCGACTTGTACGGTTTTCGAAAAAGTCGTGATTTTTACTGAGAAGTCGCGCTCCGGCGATTTTTTAAAAAATCGCGATTTTTGCTCGCCGAAAAATTGGCTAGGAGCAAAAATCGTGACTTCTACGATTTTTCGCGATTTTTCGGCGAGGTTTTCAAGGCTGGTTCAAATTCCACTGAATATTGTCCAAATCTAGTAGATTGATTTTACATTGATTTACAATGAATGTTTTTATGGTTTTGTGTTCAGCACTCATGGAACATAATTTGACTACCAAATGTGCACATAAAAAATATACATATGTATTTAATATTGAGAAATACACTCACATCAATGCGGGAATATATCTGACAATTTTCAATTTTTTATTGCCTGTAACAGCAGTACAAATAGGTGTTTAAAATAAGATTTCAAGTGTACTTTCATGTCTGAGTTTGATTCTCTGTTAAAGCTGCCTGGTACAATGATTTATCAAATTTTATGAAACTTCCAGTCTTCTAATGGATATCTACTAAGTCTATGATTTATCAAATTTTATGTAACTTCCAGTCTTCTAATTGATATCTACTGAGTCTATGATTTATCAAATTTGATGTTTCAAATTTTCAATCTGAATGTTCATTGTTCAAATAATTGAATGTTCATTCAAATAATCATCAAATTTATAATTCTGAATCATGATTCATAATTTATGAAGAAATATATATGCATGTATGATGTGACTATGACATATATATCTATATATACAATACCCCCGACGTACCCAAGTACCCTTTTTCAAAAAGTGGCGTCCCCGTACCCGTACCCATACCCAAGTTTCCTGGCAACTTAGGTTTTCACACAAACAAAAGAGTGTAAACAGAATGCACATTTGAATGAGAGAGAATAGATTGATTCATTATTGAGTGATGCATTGTCTCATTACATAGTAGGAGAGAGTAGTTATGTAACTTCTGGATACCTAATCTTTTAATTACTACAGTTATTATTTTATTGACTTATGATTACATCAATTTATTGTGAAGTCTCTAACTAAGTCTTTATCCAATGTCTAAAGTACACCTACATCCTAATTATGAGCATTATATGTTACATATTTGTTGATGAGTTTGAGCAGTTATTGCTTTATTTTATTCCATAGTATGTATTCATTTTATGTTAGGAAAGCATTATCCGATTACTTTGTAATATTGCGTGCTTTTGCTGTCACCTCCATTTTGTTATGACTTTAAATAATTGGATATTTGAATTAAAGAAAGGACTATGAACTTACGAATAGTATTTTTCTAGTATGCATAAACTTTAAACAATATCTTTTGGATGGTTTCAGTTGTATCACATGTGGAGAACCTGCTGTGCATTGCCCTGGTCACTGTGGCCACATTGAACTTGTTTTACCAGTGTACAACCCACTGGTATTTAAGTCTGCAGAAAAGCTCATGAAATACATGTGCATCTTCTGTCATCACTTTAAGCTCGCAAGGGAGCAGGTAAATTTCATGCCTCTCTTTCTTATTTAGGTGTAGAAATTTTTTTAAAATATGGATTTTCCTGGTGAGCGTAGTTCTTTTCAAAGGACAATTTTAGGTCTAATGAAAACTAAATGGCAAAATATATTGACTATTATCTCTTAAAGTCTTGAGGTATTTTAATATTGAAGCATCATAAATATACTGGCACTTGCAATTATTGACAGTGATATTGGCACGACAGGTTAAAAGATATGCTGAAAAGCTTGAGCTCATTATGAATGGGGATGTCATTGGTGCTAAAAGCCTGGGAGCAAATTTAGTGGATGATGAATCGTTATCAAAAGAGCATAGAGAGGAACATCCTATTGATCAGCAAACTCCGACATCCTGGCAATCTGAGGGAAATGCTTGGACATCTCTTCAATTTACTGAGGCTAAGGCAGTCTTGAATAGCATGACGAAAGAAATGAAGAAGAAAAAATGTGAGAACTGTGGAGCAAAACTCCCAAAAATTATCAGTCCTAGTTTTGGAAGATTATATCAGGTACTAATTCTTGTCATTGCATATATTTTCTCTGTATTCATTTACTTTGCTGAGTAACAATAGCAATAACCTAGGAAATTTTCTTACCTGACATGTAAGTTCAATAAAAGCTGGATGTTGAGAGTTTGTACTCTCTTCCTAATGTGTATCTGTTTGTGCAAAAGCTGCATTATCATTTTAGTCTTGGAAGATGATTGTTTATTTGTTCTTTACCTGTACTGGTCTGGCCTTCCTTGAAGTTTTGATTCTTCTCATTATGAACATGCATGAACAAGAGTTTGGCTCTACTGTACCTAGATCCTTCTACTATCTCTTTTATTGTTAGTTGTATCTCTTTTTTTGTTTTGTAGTTTTTTAGTATCTAGGGGTGTTGACGATTGGTTGTACTCTCCAGTTCTGTTGACCTTTTTCTTCGTCATATGTTGGACATTAATAAAATTATCCTATCTCGTCTCATTTTATTTTCAAGTTACTCATTCAGTTTGGTTGTAAACTTGCTATTTCTAACGTCTACCTATTCTACTGGATCTGCGATCCTTCCCAGAACTAACTTCCAGTTCTGTATGTGACATGATTTGAAAGGTTGCTTTGAACAGCAAAGCTATGAATGCAAACATCATCAAAGGATTGAGGATTGCTCCATTGTTTGGAAAACAATCAAATGAATTTGATATGGTAGTTGATGATAATGATCCTGATGAGCTTTATCCTAGCAGCGGTGGAGTATCTGAAAATCAGTCTATGAATGATGATGTTATAGATCCTTCAGATTCAGAGGAATCTGACACGATCTCAAAGAAGGTGATAATAAGCAAAGGCCCTAAGAAACAGATGAAGCCAAAGATGAGCGATATGGTTGGGCTAGTGAAGGATCAAGAATTATGCTGCAAAGATAGATTTCTTACACCGTTAGAGGTGTGGTTTTTCTAACTATTGTAATGTGATTTTGCGTTTATGCTCACGTTATAACTTTTCTGTCTGGACATTGTCTATTGGTTTGATGCTGAAAAGAATAGGTTCTAAAATTATTTATTGAAGTGTGCTAATATGCAAGTTCTTTTCTCTTGGGATGAGCTTTTGCAATGTTTGTCTCAATCTTGCATAATTACGTTTGGAATGTTGTTTTCTTATCAGATAAAAGAGCATCTCAGGCTGTTATGGGAGAATGAATCTCATATATGCTCTCTAATTTGGGATATACAACAAGAGAAAAGAAAATCTTGGAATGAATCACCAAGTCATCTAATGTTCTTTATTCAATCTCTCCTTGTACCACCTAGCAGGTTTCGACCACCTAATAAAGTTAATGGTCTGGTAGGTATTGCTTTGAACATCTTCCATGGATAATATCCCATGTGTTTATTTTTGTGATAGTCAGAGATACTTATTTCAAATTTATCTTAGTTATCCATCTTTATTTTAATGCATACTTTTTTTACACTTTTTATGCTGTTTTGGAAATATTTTTTTGGTATGGAATATGTAAGCAAGAATAAGCAAATACAGTAACACTGCCTTCTGTAGGCAGTCTTATGATTGAGATATATGTTGTCTGTAATTCCTATGACCAATGATTTAATAACAATTAGTGGTTGTCTTCCCGAAAATGTATTTAAGCTATTTTTCCCGTAAGAAATAGGACCTTAAACAAAAACATTGTTGCCCTATCTGTTTTTTACATGGATACTGCAACTTTTACATGCAGTTTAACACTCTGTTTTAAAAATTGGTCAACTTGGACTTAGACTCAGTCGAGTTGACCAAATTGACCCTCCACCGAGCCAACTCAGTTTTCAAACCATATCAGGTGACTGGATCGAAATGGTGACTCGGTTTTCAAACCAGATCGAGTGACCGAAATGGCTGAGTTGGTGTCCGATTCGGCTGGTTCGGTACTGAATTGGTCAACTATGGTGAGTCTCGACCGGTAACGGCCAAGTTGACTGTAAAAAAAATCTGCTCTCTTTAGCTACTCAGTAGTATTTCGTAATACTAAATGTTAATATTAATTCTTAAAGTAAAAGGATAGAAAATGAAAGATAAAGATCCTTTTATAGTAAATTTTTAACATTACCGTTAATTGTTTCCGGATGTTTGAGGGTGGTTCCAACCTCATCAGAAGTCATATGCAAAAAGTAGAATTTTAGATCCCATTCTGAATTCAACAGATTTAATAGTTTTCAGGGTTTCAGGATTGCAAATTTTCCACCAAACTCTATCATGTATGAGGGTATGGGATTGGCATTTAATCAAGCACATCAACCCCTCTATATACCTTGATGTTGGTGGTGTTGATTGTTGAACTCCTATGTTGTGATGTCCCCCTCTAATTAAGCATCCAAAAACACCCGCTAACCTACTTAATTCCCATAGGTTCGAGTGGGTACTGCATGAGAGGGAATTGACTGAGGGCATTTGATACTTAGAGCAGAATAGGGCATTCATTTAGTGTCAAGTCATCAGTCTGATAAAAGAAGCCTTGTTTCTTTAGGCTTAAAAAGTCAACATCAAAATAGAATTGCATACATGCAAAAGTGAAGCGGAAACCCTAAAGGTGACATGCAAACCCTAAAAGTACATGAAACTCTATTTAAGAGGGTTATGAGACTAAAGGAGTTATCTATTGTTATTGTTGATTGATTTTGGAGTTTCGAGTAGCAACACAGTGTGCAGCCGCGACAGTTGGGGTTGGAGACGGTGTCTTCAGCTAGCGAGGGTTCGGCAGTGAGATATTTGCCCTAGTCTCTTATTGGGATTGATCATCCAGGTTTATCCATTGCATCTATCATATACTACAGTATTTAGAGATCCAACACATTTTGAAGGGTTATTAGCAGATCCATGTTTTTCAGCCGGAAGTAGTAGGGAAACACAGAAGGATTCGATGGGACCACAAAACCCAGTCTTTCCTCCGCATGTTAGCTTCCTCTTTCTCAGCAGGCCTATCCTACGGTATGCAGTGATTATCAACCACTACTTTGCTCACCTGGAACAACTATCAACCAAACAGATCAGTTGGGGGTGTGAGCAACAGAACTGCCAATCAATTCGCTAGGGCATTTAGAGGCAACCAAACCTCCGCATGTGCCAGTCCATCTCTCCGGCAGCATTAGACGGACAAGCTCAGAAAGGGTTTAAACCCGAACAGACCTCTCCTCCTACAAAAACATCACCTTCAGTCTGAAGGGTGCTTACGGTACTGCGGGGCGGTAACATCGGAGGAAAAGAGCATTATTAGACCACCCATTTTGATCCTTATGCATGCAGCTATCTCTGGAGTCATTATTAGCTGAAATATCAGTGGTAAGTGTTAGTTTCTCTCTGCAATACCCTAACCCTAATTCAACGATATTTTAGGGCATTTTTGCATGGCAAGTTTTTATGCACAGTTATTTTGCAAAGCTGTATGAGATTGAGTGTGCGAGTCAACACTATCATAGAACATTAGAGAATAGGAGTAGTTGGGATATTATAGTGGTATCAGAGCATGTTCCTTGCCAACTGTGGGCTTGAACATGAGAAGTAGATGAATACAAAAGATGACACTTTTGTAACCTATAGGAAAAGGAGTAGGTACATGAAGGACTTTGAGGATATCCATCTAGAAGATACCAACTCAGACATGGACTTCACAGGTATACACTCTGACGGGGGAAAAGGAACGAGAGAAGATGAGGATAGAATGGAGTTTTGCAACCTAATAAGCGCATTGCAAGACTTAGCCAAAGGGAAAAATGACGTACTTAATGCAATCAACAGATTATCGGCAAAACTAGAACCATGTAATAGCAGTACACCTCTTTCATCGGTAGATAGAGGGTCTACAAGCAGTAGTGGGAAACATGCATACACCAATATGCAGAACACACCCCACATATATAACATACCTTCCAGCATGCCTACTATGCCTCACTTCTTGGCAGATGCAGTAGGAGGTCCAGTCATGCAGGTAGAGCCTAGTGAACCCTTTGGGGCCTATTTGCAGGAATACAGGGACTTAGGGGATGAGTTTCATGCATCCATGTCTTTTTCGGATTTTTGCAACATCAAGAGTAGGAACAGGCCCATGAATTTCATCAAGGGATTCAATCATAACTATGAGTTGCAGAAAACCTTGGGTAGGTTGACCATCCCAAACTTTGATGGGACTCGCGGAGGTTCAGCGAGGATATGGGTTGAGAAGTTGGATACCTATTTCCAACTTAATCCCATGGCAGAGACAGATGCCATTAAATTGGCTACACTCCACCTGGACGGAGAGGCTCATGAGTGGTGGTACCACGGATTAGTGACATTGGGTCACAACACCATCCACTCCTATAGTGAGTTCACTCAGAAACTCATGGGGCGGTTCGATAGGAAAGATCTAGAGATACATTTCAGAGAGTTGGCTCAACTCAAGCAGACAGGTAGCGTCGAGGCCTTCATCTCAGAGTTCCAGAGGGTAGCTGTTATGGTGATAGATGTGTTGGAGAGCAGGTTGACTATGTTGTTTACTGAGGCCTTGACAGAGCCACTACGGGGGTGGGTGAAAGCCTACAAACCCTCCACTCTACAGGATGCCATCAGCCGAGCCAGAGATCTCCAGGACTCAGTCCCGAAGAACAGGTTCCCACTCAAGACCAACTTTTCGGTTAGGGACAAGGACAAGAAACCTTTCCAGTAGGACTTACCGAAGAAAACATGGTTAGACGATGACACTAGGAAAGACTTGATGCTAAAGAAATTGTGTTTTACTTGTCAGGAACCATGGGTTCCAGGACACAGGTGCGCAGGAAAGGCCAAGGCCCACTACATAGAGGTATATTCAGATAGTGAAGGGGAGGACTACGAGCAGGAAACAACAGAAGAATTGCGGGTAGCAGAGGAGGAGTCACTCGAGGGTGATACACCAGAGGGAGTTATTGCTACGCTATCTGGAGTACCTAGATTCCATACTCTCAGGGTTAGGGGAGTAGTATAGGGCCACAAAGTGGGAGTATTGATTGATGGGGGAGCAACCCACAATTTCATTATTGCAGCTTTGGTAGCCAAGAGGGGTATTCTGACAAAGAAGTTTAAAGGATTTACTATAGTAGTAGCCGGAAACTCTAGCATGGAGTGCAACTATTGGATTCCAAAACTGAATGTCACGTTAGGCAACTACCAGATGACAGATTCATTTTATGTAGTGGATGTGGTAGATACACATGTAGTATTAGGGGTTCAATGGCTTTATTCAATAGGGAAATATACTACAGACTATCGAGAAATGGAAATGGAATTCTAGGGACTAGATGGGATACGGGTAGTTTTGAGGGGCATGAACACTTATCCCCCAAAACCAGTCTTTTCAAAGAGAATGGAGGCAGTGCTCAGGAAGGATGACATAGAATGGTCAACAGAATGTTTTGTCACCTTTAGGAAACCTCCAGAGAACAACATCCAACACCCAACAAATATTCAGGCCTTATTGCAGAAGCACGAAAAGGTATTTCGGGACCTTCCAACAGGTAGATCGCTAGACAAGGGATTTGAGGACATCATTGAGCTGGAGGAGGGGACACAGGCAGTCATCACCACTCCTTATCGGCATCCCAAAAGATTTAAGGATGAGATCGAGACGACGATCAAGGAATTATTAGAGCTAGGATATATTCGGCCAGTTCTAGTCCCTTTGCATCATCAGTGGTCTTAGTTAAGAAGAAGATGGCACACTGTGGATGTGCATCGATTACAAAGCACTCAACAAAAAAACCATCAAAAACATGTATCCCATTCCCAGGATTGATGAACTCATGGACGAGCTGCGGGGTGCCAAATACTTTTCAAAGATTGATCTTCGCTTAGGGTACCACCAGATCCGAGTAAGGGATCAAGACATTTCTAAAATAGCTTTCCGTTGCCACTATGGTCACTATGAGTTCTTGGTCATGCCTTTTGGACTCACCAATGCTCCAGCCACCTTCGAGTCGTGAATGAACCATACTTTCAGAGCTCAGTTACGTAAGTATTTGCTAGTATTCTTTGATGATATTTTGATTTACAGCAAAACGTGGGAGGAGCATCTGAAACATTTAGACGAAGTATTGAGCATTCTAAAAGAGCACTCGCTTTACGTGAAGATGTCTAAGTGTGAATTTGGTGTGAAGGAGATGTTGTATCTAGGGCACATCATTAGTACAGAAGGGGTACAGGTTCATATGGAGAAAATCCGAGCTATCAGGGATTGGCCCACGCCAAAAAAAGTCACGGAACTCAAAGGCTTCTTAGGCCTTTGCACATATTACCGGAGGTATGTTAAGGGGTTCTCCCAATTTTTCGCACCACTCACTGATCTCACAAAGAAGGGGGCCTTCTCCTGGACAGAATTAGCACAAAAAACCTTTGAGGAGATGAAAGTCATCATGAGTTTTTTCCTGATTTTGGCACTACTAGACTTCTCACAGCCATTTGTAGTAGAATGTGATGCATCAGGGGAAGGGCTAGGGGCAGTACTGATGCAAAACCATCACTCGATTGCATTCGAGAGTAGGAAACTGAAAAACTATGAGCGCCACTACTCCATATATGACAAGGAGATGCTAGCCATCTTACATGCTCTCACTAACTTCAGACTGTACCTGATGGGTAGCAAGTTCAAAATCAAGACAGATCATAATAGCCTTAAGTACTTCTCGGAGCAGAAGGAGTTGAATGAGCGCCAACAAAAATGGGTCAACAAGGTGCAAGCCTACGATTTCGAGAGAGAGTATGTGAAGGGTAAGAACAATATAGTAGCTGATGCATTATCTCGACGACCCGCTTCATTATCTCTCATGAGTATATCCACAGATTGGAGGTCTCTTCTCTTCGTAGAGTACTCCAAAAATAAATTTGCTTGCGAATTATTGGATGGACAGATTAAGGACGACAGGTACAGAATTATTGATGACATCATCTATTACAAGAGCAAGATATACCTTGTCCCAGAATCAATCTTAAAAAAGAAAATCATACAAGCATCACATGACTCCCCATTATCAGGACATCAGGGTTTCTTGAAGACCTACAGGCAGATCCGAGAGAGGTTCTCATGGAAGGTTCTCAAGGGGGAAGTTATGCAACATGTGCAGGAATGCAACATTTGTCAGCAGAACAAGGTCGAGCACATCCATCTAGCAGGGTTACTTCAGCCACTACCAATTCCGGAACAAAAGTGGGAAAGTATCTCCATGGACTTCATTACAGGTTTGTCCAAGGTCCAAGGGCGAGATTGCTTATATGTCGTGGTTGAGCGACTGACCAAATTTGCCCATTTCTCATTCGATTACTCCGCAGCCCAGGTAGCCGAGTTATTTTTTAGAGAGGTCTTCAGATTACATGGGCTACCCAAGACCATTGTCAGTGATCGGGACAGTAAATTCACTAGTGCCTTTTGGCAGGAGCTATTTAGATTGATAGGAACAGAACTCACTACAAGTACGAGCTATCACCCACAAAGCGACGGACATACAGAGATTGTCAACAAGTGGGTTGAAGGGTATCTGTGCAATTATGTAGCAGGCCAACACAGGACATGGATTAAGTGGCTACACTGAGGGGAATACTATTACAATACCACCTACCATATGTCTATCCGAATGACACCTTTTAAAGCATTGTATGGCTATGAGGCACTGAGCTTCACAGATCTAGCTTTTGGAGACAACATGGCACCCAAGGCCAAAGATTGGATACAGGACAGTTGGGATATCCTTAAGATCCTGAGAGAGAACTTATAGGCAACATAGAATTAACAGAAACTATACGCAGACAGACACAGGGTTGAGAGGAGCTTCGAGGTAGGAGATCTGGTATACTTACGACTACGATCATACATGCAATCTTCCCTCAAGAAGAAAGGAGCGGAAAAACTAAAACCTCGCTTCTACGATCCTTACAAGGTAATTCAGAAGGTTGGAGAGGTGGCTTATGAGCTAGAAATCCCGGAGAAAAGCAAGATTCACAATGTATTTCATGTGTCCAGTCTCAAGAAAACATTAGGGCAACACATTGCTCCATCCATTGAGTTAACTCCCTTAGATGATGAAGGGCTACTGGTACTGATTCTAGGGAAAATCCTACTGGTACGAGAAAGGAAGCTCCGAAACAGGGTGATTCGTGAGTATCTGGTGAAATGGAAGGAATTACCTATGGAGGATGCCACATGGGAAGGAGAGCAGGTCTTGCAGCATCCTAGTTTGCAGTTGCTTGAGGACAACCAATTTCAAACGGGGAGGATTGTGATGTCCCGCTCTAATTAAGCATCCAAAAACACCCGCTAACCTACTTAATTCCCATAGGTTCGAGCGGGTACTGCATGAGAGGGAATTGACTGAGGGCATTTGATACTTAGAGCAGAATAGGACATTCATTTAGTGTAAAGTCATCAGTCGGATAAAAGAAGCCTTGTTTCTTTAAGCCTAAAAAGTCTGTTAGACATTGAGAGGGGGGGTGAATCAGTGTAAAGCAATTTTACAACTTTTCTTAACTTGTCACACTTAACTACCAATTCATCATTCCATTATTCTACCAATCTCATAATCATTTCAAAAACTTCATCATTCACATATCATAGCATTTAAATCATCAAGAACCATAACACAAAAGAATACAACACCATATAATTTTGTAATCTTTTTATATTAGTTTTGGTCCGGCTACAACCGTGAGGTAAAATCAGCACCTGCTGATATGAAGAGAACCTACTCTGCATCCAGGACCCTACTTGGTTTTCTTAGACCCTGCTAAGAAGGGTTTGAGGTATCCTAACCTCAAAAGCAATACAAGCCTGCTTTTACAAATAAAGGTCACTGTTACATCAACTCATCAATCACAATAACATTACTTGTCTCTTCAATCTGTTCTGCTGCTGGTCAATGTTGCTGATCATCTGCTCAACACTCTCATTGATACTGCTGCAACACACTTCTCAATCTTCGCTGTTCATCAACACAAGCGCTTCAACACTACCAAGTCATCAAGGTCTGCTCATCTCTGTTGTTGCTGGTCAACTGCTCATCAACACTTGCTCTTATCATCTGCTCTGCTGCTCAAAGATCATGCCAATTCAACTGAGTAGCATCACAAAGATTTGCCCATCATCTAGTCTACTCTTATGCTTGTATAGTCCTTCGGACTTCTCACCTAGATTGTATTGATCTGTTGTAGCAGACCTTAATCTTCTTCTAAACATCAAAGAGGGATCTGTCTGCTCTGACTTTTTGTGCCCAAAAACCAAAAGATCTAACGGACTGCTATGACTGCCTCAGACATCTTCCAAAAGAAAGTCCTCAAAGATTTTCAACTTGAACAAAAAAATTGCTGCTGGTTTAGACTACAAGCACTTTACCTCTGCAAAATACCTATGTATGTCACACTTCAAGAGTGTGTAGATTTGTTGCTGTACAAGGGGACAGTTTGCAATGGCTGGTAAAGATTTCAAACCAAAGCCAACTCTGTGGGGTCCTCTGTCAGACTCAGTGAACTCCTTTTTGTCTTCAGTTCTGGACTCCATGAAGATGCCCAGTTCTTCCACAGATATTCCTTTTGCTGGTGTTCATTCCAAAGGATGAATTTTCTGCAATATCGTGACTGTCATGAAGTCTACCACTTCTTTACTCGAATCAAACACCACTGTATGCTGCTATAGACCATTTAGATAAGAGCTGGATGAGGATGAGATAAAGACTGTATATTTTGGGCATCAACAACTTCGATTATCCTGTAAAGTGTTGACTGCTCCTCCACCGAATTCTTCCTTGAGACAAGAAGACTTCTCTGCTGCAAATTAGGGCCTTTCTTGCTACTGCCAAATGTTTGAACTGTGGAAGACTAGGGCATCATTCCACAGCTTCCTTGGGCTGCTAGCTTGTACTTGTGCTCCTGGTGTAAACCCCAATAGGACTGATAGAACTCGGATGGCCTGAGATGAGTCCTGAGATGAGTCCTAGCAAGACTATCAAGTGTTCCACTTGTTAAGTACAAAACTTGGATAGTGTATCAGCTTGTGACTGTCTAAACACCATAGAAGATTCGGGGTTCACTGTGTTTGCTTCTACAACTTTCACCTTACCTCAATCAATAGTCTGCTGCAAAAAAAATTAGATATTCGGATTGTTCCTTCATCAAAACTTGTAACCCTTTCCTCGTGTGACTGCTCCTCCACTGTCACTGCCTTAGTCTTTTGCTTATCAACACTGCTGCCACTCTGTCAATTTTACTATTCCCATGACTCAATTCATAGAATCTGGGCTATTGCAAAAAGACCTTTACCAAGGCATCATCACTGATTATTCATGACCAAGATTCTGTCTGTTTAAGGAGTGATTTACAGTCACGACCCAGCTAGCCATTGTCTCCATAGTCACATGTTACTTCAAAGGGATCAAGATAATCATGGTTCAGTCTTCAGCAAGAAATCAAAACAACCACAAGCATCAGTTATCCGAAATCTCTGCAGCCTCCCTCTGTGTTTTCAATTGTGATTTTAGAAACCAAGGCAAGTAGATAATTTTCGTTCTCTGTGAATTTTCACTGTCCTCATCATGCATATTCAGCTCATCCTGCTTTTCATACACAATTTACATCATACAACTTTCATATTCAATCAGTAGCATGACACTCGGTCATTCTCAGGTCAAAGTCATTTGATATGCTTTGAGTATCACCAGAACTTTCACAAGCAGGGGTTTTTCATTCAGCATAGTGCTCAACAACTTTCTCAAATCAAGGTTTCTTCTCACAAATTGGTCCACAGTAAGAATAAATTTGATTAGCAGCTAACCTGATTTCTTAATGACACATCTGCCTGCAAATCTTCATTCCTGTAGCCGCAAATTTTGCTAATAGAAAACCCTACACTCCTGCGTTTATTATCAATGTTCCCCCAAGGTTCCGGGACGACGGGACGCGGGTTCGGGGAGACGCACATTCGGGACGTGTGGAGACCACCCCCAAATTTTAGAGAAATTCAGCGGGGACGGCGGGACGCGATAGTCATACAAATTTTAAAAATATTAAAAATATGAAAAATATAAATCCCAACAATAACAAACATTCATCATTCTGGAATCTGCAACCATGCAATGTAAATGCAAAATTCAAAGTTCAAACACATTACAGGATTCATCAAGATTATCATTATATTAATAATAATTTATAAATCTATTATGTATCAATATGAATCTATGACTAACATGCACATTATATTTGATAATCTTCAGATTTGACTTTTAAGTTTTAAAGTTTTAAGTGATTGAAAATGAATCAATGATACTAGAATCTAGATAGTATGATACTGCACATCAACAAAATAATTAAAGTTTTAATTTTTAATTTGAAACAGACATTGCAAATTGCAATAAATTTAAAATGACTAAACTAGTAAACACTGAACAATAAACAATAACACTAAAGGTCAAAGACATTGAAATACTAAATACTAAAATAGTAAATTAAGATTGCTCAAAAATAGGAAAGAGTCAAAGACCTAGTCATCGGTATGAATAATAACTATAGTCCATAAATAGAGTCCAAGCTATAATGAATTAGTTAAAATTTTTAAACTTTTTATTTTTAGTTTTTGATTTTTTTTAATGTTTAAAAACTTTATAAATAATATATAAATATTAAATAATATCAGTTATATAATATAAGTATAATAAGTTTATAAAATTTATAATTTTAATGAATCATTTAAATTTTTTTAACCCTTTTTTTTTTAAATTAAGAAAAAAAATAAAAAAAATCGAAAATATCCTTAGGAAGTCTCGGTGAAGTTTCGGAGTTTCGGGGGGGGACGCCCACAAGTTCCGGAGTTTCGGGGAGGGACGCCCACAAGTTTCGGAGTTTCGGGGGGGAGAGACGCTAGGAAGTCCCCCCAAGTTTCGCCACCCACCGAAACGTTTCGGCCTGCGTCCCCCCACGTCTCGCCAAAACGGGGACGTCCCGAAACATTTCAGGTGGAGTTTCGGAGTCCTCGGGACGCCCGAAACGCCAAAACGCGTCCCCGTGTAACACTGCTTATTATAGCCCAAACTATATGCAAGCCTGTATTTTCAGAATCCTGGATAGATGAAATAAATATGTCTTGCGATTTGCTCAATGATTTCAGTGTTCAACAAGAAGGATCATTGCTATAGACAGACTTTTGCGATCTCGGAAGAAAAGAGAATGTGCTCTACGATTTAGACCATTTTTGCGTGAGGAGAACATTTCAAAATCTACAATCACATGTAACCTATAGCGTGTGCTTTCAGAAACTTGGTAGAGTAACACGTTCAGTTCTTCCATAGTATCATCTTCGTGGTGAATTCAAAGTCACATACTTGTGATCTAAAGGCCCTTCAAATCAGTGCACCACAAATTCGTAGAGAAAGAGAGAAAAAAAATTGTGTCTACTGCAAGTTCGCTGCTGCTACAGTTATGCCCAAATCTCAGTCCGAAAAATCACAGAGCAATATCCACCGAAATTTTTACACTACAAAAGTGAGGACGTAATAGGGTATTTATACACATTTTCAATGAATTTTTTTTGAGCTGACCTGCTATATGTTTTTGTTTTTATTTTTAATTTTTTTTTATTTGAAGCCGACCTCATTTGTATTTGCAATATATTTTTATTGTAATTTATTTATTTATGTTTTATTAAAAACCTTCTTCAAGCCACATTAGGGTCACCTTAAGGATGTTATTATTATTTTTTCTTTTGACTGGGCTGACTTCACCATTTATTTTGACTATTTTAAACTTCAAGTGTCTTGGGTCATCAACATAAGGGACTTCTTCACAACTCAAGGATCCAAGAGTAAGATTTTCATCATAGGCATCAAGAGCAAGTGCTTCATCTTCATGCATTGTGCATACATGACAGAGTAAGAGTTCCAAGAACATCTTCAAGGTCTTTTTCAAAATGTCCATGGGCTCCACCTCCATGTTCATAAATAGGACCATATATCATTAACAACCTTCCATCTTCAAAAAACTCTTTACCATACCTCCATGCAAGACCATAGCCATCCATCACAATCAAAGACAGGGGCTCCACACACATGAGCTACACCATCTTTGACAAATGACCATAGAATGGGTCATTTGTACCACTTCATCAAGCTTGTCCACTACAAGGGACAATAGTGGCATCAATGATAACTGAAATAGCCACTGCAAGTCCATGTTGGCATCAATGACAATTTCATCAACAAAGTCAACATCAAAATAGAATTGCATGCATGCAAAAGTGAAGCGGAAACCCTAAAAGTGACATGCAAACCCTAAAAGTACATGAAACTATATTTAAGAGGGTTATGAGACTAAATGAGTTATCTATTGTTATTGTTGATTGATTTTGGAGTTTCGAGTAGCAACACAGCGTGCAGCTGCGGCAGTTGGGGTTGGAGACGATATCTTCAGCTAGCGAGGGTTCGGTAGTGAGATATCTTCCCTAGTCTCTTATTGGGATAGATCATCCAAGTTTATCCATTGCATCCATCATATACTACAGTATTCGGAGATCCAATACATTTCGAAGGGTTATTAGCAGATCCACGATTTTCAGCCGGAAGTAGGAGGGAAACAGAGAAGGATTTGCTGGGACCACAAAACCCAGTCTTTCCTCTGCATATTAGCTTCCTCTTTCTCAGCAGGCCTATCCTACGGCATGTAGTGATTATCAGCCACCAGTTTGCTCACCTGGAACAACTATTAGCCAAATAGATCAATTGGGGGCGTGAGCAACAGAACCGCCAAATTCCAATCAATTTTCTAGAGCATTTAAAGGCAGCCAAACGTCTGCATTGTCCATCTCTCCGGCATCAGCAAATGGACAAGCTCAAAAAGTTTCAGCCCGAACGGACCTCTCCTCCTACAAAAACGTCACCTGCAGTCTGGAGGGTGCTTACGGTACTACGAGGCGGTAACAACGGAGGAAAAGAGCATTATTAGACCACCCATCTGGATCCTTATGCATGCAGCTATCTCTGGAGTCATTATCAGCCGAAATATCAGTGGTAAGTGTTAATTTCTCTCTGCAAAACCCTAACCCTAATTCAGCTATATTTTAGGGCATTTTTGCATGGCAAGTTTGCATGCACAATTATTTTGCAAAAGTTGTATGAGATTGAGTGTGCGAGTCATCACTATCGTAGAACATTAGAGAATATCAGTATTTGGGATATTACATATGTCATGACCTCAATAAAAATGTACTCTTCACTCAAGCAAAATGACTTATTAAGCATGTGAATCTTTTTCTACCTTATTTTTACGATTGGATTAGGAAGTTTCTTCGAAATTGTAGGGTGTTAAGTTGTTGACTAATGTCCTTGGAGAATCAACTTTGAGATTCAAGGTAGAGTCAAGGGCTCTAGCCTAGAGGAGGGAGGCATATGGTGCTATTGATGAATAGGATTTCAAATTCCAGTATAGGCAATGATTCACTGACATGTATGATTTATGATTTATGTTTCATATTCATTCTTTTAAATGTCCTCGCTCATCAAAATCTCAAATTCGTTTCCCTATTCGTGTAACTTAGAATCTAACCCTAACCCTAAAGCTATAAGATGAACCCTAACCTCGTGCTTCTAGGCGTTCATCTAGTACTACTACTACTACTGCAGTTGTAGATGAGCTTGAGGAGTTCGAGCTTGAGTCAGATGATGATGCCATTGCCTACGCCATTGCTAGTCCTAATTCTAGTTCTACTTCTAGTTTTGGCAGTTGTGATGAGTTTGACGATTGATCATGTTGATCAATGACATGTATGATGTATGATCATTGATGTATGATGTACGATGTAGTGGCATCATCATGGAGCAACCTAATCTGGTTGTCCGTTAGTCGAATCCGACTATCATTGTAATAATGAATATGAATAATAATAATATATTGGATGATGGGTAAAATGTACAATAAGCTTGCCTTTATAGGTTTGAGCGTGAAGGGTTACACCCTTTCATATAATTAACTAATCTATTTAATAATTTATTTTATATTCGTTACATTGCCACTCCCTTTAAGGAAGCTTTGTCCTCAAAGCTCAAGTATTTTCCTAGTGTCGTTCTTCATTCTGACTCGGTGTCGGTATTAGAATCGGACGAGGTCTCTTGTGCAGAGACTTGCACTTCCTTTCCATTGATGATTTTGCATTGTATTTTCTCATTGTTCCTACATTCGTGACCAGGGGTCCAATCATCATCGCATCGACGACATATGTTTTTCTGTTTTTTCTTTTTATTATTAGAGTAACCGTTAGATGACTTTGATCTATTTTCTATTTTGTAGGTGTATGATTGAGATTTGTGGCATTGATGGCGGGGAGACCAAGTCTCTGCACAATACCTACATTGTGTCTCTTTTTCTTGTCGATAATGGCTATCGCCTTTTGTTTTTATTCCTTCCAATTTGCGTTCTGCGGCTTTTGCTTTATGTCTTGCTATTTCTACATTAGGTATGTCATGTAACTTTAACTCTTTTTGGAGGTGCGGTTTAAGACCTCCTAAATAGGTTTCGAGTCTCTGCTTGTCAGACAACCCAAATACTCGTGTCGATAAGGATTCCCATTGATGTGTGAATTCCTCAACGTTTCCGACTTGTTGTAGTCTGGTAAGTTTACTGAAAAGTTCATCTTCTTTGATTCCTTGAAACCTATTAAAAAATCATTTTTAAACAAGTTCCAGGTGTAGGTAAAATTATCTCTCTTCCACCATAAGTACCAATTATAGGCGTACCCTTCCATATGCATTGACGCATATTTCACCTTCTCCTCGTCAGATTGAATGTTGTAAATGTCGAAGTATTCTTCTCTTTGTTTAGCCAAGCAACGCATTGGTCTTCACTCCCATTGTATTTCGACAACTCTATTTTTGCCTTAGGTGGGTACACTTTGTAAGGACGACGTTGAGTTCCTTTTGCCTTATGGTTTGATGGTGGCTCAGAACTACTGGACGATGAAAGTGACATATCTAAATTGCTTCGTTGTTGGCGGTGATTTTTAGTTTTTCTTTTCTCTACTATTTTACTTATAGCGTCTATTTTGCTGTTTAATCGTGCCTCCATATCTTGCAGTACTTGTGTTTCTATCTCTTGCTTAAGCATTGCATTGTTAATCTTTATTTCTTTTTGCAATTCTTCTTGATTCTTTACGAGTGTTTCCTGGGTGGCAACATGAAATGAGGCATCTAGCATGTGTAGACCGTTGACTTGGCCTGGACTGGGTATGAGCCTTTGTAACATCTCGATTAATGTATTATGGTTCTGTGTCATGGTGCTCATGTTTTGTGTTACGGTGTTTATGTTTTGCGTTATGGTACTCATTTTGTTTTTCGTTCAGGATGTCAAGTTTGTCGTTGAGCNTTTTTAAAAAATATATATATATATATATATATTTTTTTTTTTTTACAAATATTATAATATTATTTATATTATAATCAATATAATATTTGATTTTTTTAAAAATATATTGAAATAATATATTATATTATAAATTATTATATATTGTTTTGTTTGTTTGTTTTTTTTTGCAGGTCGTGGAGGTGGATGGGGGTGACGGCGCTGTGAGAAGGTGGCGAGGGCAGGGAAGCGGAGAGGAGTAGCGAGGGTTGATGCCGTGGAGATGGAGGAGGGCGTTGGGGCAAGGGAGGGCGCGAGGGAGATGCAGGAGGCAGATGGAGGAGGTTGCAGATGGCTGTGAGGAGAAGACCACGCGTGTGGGGGATGGTAGTTGGTGCCGACGAGGTGGACGTGGTGGAGGGCCTCATGGTGGATGTGGAGGAGTAGCGCAGGTTTGCAGTGAAGAGGATGGTATATGGATGAGGGGAGAGCGCAGAGTGTTGGTTGATGAAGAAGGGAGAATTGAGGATGAGCGCGAGGAGTAGCAGGGTGGAGCAGCGGAAGAACAAAAAATTGATGAGTCGAGTGCGAGCTCAAGTAGGGGTTGATGAGCCGAGTCCGAGCTCAGAGTGCAGGAGCAAATCCGCTCTGATACCAAATGGAGCAACCGAATCCGGTTGTCCGTTAGTCTAATCCGACTATCATTGTAATAATGAATATGAATAATAATAATATATTGGATGATGGGTAAAATGTACAATAAGCTCGCCTTTATAGGCTTGAGCATGAAGGGTTACACCCTTTCATATAATTAACTAATCTATTTAATAATTTATTTTATATTCGTTACACATTGCATCTAGTTTTTTGGACTCTACAGTCTATTCAGGGCTCATTGATTATGTATTTTGTTCCAGATATGTATTGCATTGTTGCACAGTACACGCCGTGCCATTTTGATATATTCACTCTTATATGGTATAAACATGAGCAGACTTTGGATATTTTGTCTCTAATGCTTTGGAATCATGGATTAAAATCTTTAAAATATTGTTTTTCTTTAGAATTTAATATTTTATGGTTTTTTGAGTAAACCGAGTCGTTAAATTCAAAATTCAAACAGGCCAAGTAATTACTGATTCCGAGTCCTAGTTAACCATTGACCGATTCAGAGTCTGAGTCTGAATTTTAAAACATTGGTTTAAGATTTTGTAGGTGTAAGATGAAAACTGTAAATCCACAGGCATAAGACAGTCTTTGCAATGGCGCATAGCATGGTGTTAGCATGCAAAATGTATCCTGTAAAACCCAAGTAAGATAATAAAATCTGCGCCTTGTTACGTCACATACCTGTTTAGTTGTTTGACAGGAGATTTGAATGTGGTCTTTCCACCATCCAACCCTAATTTTGCATCGGTGAAAGTATGTTGGATGATGAGAGGTGTTAACTGTCTTGGGGTTGGTATCTGGTCGCAACATCATGATCATACATTCCCCCATGAAAAAAAAAGGTAAAAAAAACAATGGACGAGTCTGCTGATTCTACTTGCTAATTAAATAGAAATATATCTTGATGTACCTCTTGACTTAAACAGTGCCTTTTCAGTGTGGGGACAAGTACATATATATGAGGAGTGTGTTACACTTAATCTCCTATTTATGTAATGTTGACAACTAACCATTGAAGTTGCTTACCCAAATAGATACAGATGTTCCATATTACAATAAAACATTATTTTATGATAATTAATCAGAGCACATTAACTAACACTAAGTTCTGGTTGAAATTGATCTCCAATTAGTATTATTGGTTGGGTTGAAGGAGAACTAGCATTTGCATGATGGAGGGAGATATTTCGCACTGTTGATGTTAGATTTTGTTGTTAATTTTCAGAAATGTATTTGAACAGGAATTTGTAGTCTAGATTGCTTGCAAAAAGGTATTTACTATGTTATAGGAAGTCTACTTTTTCACTGGATAGTTGCATTAAAAGAGAGAAACATCCTTTATTGTTTTTATGAACCTGTCTATCACTTTTCTGAAGGTAACTTCTCTTTTCTTATCTGTCAGTTGCTGGAGCATACACAAAATGTTTTATACAGTAAAGTCTTGCAGTCAAACATTGCTTTAGCGGAGGCATTAAAAGCAGAAAATAATGGCACACAGTCATTGAATGTTGTTCAGACTACAAACAGATGGATAAACCTGCAGGATTCGGTCGATGTCCTTCTTGATAGCAGCACTGCAAACAGTGAGTTTTTACAGCTCTTTGATCATCTGTTTCAAAATGTTTCCAAGTATTTACAATTCAGTCATGTGAATTGTCTTTCCTGTGAAAGGAGATTGTTTAAATAGCATTGAGTGTGTAGTTTCATTCCTATGCTAATCTGTATTTATCTTTTGTCTTAAATGTACTAATTTAGACAGGAATATTAATAGATTTTGATTATTTCCGCTGTAATACTAGTTGTTATGATTTAAAAGTTAAAACACCTATCACAAGGTGCAAACTTACAATCAGTACTACCGCTGTTAAATTATAGGTTGGAATGCAGGAAACCATAATAAAAAATGATAAAAATCTTAATGACTTCTAAGTATTTTTTCTTGGTTTATATTATTTAAAGGTCTTATGTTCATGTGAGATATTTCCCATGTCCCTCAAGTAATCGTTCTCCGTTGTCTCTGTATCTGGGCTGATAATAGTGAACTAGTGTATAATATATATGATGTCACAATGTCATAGTCATCTTATTTCTTATTGGCACACTCTATTGTGGACCTAAATAATGTTAAACTTGAAGTGTACATCTGACCTTATTGTTAACTTAACCCAGCCATGTGACAAATATTTAAAGTGGAAACCCAAGTGCCAGGAGAAAGCCCACTGCATTATGATCATTACTGTCTTGAAATCTGTTACAAAGGGCAGTTATACTGCCCTGCTCATTTCCATATCCATTCTCTTCAAACAATGCACTAACAATATTGAACCAACCATGCTGGTACACTAACAGTGTGTCGGCGGCTGTAGCTTGGATAAGTATATCTGTGGGGTGTGTCTAACCCATGGAAATTGTCATTAAATATCTCTTAGACTTTGAAAGTTCAGTTTATCAAGTTATTAATAAAGTGAATGTTTTTTTATCAACTAAGCTTAAGTTAATTTAATAAAGTGCCTAAGTTGAGGCATTAATGATTTAAATTAAATGTGGGCCATTGATCTCAAGTCAAGATTAGATTTAATCTTGACCGTTGAGATTAGGGATTTGGTCCAACTCAAAATTATAAAAAAGGAAGCAAGGAATAAGTTAAGAGTCACACATTAATTATTCATGAGTTTTGTGTTTGAGTGAAAATCAGAGGACATTTGATTTTCAGCCATTGGTGAGGAGAGAAGACGAAGCAGTGAGCAGCAAGAAGAGGAGTAGCCATTAATTACGGAGCGGCCGCACAGTACAGCTGTACAGCAGAATCCTTACAGGCTGTACAGCAAATGGATTTCACTGTAGCAGCCGCATGTGTGCAGTAGCCGAGGCTACAGACATTTTTCAGGTTCGGCTGTATAGTCCAACTGTACAGCAGAGGCCGTACAAACTGTACGGCTCAGTTTGACGGTGCCTTTTGGGCAGATTTTCAAGAGCTAGAAATTTGCAGGTTTTCTGTATTGTTTGTATTTTTCCTCAGAGCCATTTTCCCAAGTCTAGGAGCTCTTGTAAGTTCTGATATTATTCTAATGATGAACTGATTTGAAGAACAAAAAGTCACTGTGTGTTTGTTTGGATCTGTTTTCTTAGAATTCGCTTCCACTGAAAATATTTTTAAAAAAATAAGCAAGTACTCAATATCTGAGTATTTATCTAGTTGCTGGGTAGATAAAAATTTAACATGGTATCAGAGCTTCTGCTCTGAGAGAAAAGCAGATCCAAGTTGTTGAGTGCAGATCTATTAGATCAAGAATTCTCAACAGTAGATTCACAAAGTGCTTGAGGGATTAAGCATAGAACAGACATGTCAGCTAGCAATCTCAGGTTCGAGGACAGGTTAGATGGGGTATCTATCTTCTTACCATGGGAGGGAAGGGCTACATTTCTCCCGAAAGAGCATGACCTATGGAAGAATGTTGACAAGGTTCTTCCTGGATCAGCAGATCCTGTAGATAAGACAACACAAGGGAAAGGACAACATGGCAGAGAGGGTGATTCTAGATTCGGTTAAGGATTACCTAATTTCACATGTGGTAGAGAAGACCACAACAAAGGAGATATTTGATGCCCTAGTCAGTCTCTTTAAGAGTGATAACCTTACAGGAAGATGATCTTGAAGAACAAGCTTCGAGATTGTCGGATGACCAAATCCGACATTGTTACCAGCTATTTTATGGATCACACAGATACATGATCAACTTGCAGCAGAGGGGGAGAAAGTCTTGGATGCAGAACTAGTTCATGAAGCCTTGAATGGGTTCAGCAAGCCATGGGTACCATTTGTGAAGGGGATCTGTTTCTGGGAGAACCTCCTAGTCTGGCAGAGACTAGGGGATGACTGCATTCAGGAGGAGACTCGAGATGAATCCAGAGCCAATTAGCAGGGAGGTGGTGGTGAAAACTTAACGCTTGTCAGTAAAACAAGAAAAGGCAAAGGGAAAGTTTTCAAGAAACGTAACAGTGAAGGAGAAGCACACCAGCAGGGGAAGAAGAAAGTTTTGTGCAAGCTCAAGTGTTTTGTTTGCCTTAAGTGTTAATGTTTTGTGTATCTTTGGAATATATTCTTATTGTATTTGATCATGTAGTAACCCTAAAAGAATAATGCTAAAACATACTCTCAAGATATCAAGTGAAAATAGACAAGTCGGCCCCACATAAATCACTGGGTAAAACTACCCTAGTCAATGGGTGAAACTGCCCCAACGCTGGGTAAAACTGCCCCAGTAAAGTCGGCCCTACAGTGAAAAGTCAACCAAAAAGAGTATAAATAAGAGGGGGCATTCCTCATTTGTACACACAACACAAGTTTGCTCAAGCCAGTGAAACAAGTGCACAAGAGAGAGAGAGGGTAGCTGCAGGAAGAATTTTCTTGGGGTTATCTTATCTTATCTTTTCTTCTTGGGTATTTTCTGTGAGAGAGCTTTAGCTCTTCGTTGTATTGACATTATACTTTGTTGACGAATCTATACTGAAGAAGTTTGCTAGGTTTTCTTCACTTGAAGGGTTTCCCAAAGGAGAAATCTTTGTGACTTATGTTTTCTGTGCATGGCTATTCTTTCAGTGATCCTTATATGCATGCAGTTAATGTTTATGTGAATAGAAATGTTCTAAATGTTTGAAAGAGTTAATAACATCAAATTGCTAAGGAAAATTCAACAATAAGTATGGACACTATGCATCTCAGCGTTTGGAGAATAAGAGGGGTAAGGGAACAAGGCCACAAGTAGTAGCATCAACAAAGACACAAGCGAGTGAGCTTGCAATGAAGTTTGAGGATGATTTTTCTCTCGTTTTCTGCCTTTCCACCAACACTATTCCAGGAGTGCTTGGTAATTGGACAATGGTGCATCCCGTCACATGACAGAAGTGCAAGAGCTATTCAACAGGCTATCAAAGGAAGACTTAGGGATCCATGTGGAGCTTGGCGATGATGCCAAGTATGCAGTAAAGGGCTAGGGGACTGTTTAATTCTAGCTTGAGTCAGGGGGATCATTTGATGCTCAAGAGGTGCTCTATGTACCACGCCTGAAAGAGAACATATTGCCCATTTTAGTCATGGAGTACAAAGATTATCCAGTCACCTTCTAGAGAGGACATGTGTTCATTTGTCTAGAGGGAGCCAGTCTCGACACAACTATGGGGATTGAAGTGAGGGAAGGCAACTTATACAGGCTACATGGCAATCCTATAAAGGCATTGGTGTATGACAATGAGAGCCTATGCGATCTTTGGAATAGGAGGATGGGACATCTACATCATAAGGCATTCACTGCCCATACTGGGGAGATAGTCATTGGTCTTCCAGACTTCAGTATTGAGCAGTAGGGGGTGTGCAGAGGATGTGCGCTTGGAAAGAATGTCAAGAATTCATTCCCCAACAATGAGAGTTGAGTTAAGAGGATTTTGGATTTGATCCAATTTAGCTGTATGCGGTCCAACGTCAGTTGCATCAGTGAAGGGAGCATCTTACTATGTGTCCTTCACTGATGATTTCTCTAGGAAGACATGGATCTACTTAATGAATACCAAGGATGGGGTCTTCAGTCGGTTCAAGGAGTTCAATGCTCAAGTAGAGAACTTGACAAGGAAGAAGATCAAGGTGTTGAAGTTAGACAATGGGGGTGAGTATACCTCCAATGAGTTCAAAGATTTTTGCAAGGAGGCAAGAATCGGGAGGGAGGAGGTTTCCTACAACCCATTGAAGAATGAGGTTGTAGAGAGGAAGAATAGGTCATCATCAATTTTGTGAAGGTCATGATCTACGATCAGAGTTTGCCATTGTTCCTGTGGGCAGAGGCATGCAACACAATGGTGTATTTGCAGAATAAGTCCTCACAAGATTTTGGAGGACAAGACCTTGAAGGAGGCATTCTCAGGGGTGAGACTTGATATAGAGCATCTCAAGATTTTTGGCTGTCCAGTCCACATCCACGCACTCGTGGAGAAGAGGACAAAATTGGAGCCCTCAGTGAAAAGGGCATCTTTGTGGGATACAACTAGAATTCAAAGGCCTACAAGATCTTCATGCCATCACAACGGAAGATAGTTGGGAACTGGGATGTCACGTTTGAGGAGAACTTGGCCTCTAGGAAATCTCATGTTTTACCTACAAGAGTCATAGAGCAGTTGGCTTTGAAGGGTGAGCAGAGCTCATAGATTGCTAGTGCAGACAGTCAACCTTTAGGGGAAGAGGAGTTAGCCCCTTCCAGATCAACCAGGAGATCTTGGTGGTTTCAGCAGACCCTAAGGGATGCTTGGGAGCATGTAGAGGCACCCAAGATAACTTTTAGCGAGAGCAAGTCACCAAGGTAGTTCTTGATTTATATGGTCTTGATGACTAACATCTTAGACATAGAGCTTTCCAGCTTTAATGAAGCAACCAACTAACATGTATGGTGAGATGCCATGGTGGAGGATTACAACTCAATCATGAAGAATGATGTCTTGGAGATTGTGTTGGGACCAGAGGGGAATTCAGGGTGACTTCCAGGTGGCTAGTCAAAATCAACCATGTAGCAAATGGCAATGTGGAGAAGTACAAGTCAAGATTTGTGGCAGAGGATTCTCTTAGAGATTAGGAGTTTACTATGAGCAGACCTTTGCTTTGGATTCTAGATATGCATCTATTCAAGCCATGATATCTATTGCTTCAGAGATGGGGTGGAGGATTCACTAGATGGATTTAACGACAACCACAGGGATTTAAGGTACATGACAAAGAGTCACATGTGTGCAGGTTTAGGAAAGCCTTGTATGGACTCAAACAAGCACCTAGGACGTGGTACTCAAGGATCAATAGTTACTTGTAAAGCACAAGCTTCACCAAGAGTGAGGCAGATTCCAACTTGTACTTCATACTTGTTGGATGTGAGTCACTCATCTTGGTGCTCTATTGTTGGAAAGTTATCTCTGAAGCTCCTCTTTATAGTTTTGGTGTGGTGTGATAAAGAGCACTTTTGATTTCTTACCCCGTCGTCGGAAGTTGTTGAGACTATGAATCGGAAATGCAGTTAACTACGCACCCGCCGTTGCGGAGATGCAGTTGAAAGACAGTCCGATCCAAGGTGTATTTGCCTCCGGTGCGCTTTATTTTTATTTTCTTATTATCGGTGGCCTTATCGGAATACCGTCGGAACTTTTTGACTCTATAGTTTCTGCCGTTGCGGATGATGTATTGCAAGCCCCTCGATGGCTGTGTTGATTTTTTCCAATCCCCGCCCGTTTGATTCGCGAGTCCTTAGTCTTTTTAACTTCCGCCGTTGCGGTTCTAGAAGGGACTATCCTTCCGATTGAGTTTGATTTATATTTGCCGCTTTGCCGATCTTTTTCGCTTAAGTCATGTTTGTTCTACCTCCGATTTTGACTGGTCTACGAAACTCAATGTCTTTATGGTTTCCACCGTTGCGGTGCTTTAACCAACTATTGGTCCGAGGTATTAGTCTGGTGAACTCCGATGCAAAGTGTTTTTATTTCTCTTGTCGATGCTTCGTTTGACACTGCGGATCCCGTAGTTGTTTCATCATCCGTCGTTGCGGAGATGCAGCTGACATGATCGCTGATCCCGTAGTCATTTTGCCGCCCGATGGTCATGTTTTCCCGCCGATTGTTTGTTTTTACCGTGGTGTATATATTGGGGGTTGGGGTTTATTTTTCTATTATTTTTCTGCGAACTCGTGCCCGTGCTGTCGCTGTCGTTGCGAACAAGACATTGTACTCTCTATCGGTAGCTCGTTCTTAGGTGGCGCCGCTGTGGAAGTTTGCGGATTCTTCTTGCTAGTTGCACAACGCCTTGCCAGGTAGGTCATTATTCTCGTTTCTACTTCTTCCTTTCAAATTGTTGAATTGGGGTTGTCGCCCTTGGTTAGTTCCCACCTCTGCGGTTAATGAATACCTAGGTTTACGTCTTTCAACGCTTATATAGTTCGTGTAGACGGTATGGCTGTCCGTTGGGGGTTTTTGTTTTCTGAATGATTAAATTCGCTGCCGTTATGAGTTTGCGAACCGCACTCAGCTGTTTGGGAAACCGGTGCAAACGAGCGTTACGTTGTCTGCACCAGTTCCCCCCAGTTTGTGTATGGCCTTTCGGGGAGGGTAGTTCCTTGTTAGTTTGCAGAGGAAGGCGTTTTCTTGTTTTATTTTGAAGTGTCGAAGGGTTCGTTTTCCAGTTTTGGGGTCGCTCGCGTTTCTTTGGACTAGGGTCGGGTTTTGAAGTGCACCTCGTTGGGGAATAGGACGATGCGTAGCACCGAGGGTGTAGTTGAGGCTGTTTTCCTTGACAGGGGGGGGGATTTTCTTCATTTTAGCGAGGCCGTGATGTTATGAGTCGATTACGCAAATTTTTAGTCATGGGCAGGATTTAGTTCTTTTTGCAGATTTGTTTTCATGCAGGAACACTTGGTAGTTAAATTTCGTTTCTATATTTTTCATAGATTCAATTATGAATAGCATGACCGAGGTAAATGCTCATGTAGTTTTGTTTCCATTCTTTGAATATTATTTGAAAATGGTTACACCGGACCTAAAAGATTTGTGTGTATGACAGGATAATCTTTCCGAATACGAGATGTCTAAAAGGCAGAAAAGGAAAGCCCCTATAGTGGAGGAGGAACCCGATGTTGAAATTGTCACCAAGGTTGAATATACTTATGAAGACGCCAGATGCATCGTGGGTGTGGAACCTGAATATAAGTGGGGGGAAATCTACAGTCTGATAACACATCGAGAGGTACCTGACACTGGTTTTGAGGAAGAAACTATATATGCAAATATAGAGAGATCTTCTTTGATGAGGGTTGCTACCAGACCTGAGCTTTTCCCGTGCTCAGAGGTGATTGGATGGATTCTGCCCAGGGTAGACGTAACTACCATGATTTTGGCCAACGTTGACAAACAGGGTTATGCTGCTTATAGCCCTGGTTACGTATCACTAGCCTACCAATTGCCGGAAGCCTAGGGTTACTTGACTGAAGACTGGCTAAAGAAAATTAATCTGGACCTAGTTGAACATTGAAAAGAATGCTGGTACTTGGCAAGAGTTTCAGAACTAGGCCATCAGGGGAATATGACACTGCCACCTTAAGGACCCCTTATAGGTTCATTGCCTTAATGCTGAATAGGATTTTCGGGAGAGCCCGCGGTAAAAGTTTTAAGTTGGGGTGGGTTCCTATCATCTTCTATGTTGCAACCCAAGGGACCGTGTTCAACTCGGCGAACATTGTATCAAACAGTCTCTGGGCCTGCATTGCTTTAGCTTTGGGAGGGGTGTCTTAGAAAAAATCAGAGTTCTACATGAGCTCCATACTGATTGATTGCATACTGTGCAACCAACCATTCCCAAACTTGAGGTTTGTTTGGGACCGAGAAAGAACACCAGTATATTCAGCTTACAAGCCATTGTGGGTGCATAAATACTACAGCCACTACAGAGAAGTGTGTGAACACTTCATTATGCCATTATATACAATGATTTTCTTAAAAGAATGCAATTGCATGTCGGAAGAAGCGTTGCACGTTATTGAAGAATATGCAGATTACTACTTAATGGAGGATGGACTGTATATCACAATGTATGGATGCTCCAGAGCGCCTTCGCTACTTCCAAAATATGTCACTAATTATGTGGTACACAAGGAGGCAGTCAGGCAAGTCTTCTTGGATGGCATAGGGAGTTTTTTATTTGAACATAAGAAGGCAACTTATCCTCCCTTACCATGCAGGTTGGGAAGCTATAAGTTCTCAAGAGTTAAGAAAGCCGATGAATTTGTAGAAGAGTTGGGGAATTTCCATTTTGGGGAAATAAAATTTCTATAGGAATGATTCCCGGAATAAAGTGGCAGAGCACTGCAGGGAAGTAAATGTACATTTTGAGTATACAAGCCACTGGGATAAAGACAAATCAATTTTCTGAAATGCAGAAAACATAACTGCATTAAAAAAAAGATTTAAAAAGAAAATCACTACTAAAGGCGGGAAATGACAAGATGAGCAGAAAAAAGCAGAGGAAAAGGAGGCTAGGAAAAGAGATGAAGATGCTAGGAGACTAACACAGGAGGCCGGAAGCTGGCTTAGAAGTGAGGAGGAAGAAAAGAGAAAAGCCGAACAAGAAGTAGCTAGAAATGCAGAAGAAGCTGCCAGGAGTGAAGAAGAAGAAAGGAAAAGGAAAATGGATGAGGAACTTAGGAAGTAGGAAGCAGAAAGATTAAAACTGACAGGGTCCATGACAGAGCAACAAGCTTCCGATCCTGTAGACATTCAGGTTCAGGATATGGGTAATCCTGATTTTCAAGATCCCGAGGCAGCTGTTAGCAACACATTAGGACAGGTTGTTGTTCCTAGCCTAAGACTGATCGCTTTCGAACAGAAGAAAGGGGAAGAGGTTTTGGGCTTCAACACTACTTTTTACGACAGGGAAACAAAAAGAATTGTGAAGAGGACCGAGAGGAAAGTCGAGATTGGGGGGCAGTCGGGGAAAATGATAAATGATACAACCATGGTGTATGGGATAGACAAGGACCCAAGATTCACTATCAGAGCTGGAGCAGCATTGATCTATGCTTCTGAGGACAATGTGGATCGGATAATGACTGATTTTGAACAGTCAAAGAAATTTGCTGGCCAACTAAAAGATACCCTAAGAAGGGAGAGAGAGGAAAGTAATAAATTGAAAAGGAAGTTTGAAGACATGCAACATGAAATAAAGTCTTCAAAAGCAGAGCTCTAGTTCCTCCAAGTAGAGAAGAGATCTCTGGAGGTTGCCCAGGAGAGTCTAGAAAAAGTGTAGCAGGAATGTCAGGGGCTAAGGACTGACAAGGATGGGTTGAAAACGATATGTGAAAGTCTTCATATGGAAAAGGATCAGCTGCTAAGTAAGATAGGGGAGCTGGAGTTACAGAAAGCTGCCTTTGAGGAGTCAGAGAGGCAATCTCAGGTGCAGACAGCAGAGCTCAGAGAACAAGTTACTTCATTAGCAGCAGCTCTAGAAGAAGCCAAGGAACAAGAAGCCAACCTTCAGTCTTTCAGGGAGCATGTTTTAGCACAAAGGAGCAAGATGCACAAGCTGCAAGTATCCATAGAAGAAGAGAGGTGCAAGATTTTGTAGGTAGACAATAGACTAGAAGAAATTTTGGAAACTTCTTCATATTTTGTGGACAGATCGTAGGACATTTTAGAAGTCTCGACAGGAAGAATGGTGAGATTAGAGGCCAATGAGGAGATCCGTGCAGACCTGCCAGCAAAAGATCACCAAGGCCTGATACAAGACTACGACTTATTAGAATTTTCCATAAACACAGCCGAAGAATTTAAGAAGGCTGTAAAGAAGACAAAGGGAGCTTGTACAGAGTTCTGTAGGAGACTTTTGATTACTTACAATCGTTGCCAGGTTGCTGCTGAACAGAGAATGGACACCTTTTCAGACCACAACCTGTTTTTGGAGATGTTGCAGAGTAGATATCAGGAGGATGAACAAAGGATTCATCACATCAAAGCCCTAGACGAGTAGACCCTGAGAAATGAGGTAGCTCATTTAGTGGTTAGTGTACAGTTGCTAGAAGATCAACTACGTCTGAGCTTAGCTAGGATCGAAGTAATAAGAAATCAGGCCGCTAAATTTGAAATCAATATTCGTTTTTTAGAACCTTTTGAGTTCGAAAACATTGCCTCAGAAGCTTTAGCATGGAAAAAGTTCTTGAACAATCAAGCGGGGCCCTCCACATAAGTGCTTTATTTGTTTGTTTTTATTGTAATATATTGTAAATTATATAAGCACTTAATGTAAGAAAATTGTGGGAGGTGAAGCGTTGGGGAAGCCCAAGAGTCATTTGTGGGCAGCCCAACAGTTTTGCTTTTGTATAAATATAGAAGAATTAGATAGGAGAGGGGGCTTTTTCCCGGAGAGACTTGTGAACTACTTGTTGTAAGAGGAATTATTTCGTTTTGCAATAATAAAATTACAATTTTGCCTGTTGGAGAAAGTGCTGTGTGGAATGTTCAAATGTGATGAAATGAACAATGTTGAAGGGGAACTATTTCGTTTTCAGCTGTGTTTCATTAACTGTGAGATCGTTCTAATTTTCTGAACCTATATTCTTATATGAATGTTCTTTGGTTTATTCTGTGATAATTTCCACTATGAGTAATGAATGTTTTAACATATGACGAGCTATCTTGTTGTGCATATCTTTATTCATGTTTATGTGTTTTGATTCTAAGAACAACTATCTGTGATTTATCTTAACATATGAATAGTATTACATTACTCATGAATTGATAATCTTGCTCCCTAGGGACAGCTTAGTTAATATTGTTTTTCAGTTGTGTGTGATTTAGATGCGAGAGAGTCTAAGACGAGAGGTAAGAACCTGCGCATCACATTGTGACCACTCGTCGCATTCTTCATCAATCTGCATCTTAGATAGGCACTTGCATATCATACTTAAAGTCAAAATACAAAAATATACACGGTGGACCGGGCCGCAACCGGTAAAACCCTTTTGTTTTTGTTACTTGACCTACGGTAGCCGGACCGCAAACCGGACGGATTCCCTACACCAAACAGTCACGGGCTAGTTGGGAACGTTGACTGGGGAGAATCCCTTGCTGTTGTCGCCTACGAATTTCCAGGCCTCAACAGGTTCTTTGTCTACAAGATCACACATCAAAGCCACATAACTAGGAAATGGCTTTGGCTTCTTGCTTTGCCTTGTGGAGCCTTCTGGAGCACCATACCTTTCTGCTTCTTGAATAATATCACGATCCCAAGCTGGCTCTCTCTTGTGGGAGATATTCATATGGGGAGGTTCTTGGGGCTCCAATGTATCATGTTCTTCCGAAATCTCATCATCAGGAGAAGGTGCAACTTCTTTCATTGGTTCCGCAGCTCTGGGAGCTACAACTTCTTCATATGTTTCTTCAAGTTGGCACTTTCTCGATCACTTTAGCTGTATCTTCATCAAAGGTTACATCCCTGCTAATTTCCATATGATGGTAACCTGGTATATAGATTTTGAAGGACTTGGAGACCTCACAGTACCCACCAAATATTCCTTTCTTTCCGGAAGGATCCAACTTGGTTCTTTTCTCTTTAGGAATATGAACAAACACTGGACAACCAAATATCTTGAGGTGACTTACCTTTGGTTTCTTGCCTGTGAACATTTCTTCAGGGGTTTTGAACCCAAGTGCACTATGGGATATTCTGTTATGGACATCTGCTGCTGTCCTTGCTGCTTTAGCCCATATGTGCATAGGAAGATCTTGATCATGGATCATAGTCTTCATTGCTTCCAAAATGGTTTGGTTCTTCCTTTGAACAACATCATTCTGTTGTGGATTATAGGGAGTGGTAAGTTCCCTCTTAATCTCGACATCTTTGCAGAAGTTTCCAAATGCTTTGAAGTATATTCTCCTCCATTATCTGACCTGAGTGTCTTGATCTTTCTTTGTTGAAAGATTCTCTACCAAGGCTTTGAATTCCTTGAACTTTCCAAACACTTCATCTTTTGATTTCAAAAAGTAAACCCAACTCTTACAAGAGTAATCATCAATGGAAATTACATAATATACATACCTACTTAAAGATGTTGAGGGCATAGGACCGCATACATTTGCGTGTATAAGTTCAAATATTCCTTCTGAGTTGGTGTTTCTCTTCGGAAATGGATTTTTTATGTTCTTTCCTTTCACACATGCCTTACATATTCCTTCATGATCAATCTTTAGGTTTGGTAGACCTGTGACTACCTTGCTCACATGTGGTAGGGCCTTGTAGTTTATGTGAGCAAGCATTCTATGCCATAGTTCACATAGACTTGTAGTATCATGAATCAAGGCTGCTTCTGAGTGACCTTTCAATTTATACATGCCTCCTTCTTCTGTTCCAATGACAGATGCATCTTCTACAGTTTTACCTCTAGGCCACAAAAGAACTTCAACATCTACAAAACACATTCTTCAACTTCTTCTTTTGCTAACTTCCTGGGGGGTTCTTCTTCTTCTACTTCTTCGGCTAAATGAGCATGATCTCTTTTGTTATTCTTCCTCTTATATTCTTCTTGTTTTGTTGGACAATTTTTCGCAATATGTCCTATCTTATCACAATGGTAACATTGATAAGAGGAGAAATCCATCTGCTTGTAATCTCCCTTTTTATTCTTCTGAAACTTCTTGGGAGGATAAGATCCCTTAGGAGTTTCCTTCTTGAAATGATGTTTTCCTTTTCTTCATCTAGTATGAGTAGTGAGAGCATGGTCATGATCTCTAAGTAGTGCTTCTTGGTTAGCTACTCTAGCTTCCTCTTGAACACATTCTTCCCATAGGATATCAAATTGTAAGCTTTCCTTCCTTGCACAGATTGTTTGGATGAAGGAGTCCCATGGTCTAGTAAGACCATTGAGAGCGGTCATTACTAGTTCAACTTGTTGACACTGAGAGGGGGGGTGAATCAGTGTAAAGCCAATTTTAAACCTTTTCTTAGCTTGACACAGATAACTACCAATTCATCAATCTACCAATCACATAAACATTTCATAAACACATTATTCACATATCATGGCATTTAACTCATCAAGAACCATAACATAGAGAACACCACATCATATAAATTTGTAATCTTTTTATATTATTTTGGTCCGGCTATAACCGTTAGGCAAAATCAGCACCTACTGATACATAGAGCACCTACTCTTAATCCAGGACCCTGCCTGGTTTTCTTAGACCCTGCTAAGAAGGGTTTGAGGTATCCTAACCTCAAAAGCAAGTCAAGCTTGCATTTACATTAAAGCTCATTGTTACATTACTTCATCACTTGTCTCTTCAATCTGCTGCTGGTCAATACTGCTGATTACTTTCATTCACACTGCTGCAACACACCTGCTCTTCAATACTGTCAAGTTATCAAGGACTGCTCATCTCTGCTGTTGCTGGTCAGCTGCTCATCAACTTCTTGTTCAATTGCTCACTGCTGCTCATGAATCTCTGGTCAATCTCAGCTTATTAACCTCTGCTGCCCATCCTCTTCACTGCTCATCAATCTTCTTGTTCATCTGCTCATCATCACTACTGCTGGTCATAGTCTCAATCTCTGCTCAAATATCTGTGCACATCAATCATCAATCACAACTGCTCAATACTTAATCTGGTCTTTGTGACTGGACATGCAATTGACTTTCTCCATGCCTTTGTTCTTTCAACTGACTTGACCTTCAGCAAGATATACCTTCAAATGCTGGCTGTGTATGATGCTTGGACTGCAAGAAGACTTTCAAGGCTGTGCAAACTCATAAAAACTGTCAACCTTCACCATAAAGATTTCAAACCTGAAGCTGTACCAAACCTGAAATATATCTCTGTGTGCTGTGAACTAAAACAAGTTGTTGCCCTCTCTACCAAGGTTGTGGCAGCCTTGTTCACCAACCATGGTAGCTTATCAAAAGCTTCTCACTACACTACTGTTCAAGCCAACAAACAAAAGATTTGCTCATGTGCTGCTCATGCCAATCACCAACAGCCTGTTCTTACTCTTGTTCAGAAATCAATGATAAATCCAGTGTGTATGTCAATCTTCTTTTTCTTGGAACAAGATTGCAGATCTGATATATTTGTATAGTGCAGCTCATAGATATTAGAATGAACAACCCCCTGGTGTAGATGCCCTTGTTTGGCTTTTCTTGATTCTAGAGAAGATTATGACTTGCATGCAATAAGATATCATTCCAGCAGTAAGAACATACCTCAAAGCTGTCTGTCAACAGCCAAATTGCTTCTTCATCTGCTGCTTGTCTTGATTAGTGAATGTCAAGACTTACACTTGGGGGCACCCATCAACTTTAGGACTGTTATCCAACCACTGTCAACTTTTTCAATGAACTTTTAATTCATCAACAAGCACATCAGCAATCTACACTCCTTCATTGAATTATCCTTGCTGCTGTGCCACTGTTACACTTCTTCTTTGCTGATCCTTCTCTTTATAACAGTCCCAAAATCTACTCCAAGGATAGTACAAAAACCCAAGACCAATACTCTTTAAGATGTGCCCTAAAATCAATTTCCTTGCTGCTGTTTGGCCCTGCTAAAAAAAAATTGAATAATGTACTTAATTCTGCTCCATTAGACCTGCAATAAACTATTCTTAACAGCCCCTAAGACAGTCCATAAAATGAAATGCTATGAACATCAATTCGGCATCAATATGGACTGTTTACATGTTGAAGGAAAAAAGGAGACCTTCAAATTCGTGACCCCAAACAAAAACATCTCTGTGGAAGAGTTAATCTTCGGATTATGTGTGATTTGTTGCTGCCACATAAAACTTTCCAAGACACTGCTGCTGCTACCTAGATTCTGCCTCAGTCCACGAAGTTTAGAGCTTTTATTACTGCTGTCCAGAGAGAAAACATCCTTCCCTTGCACTTGTATAACAGTTCCGTGCTTCTATTTATACCCAGCAGTGAAGATTAGATGCCCAACATCCAAGGAATTGCGGACATGACTGAAATAGCAGCTACAGCAGTGTTAACAAGGCTGATTTAATGCCCAGACAAGAGAAAAGGTGCTTCCCAAACACTACACAACACTCAGCTATAGAATATGGCCTTTGTTTTGTCCCCTCAAACTCCTAACATGAGTATTGATTATTCCAAACATGAGATTTCATTCCCAGAATCCTTGAAATGCTGCTCAGAATGTTATGGACTGTTCATTTCATGAACACACAGGCCAGCAACCCAAAATATACTATTCAGATGGCTCCCACGTTGATACCAGCAAACCCACAGTAGTTTAAAAGCAGTGTATTGATGCCAGCAATGCCCAGAAGTGTCAAGGTGTATGCTGGTAGAGTGTGAATTTCCATAGTCATCGAATTAGGGTACACTCCCCTTTCTTTCTGCTGCTGGAATATTTAAATTTGAGACAGTGTAGATGGTGGAAAAGCCTCCAACCATCTCGGATCTGCTGGCTGCAAATGCTAAAAAATCAAACCACAAAAAAAAACCGGATTGTTTACCTTCTCTGCTATTTCGGGTCTGTGTTATTTGACTACTGTTACTGCTGCCCGAAAATTCCTCAGTCTAACTGCTGCCCGAAAATTTTGTCAGTTGCTGCTGCCCGAAAATTCTCCTTCATCACTGTGATTTTCCTCAGAGCTCTCCCACGAATTCATCTTATACAAAATGAAGTGCTTTGAAGGGTATTTATACTAATTCTCCTCCATAAATTGCTGAGCTGACTTTTAATTTTATTATTTTTTAATGGAGCCGACTTGTAGGTATTGTATGGGTCGACTTCACATTTATTTCTGGGCCGACATAACAATTTGATTTTTAATTAAATGGAGCCGACAGAAAAGAGTTTCCATGTCATTTTGCACATTGATTGAGTGAAGGCTGTTCACTAGCCATGTCCATAGAAAGAGCTGAGCTTGAGAATACTTCTATGCAAGAGACAAGTTCTAGAACTATCAAATGTGGGTCCAAGATGTTACAAACCCTGAGATCTTCATATGTCATGTCCACGACCCTTCAAGGCTTCTTTTTCAAGGCAAGGGCATCCACCACATGCTAGAGACCATATAAGGTCATCATCATCATAATACATAGAAGGGTTTCATCAAAGTGCCATTATGCCATCTAAGTAGTGGGTTCCATGACCTTTGCCAGGGCATCTTGGTCTTCATCAGGGATTCCAAGACTTCATGGGCTTCTTCAACGTCTACCGGGGCTTCAAGACCATATCAGCTGTGTCTTCAATATCTTCAGCAAAGTGGTGGCATCAATGACATTAAGTCCATGTTGGCATCAATGACAATTTCATCAACACAACTTTACCAATCTTGTCTTCAAATTCTTCTAGTTGTTCTTTGAAATGACAGACTCTTGTGAAGTATTCTTGGATAGATTCACCCTTGCTCGTCATTGTACTTTTTAGTTGGGCTCTCAAGTTCATCTTTTGGTTGATGTTTCTTTTTTCATACATTCTTGATAGGGCATCAAACGTCTCCTTAGGTGTATCCTTGGAGGATACTAGAGGAATCAAGTGATCCTTGATCGAATCTGCTATGATCCTCTTGGCTCTAATTATGTCTTTCTTGTACTTTTCCTTTGCTTCATCTTCTTCGGGCTTTGACACAACTTCCTTGATAAACTTTGCAAGATCATTCTCTTCTAGAATGAGTCCTATTCTGTATTTCCAAGCACGAAAGTTTTATATGCCTTCCAACTTGTCATCAAGCGCAGGGCTTGGAGACATCTTGTCCCGAAGAACAAAAAATGACAAAAAAATTTAAATTTCTCAGAAATGAAAATTGTACTCACTAAGAGTATGCTGGTACAGTCAGTTTCCGAAGAATCCAAATTCTAACCCTTGAAACCGAATTTGCAAGATCTCGAACTACAGTTTCTGGTTCTGTTTCTGGTTTTCTGTTTACAAGCCAAACTAGGGATTGACTTTCTAGAGGATCTTCCCATTGAAAAACTGTGATCTTGGTGCCAAAAGATGCAGGTGGGAGGGGTGCACTTCCCTATGTCACTTGCACTAAAAAAATTCACTTTAGTAGAAAGCCCTAATTTTCTTGTCCGGAGAAAGAGAGAGAGATTTACCTCATGAAAGCTGCTCTTTTTAGGCTAGCTCTGATACCATGTTAAGTTTTCTATGCTGCCATAGCTTAAGTCCTAATTTGATAAGCATGTAATACATTTTCACAATAACAACATAAAGAGGATCACTGAAAGAAACCCAATCACAAGGTACACAACAATTTACCCTGGGAAAACCCTAAAGGGAAAAACCCAACAAAAACTTCCTCAACATAGATTATTAGAATGTAATGACCAAAGACCAAGGTCTCATAGAGAGAGACCAAACCCCAAGCATAAGAGCCAAAACACCAAAGACACTAGTCCTCCTCCTTCTTTGCCCCTCCTTTTCTCTCTTGCACACTACAAGTGTGAGTGAGTGTATATAAATGAGGGATGGTGCCTCCCTATTTATACTAATCTTCCCAACTGGCATTTAACCTAACTGGGCCGACTTGTCTAATTGAACTGAATCATCATTTGCAGCATGGAACTGGGGCATCATCATCTGCAACATGGAATATCATCATCTGCAACATGGAATATCATCATCTGCATAAAAATTGATACATCACTAGCAACAACGGCATGAGGCTGGCTCATCAGCATAAAGTTGGAATAACAACAACAACGACTGCACGAGGCTGTCTCATCAGCATAAAGCTAGAGTAACAACAACAACATGTGACAGGCATAACAACATCATCATCAACAGCTCAAGGCTGGAGTATCGTCATCTATGGTAGGTGTAACAACAACCAACACGATCCTTCCTTTCGGAATTACGAGATCATGGACAACACATCTGTGGTACTCAGACGATCATTCCTTTTGAAATTACAGGATCAAGTCTTTGCGGAGCCAGCAATACTGATAACAACTAACACATACATACACAAGATGATTCTTCCTTTTAGAATTACGGGATGAAGCTCACCACTAACATCCTGGATGATCCTTCTTTTCGGAATTACGGGATCAAGTCCACCAACATTTTGGACGATCCTTCCTTTTGGAATTATGGGATCAAGTCCACTTACATCAACAGTTAAGACGATCCTTCCTTTCGGAATTATGAGATCAAGTCTAAGGATGATTAGTCCCAACATCTTGGACGATCCTTCCTTTTGTAATTACGGGATCAAGTCCACTCTCATCAACATTTAAGGCGATCTTTTCTTTCAGAATTACGGGATCAAGTCTAAGGATGATTAGTCCCAACTAAGCTACCTGTTGTGATCAGGATACCATAGTACTCCCCCTTTCAAGGGAAGTCCTTACGGACAACACCAAGCTTGTCTCGGAAGTGTTCAAACTTCACATGAGACAGAGTCTTAGTCAACACATCTGCAATCTGCTCATTTGTGCTCACATATTGGAGTTTTATAGCTCCCTTCTGCACCATGTCACAAATGTAGAAGTACCGGATTTTTATGTGCTTCGTCTTATCATGGAACACGGGCTTCTCTGTCATCTTCATGCATTGTTGGTTATCACATAGAATCATAGTAGTATCCATCTCAAGATCGAATAGATTTGATAACAAATTCCGAAGCCATATGGCTTCACAACTGGCTGAACAAGCTGCAATATATTCCGCTTCTGCAGTGCTGAGAGCGACACTGGACTGCTTCCTGCTTAGCCATGATCCTAGACTGAAACATCCTCCTGAAGTGCTCTTTCTATCTGAAACACTTCCAGCCCAATCTGAATTTGTATAACCATACAGTCTGAAGTCATGATCTCTGGTAGAACTGAGACCATAGTCTACTGTACCTTTTAGACATGCTTTGCAACTACCAGGTGAACATGTCTGGGCTCAACCAGATACTGACTCAAAGTGTTCACAACAAAGCATATATCTGGCCGGGTATTTTCAGATACATCAATGAACCAATAATCTGTTTGTATAGTGTCACATCCCCTAATTTTGACGAAGCATCAGCCAACAACTTCCAGTGTGTATCCATGGGTGTGGCCATGGCTTTACATTACAACATGTCAAACCTTTTCAGGATTTCCACTACATACTTCCCTTGGTTAAGGGAGATTCATTCTAGGCTCTGCCATACTTCAAGACCTAGAAAATAATGCATTAAGCCAAGGTCTTTTATCTCAAATTCTGAAGCGACCTTCTTCTTATACTTTGATATTTGCTCCTCATTACCTGTTAGGAATAAATCATCCACATACAACAACAATATGGCAGGTTCATCATCCATAACCTTGAAGTAAAGGTTAGGATCTACCTTACTTTTGGTAAAGCCCAAGCTCGTCAGAAAACTATCGATTCTTCTGTACCAAGCTCTTGGTGCTTGCTTAATGAATAGTCAAAGGACACACCTATTCAATCTAGTGGCCAGTCAATGCCTATAAAGGTACACCGTCATGAGACATTGTAACCATCAATTCATTTTTCATTCAATAAATTCTTATTCAGTTAAAATTGCAGAATTATCTTCAGCGTTTCCGCTTCACATTTAGGTACAAAAGCCCTCCTATGCAACATCTGTGATCCTCAAAGATGGCCTAGGAGTCTAGGACAAAGTCATATCAATCTGCAAATTACCCACCAGCCTAGGAATCTTATGAGATGTCTCTTTTTGTAAAGATTGGAAAACAGCACAAGTTTGAGCAGAAACCTGAAAAGTGGGGGATGCATTTCTGATCAAATAAGAGAGCATTTTGAGCTAGCCATATGCCCCACAGGACTAGGATTGGGATGCCTCTCTTTTCCTTTAGGTCTATTCTCTGAAACTGATGTTGTAAACAAGATTTGATTCTATTACCCACTCAAACATCCCTGAAGTTAGAAGGCAAGCTAATATCAATCCAGACCTGAAGGGAGAATGGAGAGGAGAGACAGGTGTGTAATATTTGCTTCACTCTTCCTACACAAAACACAGAAGCTGGGATCATGAACTTGTCTTTGCTGCTATAAATCCCAAGTCAGCTCTGTATTATTCAGAGTAAGCCACATGTGGATGATGGATTTCCTTGGGTGCTTAGTCTTCCGAAGTTTAGATGACCACCATTTTGGGTCCTGACACTGATCTGTCCTGACTCCTTAGATATGTGTCCCCCAGTTTTGCAGAATATGAGTCTCCTGTCTTATTCAAGGACCATCCCAGATTGTCAACTTCATCCTTTATTCTGATAGGACCCTTTTCTAACTCATCAATAAAGAAAGCCCACTGAGGAGTGTGATCACCTTATATGCCTAAATCATCTGCAGATAACCATCCCTGATGCCACAGATCTTTAGGATTCCTATCTGCAATTTGGTTTAAAATGAAATAGCCTTGTTCATGTAATAGATTTTGCAGAGCATTTGGAAGGTAATTGGTGTTTTCACAGCCTAAAATGGCATCAGCACCAATATGAACCAGTCTACCGTTGCCTACATTCCGGGCTAAATACTGACCAATAATGGGGAAAACAAGTACCAGTGCTGTCCCTGGTGATGAGATTCCATAGACTTATAGCAGCCAGAGCAGTGCCAAATAAATGTGTATGTTTGAGACCCCAACCGCCTTCTCTTTTTGGTTGGGCAAGTGTTTTCTATTTTACCAGATGATAACCCCCCAGATCTATGTCCTTAAAAATGATCATGAATTAAGAAGTTCCTGGATGGATATTGATACAAAAGGGAGTGTATAGTCAAAAAGTGTAGTTTCTTACTGTCTGTATTCTATGCCAGGCAATATCGACATTGATGTTAGTTGAAGTTCTTAATCCTCTCTGACAAAATACATTTCTGATAAATCTTTGTTTATGTGTTGACAGGCATGAGGGGCAAAGAAAACACAGGAGTACGCCAATTACTAGAAAAAAAAGAAGGTTTATTTCGACAAAACATGATGGGAAAGAGAGTTAACTATGCATGTCGTTCTGTCATTTCTCCTGATCCTTACTTAGCAGTAAATGAGATTGGAATACCACCATATTTTGCAGTGCGGTTGACATATCCTGAGGTATCTGAACTTCTTGTTACTTGACAGTTGAGATCTTTAGTAGGATTCTTTATTTTTTCAATTAATGGCAGACACTTCTTTTGATCAAGCAGTTCTGGTTTGTGCATTTTCATGCAGCTATTTCTTTATGGTGTTAGTTTTTGTTTTTGTCATATTATTACATAACACAGTAGGGCTGGAAAAAATAAAAAAACCTTGCTTTTTCTACATACTGCTACATGGTGATGCTTTTATTTTGGGCAAAGAACTGTGGTAAATAACAGAATTTTCGATATACTGAAGATAAAGGTGAATATTAAATACATTGTGATAGGACTTCAGTAATTACAGCTGTGATGCAGCTGCTAGGCATTTTGCCTCTTTTTCCAAACTCATTCAGTATTCTTGTGGGAGAATATAATCAAACATTTGTCAATGGAGGTGTAGTCGTAGTGGGCTGTCTTAGATTTGCTGTTTGTAGTAATTTTCTGACTGTGGATAATGTAACCATAATGGTTTCTTTTGAATTTGAGATATGAGCATGTAAGTTTGGAATTTTAAGACAGTAGATTAAATAGCTTTTCCAAATTAGTATTCTTAGATTTTGTATTTTCTGTACAGAAAGTGACTCATTGGAATGTTGAAAAACTAAGGCAATCTGTGCGAAATGGTCCAAATGTTTATCCTGGAGCAACACATTTTGAGGATGAACAAGGAATAGTCCATTTATCCAGTGTTTCACAATACCAACGCAATTCTATTGCTAAGAAATTACTTTCTACACCTGGAGCAGCTTCATCTGGTGGGTCTGGACAGAACATAGATTCTGCAAAAATTGAAGGAAAGACAGTCTATCGTCATCTTCAAGATGGAGATATACTTCTTGTTAATCGACAGGTGAGGAAGGTCATGATTGCATTTCTTCAGAGTAATGTGTTATGACTAGGACACTACACTGTGTTGTTAGTTTTGTGCTATATGTTGATTGCTTCATTAGAAGCCTCTTTCTGTATTCTCAGATAAGAATATATGCATTTTCTTTTTTCATTTTCAAACATGCAAAGAAACTTTATTGGCAATGCCTTCTATACCATTTTAGAAACTGTGTTTTCAACATTTCTGGTGAGTATTCATTATTTTCTTCAGTTGTAGAAGAGAGCCTAATGAAATAACATAAGAATTTTTTGAGCATGTGAAGTCTTGTTTAAGAGAAGACTACGTTGTTTTGAGAGTGATGATTTTTTATTGAATGTTTATTGAATATTTGCCAGGTTATCTATATGTATGTTCTTTTCAATCCAAAATAGTTGCGTAGAATACTTTACTTAAGTAGTTATATTTGAATTTTGAATCCTTAAAAAATACCTTGGTTGTGAAGGACAAAGGTAGGTTAATGACAGCAAATGAAAAAAGCTATCAATGTGTCATGAATAGTGCATAATATCTTCTGTATATGGTAATATATATATTGATAGATACAGAGATATATAGGTGGATAGATATGAATGCAATAGGAACATGAAGAAGTGGGCTATGCTTGTAGAGTGGGTTGCATTCACTTATATCATATATGGGTATATTAAATTATGCACATACACAGTATGAAGTTGCAGAGAGAGGTAATAAATAATAAGATAATTGAAATATCCTCAATGCAAATATAGGCAAAACACATTGATCTAGGCAAACAATTTTGCAAAATATATTCATCAAATGCTTTGCACATGAAATAAGAGGGACATCAATGTCATTTTTATTATGAATGAAAATTCATCTTAGAAGCTCTAATGGCCACTATGGAAGCTGAAAACTCACAAAAAGCAAATGAAACACTGGGAGTATGCCACGACTCTTCTACTACTAGCCAACCCAAAAGATGAAGCTCAAGTGAAGACCCTGAATGGATCCTCTGTTGTCTAACTAGGGTGGATATGTTGCACCAACGAAACCAAACCAACAATGGAAGGGTTTTGCCAAATCTTAACGAAAACTCTGGACAAACCCCCAGGCGGCTTACAAGAAATCAATATCAAATGAAGCTGTCTATAGTGGATGAGTCCCTTCTCTTTTATCTTCTTTTTGAGTTTCATACCACATGGACAATACCATGGGTCATCCAATACCATCCATTGAAATATCCCCCTTTTAAATAAATGACACCTCAATACTATCAAGATGTCTATAGTGGATGAGTCCCTTCTCTTTTATCTTCTTTTTGAGTTCCATACCATGGACAATACCATGGGTCATCCAATACCATCCATTGAAATATCCCCCTTTTAAATAAATGACACCTCAATACTATCACAATTTTAGGCCTAAGTGTCATCCAATAACCCCCTTGAATGATCATTTGGAAAGGGACATCACAATTCTCCCATCCCAAGATTGCTTGTCCTCAAGCAATGCCTCCACAACCTGTCGCTCCTCCTAATGAACCATACTGAAACTGAAAATGATACCAAGGTCCCAAACCAGCCGAGAAGAGGTGAATCATCCTCTACTCAATACATGATTTGACAAGGTACTGCCTAGGAATCCTCTTGACTACTACCGATAAGTAGAGCATCCTGATCTTGCAACAACTTGCTCAACCCCTCAACTAATTGTTCCACTATGGATCCAAACCCTTGAAAGCAAGAATTGACTCTCACTTCAATGTCGGCTATTGAACTGTCGAAAACTGAAATCCCTGTATCCCAAGCAAATCTTAGAAAGAGACCAGCATACTAGCACTGCACCACTCTGATCATAACTGTTCGACTATCATGCCCCCTCTGCATCTTCCTCCTGGAACTCCAAATTGGAATGTTTATAAGAGCTATCTTGAATGTGCTTGTCAATGGTAAAGTCACCAGGGTCCCATACTAGCCTATAAGATGTGAAATATCCTCAACCCATAGCGTTCATCTGGCAAATGCTAACACAATAATCCATTTGACTGCCCCTAATGAACCAAGCAATTGTAAGTTCCACAAAATCGGTTATCTCTTTGATCCTAGGTAACCTCAAGTCAATGGTATGCTCAATGACTTTGTTAGGAGGTCTCCTAGCAAGAAAAACCTCAAAGCTCCACTGTACACCATCGTGTGTCTGTGTACCCTCCTGTATACTGTTGCATACAATGGTAACCTCCTGTGCCATCTGGTATCCTATATGCGCTACTACATCCAACACTCTACTGATGTAAGTTGAATATGTATCCTTGTCTGACTCCAAATCTGTCATATACTTGTCCACCCAATCCATGGATGCATATACACCCATTTGGCTAGAATATGCTCAACTACCTCCTCTGTGGCTATGCCTCTATCCCACAAAGGCAGCTCATGATCCTCATAATTCAAAACAAGCCCTTGGTCAAAACCCTCCATGTGAAATCTCTCCTTAGGAACTTGCAACTCCAAATGCCCCTCGTGTGTAAACGTCCCAAGAGGCTCCTCCCACAAACCATTAGTGCCACTCAAGTCCTCATGTGTCACGACTGCCAAAGATGTTGCTACTGCTAATAACGAAGGGTGTGCCAAGCTCAACTGGTAACTAAGCTCCTCAACCTGCATCTCTGATTCTGGAAGGGCCTTTTGCGTGCCCTTCAAGGAATCCTGGGTAATCTCAAGCTTATGAATAAGCATGTCAACTTCCTCTTCTTTCCCTTGTAATGCAGCATGGTACATCTCCTCAAGCATGAGAATATGATCTCTGTTGGAAAGCAGGTGTTGGTAGTCAACTTTCATCACAACCATTGCTTCCTTAAGTGCTTGCAAATCTGAAAGGGAGGGTTCTCCCCTCAAACTATCATCTAGCCTTGAAGCTCTCCAACAACATTCTGTCACCAATGCATGTGTATCATCAAAATGTTTCATGGTTGTCCTAAACCTTTCTTCGCTTACCTTCAATTGCCCTGTCAAATGATGTCGCTCAAGGAAACAATCTTCTACCAAGCTATGTACCATGGGAGTTGTTAGAAAGTGGCAACAAGGAAGGTCTTCAATCATTGCATGTGTCCTTTCATGCTAAAAGACATAAAGCAAAAAGCCAAATGTATTAATTTGATTTTCCAAAGTTTAGACTTAGGAAAAGTACATTAAGTGATCTAATTATTAATTGACTTAATGGAGTCACTTTTATAGAGTTAAAGTGAAAATAAATTAAGTGATGGCTAATCTAATCTTGGCCATTGATCTCACCGGAGGCTGTCATCCGTTGATCCATACTGAGAGTTAGGGTTTTCGCTTGGCCATTGAGTTAAAAAAAGATTTGGTGGAGGGCACACACCAGGGTATTTTTTAAGGATTCTAATATTATTCTTAAGTATAGTATCATAGGCGATTATTTTGAATTGAAAAAAAACATGTATATAGATAGGTAGGCGAATATTAAATATGAAACTTACAATTTACTATTGAAACGTGTAAATTTTGGCGAATATTATGATTAAAAACATATTTTATGTAAATATAGGCGATATTAGAGACTTTAAATGACCAAATAGCGAATTTATTTTTTGAAAAAATACCAAAAATAGCCATTTGGCGAAATTTCACCCCTAAAAATTACCCAGGCACACACATAGACAAACAAAGAAGTTAGAGGAAGAAGTTTGCAGAGAAGACAAAGAAGCATTCATCCGGAGGATTCATAGAGTGATCAGGTAGAGAGAGCACAGGGCCTTATGAATTCGCTTAGAGGGAGGTTGTACAGATCTGGCAGAAGCCGTACAACAACCATTTAATAGACTGCATGTGTGAAGCAGAGGGTCGTACGAATTCCGTACAGCTGACGCAGGACCGTACAGATTCTGTACTGTTGACGCAGCAGGTTGTGTTGCTGGCGCAGAGGGCCGACAACAACGCAGAGGGCCATACTGATTTGTGGGGTTTTCTTAGTGATTTGCAGAGGTTCGATTTTGCTAGGTTAGTTAAATCGATCTACTGGATTGTATTTGTTCTATATCTTCATAACAAAATTTCTTATCTGATTCCTGCACCGGTTTTCCCATCTTGGGTTTTTTCAGGGATTTCCATACCCAAAATTTTTGTGTCTCTATTGGTGTGATTATTGTTATATGTTTCTCGGTATTTATTTTCTGCTGCATTACTAGTAAAGAAACTCGTGTGGTTATTAGTAATAAAAATAAAAAATATACTATGTAGCTCAAGATTGAGTTTTAAGGAAATTTACATGGTATCAAAGCTCTGTTGAGCTAAATATGAGAAACAACAATAGTATTGATAGATCGGGGGCAAATTTATTGAAGACACATACCTAGAGTTTCAGATCTAGGGTTTGACAAGTACACTTCACTATGGTCGTACAATTGAGAGTCGAGGATAGACTCCAGTGGGCTCAGAACTTTCCATCATGGAAAGAAAGGATCATGAGGATCCTGGAAGTTAGTGATGCAGAGGAGCACATTGACTCCACGAAGGTTGCGCCCACAGATCCGACATAGTTGGCAAGGTGGAAGAAGTTAGATTCCAGAGCTATGTTGATCATCTTGGATGGGGTGAAGGACCACATAGTCCCTCACCTTTCCGGGAAGAAGACCGAATTGGAAACGTGGAAAGCTTTGGAAGGTCTTTACTAGAGCAAGAACGAAAACCGGAAGATGGTGCTGCAGGAGAGGCTACGTAGTACCAAGATGACCAAGGGTGAAGTTGTGGTGCCTTATCTCACAAGGCTCACACAGATCAGAGACGATCTTGGAGCAGTTGGCTCTAAGACTAAGGATGAGGAGCTAGTTCAAATAGCTCTCAATGGCTTTTCTAAGCCACGAGACACCTTTGTAAAAGTTGTGGTGCCTAGGGAGAAGCTCCCTGACTGGCAGAGATTGTGGGATGACTTTGTGGAAAAGGAGACCCGTATGGGTCAAGGTTTGGGTTCATCTAGCAGTGCCGCACATAGTGTGGATGAAGAAGCTCTAGCCCTAGCAAAGAAGGGCAAGGCTAAGGGTACATGGGAGCGAGTTTGGATGCATGTGAGGGAATGTGGCTGAGGAAATTGCTTTCAGGGTTATTCGATTGTGAGCTAGAGGCTACAGTGGTTCATTGTGACAATCAGAGTGGCATCAGGCTATCTGAAAATCCAGTGTTCCATGACCGGAGCAAACACATAGATATAAGATATCACTTTTCGAGAGACTGTGTCCAGAGAGGAACCATTTGGTTGGAGTACATTCAGACAGATGAGCAGGTGGCAGACATTTTCACCAAGGCACTTTGCAGGCACAATTTTGTGAAGTTCAGAGACAAGATGGGGTTGCTACTGACTTCCTTCCTCGTTGAGAGGGAGTGTTAGAAAGTGGCAACAAGGAAGGTCTTCTATCATTGCATGTGTCCTTGCATGATAGAAGACATAACAAGAAGCCAAATGTATTAATGTGATTTTCCAATGTTTAGACTTAGGAAAAGTACATTAAGTGATTTAATTATTAATTGACTTTATGGAGTCATTTTTATAAAGCTAAAGTGAAAATAATTTAAGTGATGGCTAATCTAATCTTGGCCATTGATCTCACCGGAGGATCTCATCCATTGATCCATAGTAAGAGTTAGGGTTTTCGCTTGGTCATTGAGTTAAAAGTAGATTTGGTGGAGAGGACACACACACATGCAAACAGAGAAGTTAGCGGAAGAAGTTTGCAGAGAAGTTGGAGGAGCATTCATCTGGAGGATTCACAGAGTGATCAGGTAGAGCGCAGGGCCGTACAAATTCGCTGAGAGGGAGGTCGTACAGATTTGGTAGAGGCCATACAACATCTGTACAACAGATCGTATGTGTGATGCAAAGGGCCGTACGGATTTCGTACCACTGACGCAAGATCGTACATATTTTGTACAGCTGGCGCAAGACTGTACGAATTCTGTATTGCTGACGTAGAGGGCCGTACTGCTGATGTAAAGGGTCGTACAACTACGTAGAGGGCTGTACTGATTAGTGGGGTTTTTTCAGTGATTTGCAGAGGTTCGATTTTTCCACGTTGGGTAAATCTATCTACTAGATCGTATTTGTTCTATATCTTCATAATAAAATTTCTTATTTCACTGCTACACTGGTTTTCCCATCTTGGGTTTTTTCGGGGGTTTCCATACCTGAAAGTATTGTGTCTCTATTGGTGTGATTATTGTTATATGTTTCTTAGTGTTTATTTTCCGCTGCATTACTAGTAAAGAAACTCATGTGTAATATCCCAACTGATATTCTATTGTGTTTTGATAATGTGTTTGTGGTTTCGATGCTTTAGTTGTGCTAGAAAGATAAATAAAATTTGCATGCAAAACAGTGCTGTGCCAAAATGACCTAAAATATAGATGATCTGGAGAAATAATAGGAAATAGACTTTCAGGGAGAGAAGGTACACATACCAATAATAATAGTGCTGATAACCCTTCAATATATAGGAGGCATGCAAGCCATGCAAGCAATATAAAGAAGAGATAGTGCTGCCCTCCATAAAATTGATGCCCAATTGAGAAAACGTCCCTCTTTTGAGCTATTCTTCACGTTTTTGAGGCAAGGATGGTCCGTCGCTGCTGGAACTTGCTAGAGATGGTGGTATAGGTCCTCTAGAGAGATACAGAGACATATGCAGAAGTTCTGATGCCTCTAGGAAGCCTAGCGAATTGATCTGTGCTAAATGGGTGACGCCCTCTTCTGTCCTTGGTTTTGCTGGTGAATGTTTCAGATGTGCCAGGAATGGAATGATAATCACCCAGTATAGTGGTGTGCCCTTGCTGAGAAGAATGATGGAAGCATGCAGAAGATTTACTCAGTTTCCGAGTTCTAGCGAATGGTTCTGGGATTTCCAGCTGTTCCCTAGCAACAAAATGTGAACCTGCAATAAACTCTCTCTTCGCTTGCTGGATTGTTGAATCAAGAATGAAGAAATTGATGAATAGCTAATGATAGACATGGATGATCTATTCGGAAGTGATTAGGGCAGATAGCTTTCACTCTCGAAACTACTTGTTAGCTGAAGACCTTCGTCTCCAACCCCAACTTGCTGTCGTTGCACCTGCTGCTTAAGAAACAAAACTCAATAATAATAATCATGGATGCCATTTTGGTTCAATTACCCTTCTTATATAGCTTTAGCATGTACTTTTAAGGTTTGCATGCCACTTTTAGGGTTTGCACTTTACTTTTTGCATGCATGCAACTCTAATTTCTCGTTGACTTTAAGCCTGAATAAGCCTGAGTAAATAAGGCTTTTTTACCATATCGATGTCTTACTAATATTGGATGAATACTCTGCTCTGCTCCTAGTATTACGTGTCCTCAGTCAATTCCCTTTTCCTGTAATATCTGCTCGAACCTATGGAAATTAAATAGGTTAGCGTGTGTTTCCGATGCTCAAGTAGAAAAGGACATTACATCATGTGTGGTTATCAGTAATAAAAATAAAAAATATACCGTGTAGCTCAGGATTGAGTTATAAGGAAATTTAAAGGAGTGCTTCCCCCCCACTCCCCGCCCTCCGCCCTCGCTCCCGAAGCTCGCACGCATCCAGGAAGCGCTGGGAAAGCACGCTTCTGTATGGGAGTGTTTTTAGGAAGCTTGCTTCCTTGCAAAATAAAAACTCTCACCTTTTTTTTCAAGTTTTCTTAAAAAAAACCAAAAAGTTAAGTGGTGCGTGGGGGGAACTAACCGTAGGTCCATACTAATGCTATATAAAGGAGGAAAAGCCTACTCTAATAGCAAACAACCTAACCTTAGTAATCATCAGTAGCATTAAATGGGAATATTAAATTCTTAAAGTAAAAGTCGACATTCTCCTTATCTTTCATTTTCTATCCTTTTACTTCAATTTTTAACATTACCATTAATTGTTTCAGTATGTTTGAGTGTGGTTCCAACGTCATCAGACTTCAAATGCAAAAAGTAGATATTTTTATCCCATTCAAAATTCAATAGGCTTAACAGTTTTTAGGATTTCATGATTGCAATGTTTCCACTGGATTCTATCATGTATGATGGTATGGGATTTCCATTTAATCAAACACATCAACCCCTCTATGTATCTTGATGTTGGTGGTGCTGATTGTTCAAATTGATATTGGTGGCCTCAAAACTAGTTTTTGAAGAATCCCTAGTTTATACCCTATTTATTGATGTACTTTGGTTCAGATATGGATTGCACTCGGAGCTATTTTGGTTGTATGCACTCTTACTTGCTATATACATGAGAAGCTTTGCATATTTGTGTATAATGGTTTGAATTCTGATGGATGCACATGGTTTTGTTGACATATGCATCCAAATACATAAAAATATATATTATATAAAAAACGTTCCCACCCTGGAAGCTTTTGAAAATTTTGCTTTTCGCTTTGCTCTCGCTTCCTGCTTTTGGTCCCCACTCCCAACAACGTAGCTACAAAGTTTCCTGATTTTGCACTTTCCCAATTCAACTTCTTCCCCGTCTTCCTCTTGAGAAATGAAATCAACCTCCTTTGTGGTCTTAAGATGCGGTGGCTCTCCCCTAAACGACTCACCCTTCTATATGGTAAGTGTCTCCTGCACCTGTTGCCTGATGCCCATGGTTATTTCTAGTCGTAGCACCTGTAGGTTTCATACCACTCCAGATGTTTGATGGTGCAAAATTCCTTGAATGACGTGGCTACGTGGAATACCTCACTGTACGCTATTTACTCTTTCACACAATTGCTAATCTCCTCATCTCACTCTCTTGCTTCATTATCCTCTATATTGTTTTGACTGTTCGCCATAGCCAATGTAATGACCCTTGCTAGGACTAGGATAAATGTTCTTTCTAACTGGTTATGACTGTAAAGCCCCTATCTCAAACTGAGTCAAAAGTTTCCAATCTATCTGTTAACTTGGTTTTGGTCTTTCAACAAACACTTGACTCTATAGCTTATTGTGCAAGTACTGTAGGAATGTGATTCAGTATGGTGTTTGGCAAACAATTCACTGTTGCACTGCTAAGTCTTCCTATTTAAGTCTATTGACTGAGAGTTGTACTGTAAAGCAATGCTGGGTTTGATATTTCGTTAAATATTTCTTCACTGTTATGTTCAAATCTGATTCTTGCATTGCCCCTTAGAGTTCTAATTGTTTTTCAAGATATAGTTACTTATGGTTCATGGTTATAATCATACAATTCCAAACCACAGAATGCAATATGTGCATATATCAAAATAACAAATGAGTCTTTCAAGATTTGATATACCACTCTAAACTCAGACAACAAATTGCATACTTAATGAAATTGTAAGTAACCTCCCTTGTGTTGATTTTTCTGAGTAGCATCGAGAGCCATTCTCTTAGCAGAATGGGGACACCTAGTCTTGGACTATGGTGTGGACTCAACCCAGTGTTGAGTGACCATTCTGTTGAATGGTAGATATTTGGTCCTTGATCATGATATGGACCCAGCTTTGCCCTGGGTAGACTCAACCTAGTGTTGAGTGACCATTCTGTTGAATGGTAGACATCTGGTCTGGGACCACGATGTGGACCAGTCTAGTACTGGTAGACTCAACTTAGTTTTGAGTAGCCATTCTCTTGGAGAATAGAGGCACTTGGTCCATTACCAGGAAGACACTATAAGCCCTAGAAATGGTCTAGGCATGTGTGACACTTTGATTCTTGATCAATGGGCTTCGTGTTCTTCTCCAAGGCTTAGCTACCCTTGGTTAAGATACCCTAGTACCTTTTCTTGGTGTCACACGGAGTGTGAGATAAAAGCATTAGTAACTCTCTTGGTTTATGATGTACTTTGAATGGAATTAAAAGACCATAGAAGGGCATTGCCCTCTCGGCACCCTTGGATAGCCTGCTATAGGCTTATCCGTGAGTGTTTGGCTCACGACCAACCCTTGGGCAGACTCGTGAGGGCTGCCGTGGCCTAATAGACCCTCCGGGAAGCCTGTAGGCATACTCGTTAGGGTTCTGTACCAGACCGGGCCTGCACAGACCCTTAGGGCAGCTCACGGTCCAGCCCAAAAGGGCACAAGCTAGTTGCTAGCCCTTCGGGCAGCTGGGGAAGCTGCTGGGCAACAGAGAGAGCCCAGATTGGGCAGGCCACAGGCAGGGGGCAGGGAAACAGGCAGACGGGCAGAGGCAGAGGTCTGGGCAGACAGTCCAGGGAAGTGGGCAGCATAAAAACAGGGCAGCTGTACAGTTCTGGGCAACCTGCTAATTGGGGCAGGAGAGAGAAAATTAGGGCAGCTTGCCCTAATTTATGAAAAAGCCAATTTGGTATTTTTTATGCAAATTATGTAAATTTTTTATGGTTGGACCCTATTGGGGTTGGGTAACTTTTTGAAGAATTTTAGTCATCTCATTTACGAGATGAGTTACTAATGCTTTTTGGGGTTTTTGTCATTTAAAGGTTTCCCCAATGAAAAATTCTTGTTGAATGTTATTTTAGTGCAATTGTCATTTGTTTAAAGTTAGTCTGCATTTTTTTAAGTATTCATGCTAATGCTAAAATTCAACATGGTATCAGATCTTAGCATATGAAAACACAGTAAAGGGGCGCTACTATTGTTTTCCTAGACCTTGGGATAAGATTTGCAGACTTAACATTTGACTAAGTTGTAGAGATGGTTGTAAATGCTTTCAGATCGGAAGAGAAGCTCTATGGTTTAGCCAACTACAACTCCTGGAAGGCCAGGTTAACATCCATTCTGGAAGAGAATGACTTGGATGACATTGTTTTTAATGTCATTGAGGAGCCAACATCAAATGCTGGTAGGCTTGCTTACAAGAGGAAGCAAGGTAAGGGTAGAAGTTGCATCAACATAGCTAGCCATTCAACAACCGAGTCCTCTTCTATCATGTGAGTAGCTTGTGATAAAAAGTTGATAGCGCTTCTTCCCCTGTAGTCAACATTAGGGAAAATTGGCCTTATTTAGGAGCCGAAAACAATTGACTCCCTGCAAATGGAGGTGTTTTCTAGCATTTGCCTATTTCTCATTTTATAGTAGAAGAGATGGAGAAATAAGGAATGGTATCAACACAGTTCGAGGCCGCGCATCGTTCAACTTTCTTGTATTCATTCTGAAGGAAATAAAAAAAAAAGATCGAGGAAACCGTATGAGAATATGACCAACAGTTTCAACATCTAATGAGTATCTTAAGTTACATGATCCAATAGGTGCATCATAAGGGATGGTTCATCGGTGGCTCATTGCCTCACCTGCAGACACTGTTGTCGTATCATTTATGATTCTGTCAAAGAGACAGTGATGCCCAACATCACAACTTTGAAGACTGCTAAAGAATGCTTTGATGCTTTGGCAAACCTACATGAAAAGAAGGTTCCCAGTCAGAAGAGATTCTTGAAGAAGAGGCTACGAACTTTGAAGCTGAAAGGATGAAAGTGTTGGTTCTTTATTCACGAAGATTGCACAGGTAAGATCAACTCATTGCTATTGGTATTACTGTTGATGATGATGACCTTGTGCAAGCTGTGGTTGATGGTCTCCCAAGCTCTTGGGAAACCTTCATGGCATCCGTCAGTGGACGTGAGAATCAACCAACCTTTGGAAGGCTTTGGCATGATTGCATAGAAGAAGAAGGAAGGACCTCAGGTAAAGTAAACAAGGAAGACAACCTTGCGCTTACAACAAAGACAAAGAAGTTCAAGAAGCCTTTTCCCCAGCAAAAGAAGGGAAAGAAACCTCAACGTAAGTTTTTTGACATGTCAAAAGTGGAATGCTATAATTGCCACAAGTTTGGACATTTTGCTAAAGACTGCAGGAAGAACAAGAAGAAATCAAAGCGAAGGTTTCAAGCATCTGCTGCAGAAGCAGAGGAAGAAGAAGATGAAGAACCAAAGAAGATGAAGAAAACCAAGGCTAACAAAATTGAAGAACCTAGAAGAGAGTACTAGATTTATGCTCTGACTGGTTCTTTCACAGATTGTTCCACTTCTTGGTTGGTGGACAGTGGTGCCTCTTGGCACATGACAGGTAACCGTGGAGCTCTCGCCAGTTACAGAAAGAAGTTCACCACTCGGGTAGAACTTGGAGATGACTCCACTTACAAGATTGAAGGAGTTGGATCAACCTCACTTCAACTTGACTCAGGTACGGTTCTTCATATTGATGATATTCTTTATGTTCCTGGTTTAAAGAAGAATCTCTAATCTGTTGTTGGTTTAGAAGACAAGGGTTACAGAGTCCTCTTCATGGATAAGAAGGTCTTTTTATGGGCAAAAGACATAGGTCTAAACTCAACAGTATAGATTGGGGTTCGATAGGGAGGCCTCTACAAGGCCTCCAAAGATTCCACTCATGCTTTGGTACATCACACAGTTGATCCATGTGAACTTTGGCATAGAAGGTCTAGACTCCTTCACTACACAACTCTCCCAGGATTGAAGAAGATGGTCACAGGTATGCCAGAAGTTTCTCCAAAACATGAAGGAATCTGCAAAGGGTGTGCTCTAGGTAAGAACACTAAGAAATCCTTTCCCAGAAGCAAGAATAGATCTAAAGGCATCTTGGATTTGATTCATTCTGACATTTGTGGGCCTATGTCTTCACCCTTCTTGAGTGGGTGTTTATATTATGTGTTTTTATTGATGATCACTCTCGGAAGTCATGGATTTACTTCCTTAAGGTCAAGAGTGGAACCTTTGACATATTTAAAGAGTTCAAGACACCGATTGAAAATCAGACTGGTAGGCACATCCGTATCTTGAGATCAGATAACGGAGGTGAGTATGAATCTAATGAGTTTGATGATTTTTGCTGGGAAGCAGGAATCAAGAAAGAGCTGACAGTGCCTTACAATCCTCAGCAGAATGGGGTTGCAGAAAGGAAGAATAGAACGATCTGTGAAGCTGGTAAAGCTATGATTATCGATCTAGATCTTCCTTTATCTTTGTGGGATGAAGCTACAGGTACTGCTGTGTATATTCAGAACATAAGCTCTCATGCTATCTTGGGGGAGAAGACTCCAGAAGAAGTCTTCAACAAGAAGAAACCTGTAGTTGACCACATGAGGATTTTTGGCACTCTAGTGTATGTCCATGTGCCAAAAGAAAAGAGGGCCAAACTAGAGTCCTTTGGTAAGAAAGGTATATTTGTTGGGTACAGTGATTGCTTGAAGGCTTATCGAGTATATATACCAAGACAAAGGCACATTGAGGTCAGCAGAGATGTGATCTTCCATGAGGAAGCTGTGTTTCGTACAACACTATAGCTTTCATCGGAAGATGCAATTTCTCCACTTGAGTTTCTAGTTTCAGAAATTCAGAAGGAGGAAGAGGAATTTGGGGATCGAATTCCAGATGTACTTGAGAACACTGAAAATCCACCAGAAGAACTACTTGAAGTTCCTCCTTCCAAAAGGAGACATGCTTGTATCGAGAGACGGTGCAAGAAGTCGAGAAGCATAAAGCTCCTCCTGGGACTTTCAGAGAAAGCATAAGACCACGGAAGTACTCCGGTCTTATGAGCCCACTTATTAGTGCAGAACCTCATCATACGAAGAAGCAACAAGTAAACATGTATGGGTTGATGCCATGGTTGAAGAGTACAGTTCAATCATGAAGAATGATGTGTGGGAAGTTGTTCCCAGACCTAGTGCAGAGAGGTGCTCTGAAGTTGCAGTACATTCGTACAGATGAACAGATTGCAAATATCTTGACCAAGGCTCTGTAAGCATCAAAGTTCATGTACTTTCGTGACAAGCTTGGTATGGTAGAGAATCCCTCTCTCGCTGAGAGGGAGTGTTGATTTTTCTGAGCAACATCAAGAGCCATTCTCTTAGGAGAATGGGGACACCTGGTCCGGGACCACGATGTGGACTCAACCCAGTGTTGACTGACCATTCTGTTGAATGGTAGATATTTGGTCCTTGGCCATGATATGGACCCAGCTCTGCCCTGGGTAGACTCAATCCAGTGTTGAGTAACCATTCTGTTGAATGGTAGACATCTGGTCCGGGACCACGATATGGACCAGTCTATTACTGGTAAACTCAGCTTAGTTCTGAGTAGCCATTCTCTTGGAGAATGGAGGCAATTGGTCTGTTACCAGGAAGGCACTATAAGCCATAGACTTGGTCTAGGCATGTGTGACACTCCGACCCTTGATTAATGGGCTTTGTGTTCTTCTCCAAGGCTTAGCTACCCTTGGTTAAGATACCCTAATACCTTATCTTAGTGTCACACAGAGTGTGAGATTAAAGCATTAGTAACTCTCTTGGTTTATGATGATGTACTTTGAATGGAATTAAAAGACTACAGAAGGGCACTGCCCTCTCGACACCCTTGGGCAACGTGCTACAGGATTACCCGTGAGGGTTTGGCTCATGACCAACCCTTGGGCAACCAAAGGGCAGACCTGTGAGGGCTGCCATGGCCTAATAGACCCTCCGGGAAGTCTGTAGGCATACCCGTTAGGGTTTTGTAGCAGATCGGGTTTGCATAGACCCTTAGGGCAGCCCACAGGCCAGCCCAAAAGGGCACGAGCTAGCTGCTAGCCCTTCCGGCAGCAGCATAGCTGCCATACAGGGCAACTGGGTAAGCTGCTGGGCAACAGAGTGAGCCCAGATCGGGTAGGCCACGGGCAGCGGGCAAGGAAAACAGGTAGACGGGCAGAGGCAGAGGTCCGGGCAGACAATCCAGGGAAGTGGGCAGCATAAAATCAGGGCAGCTGTACAGTTCTAGGCATCCTGCTAATTGGGGTAGGAGAGAGAATTACGGCAGCTGGCCCTAATTTATGAAAAAGCCAATTTGGTATTTTTTATGTAAATTCTGGAAGTTGATCTTCTGAGATTGTGGTTAACCCTATTGGGGTTTGTGGAACTTTTTGAAGAATTTTAGTCATCTCATTTACGAGATGAGTTACTAATGCTTTTTGGGGCTTTTGTCCTTTAAAGGTTTCCCGGGTGAAAAACTCTCCTGTTCATTGTGTTGATGTGATGAATGTTATTTTATTGCACTTGTCATTTGTTTAAAGTTAGTCTGCAAATTTTTAAGTATTCATGCTAATGCTAAAATTCAACACCTTGAAATACAGAGATAGTACATAAGACATACCAAGGCCTATCCCAACGTACATAAATTGTTGATGGTGTATCGGAACGTATTCTTAAGAAGTCCCAGAGAAAGTGGAAAGCAATGAAGATAACGACTACCCCAATGAAAGGGCTAAATTTACCGTAGAATACAAAATGAGAAGTCGGCTTGGAAGGTAAATAAAAGATAAAAATAAAGAATAAATAAGAGTACAAGCCGACCTAATTGTGGAAACTTCTAGTGAAAAGAAAAATATAAATAAAGTCCTTCCACACTTCATTTTCAACATACACAACACACATCTCACTCTCAAGTGGTACGCACTTCTCACCAAGGACAAGTGAAGATCATGTGAAGCAAATTTTGGGGTTATCTTATTATCGTATCTCACTCAGGGTTCTTGCGGAAGAAGAGCACATTCTTGTGCTAAGACTTAATCTTCATGATTGGTATTGTTCTTGTATTGGGTTGATTATTTCTTTTGAGAAAAGTTTGCTGGGTTTTCTCCCGTTTGGGTTTCCAAGGTAAAATCTGTGTCTCTTGTGCATGGTTATCTTTCAGTGATGCTTGTTTTACTTCCATTGAATAATGCTATGATTGTGGGATGAAGTAAATATTAATAATAAAAGAAATGAAATTATACTGCTATTGTTATGAAAACTAACATAAATTACAGTGCTGAAGATGACTCTAGCAAGTACTGTAGAATGTGCTAAAAACTTCCTGTAGCTTCAGTCCTTTAAATTGATGAGCAAATCTTCAAAAAGGAGTATGCTTTAAGACAACTAGAACTGAAGGTAAACAAGAACAAATACTCATAAACAACAAGTGAGAGAAATAACGTCAGCCTTATTTTTGAGATAGGTGAGCTTTTTATAAGCAAGGCAAACTTTAACCTATCTCATGCTCAGCTAACGTAACCAGTTACAATACATCTCTGTTCACATGGAAGCTATGATTCAAGATAGTGCTTCTTTGACAGACGTGCCCAGCCTGCTCAGATTTGCCAATGAAGGGGTGTGCCCTTCGAATTGGCCCAGAATCCCTTGCAGTTGAGCCTATCCTACTAAAAACATAGGTTTTTTTGAATGGCCGGCAATGTTGACTGCTTTAAATGCCTACTTAATGGATACTCTTACTGACTGTAGTCAAGACTTGCTGATCATAACCTGGTCCAAAATAAAAAAGACGGAAACAAAAGAAAGTAACAACAACAAAAGAGGAAACCCCAGACTCCACAGGAGATTTTAAGCAATCCACCTTGGGAGCCATTTGTAAAGCTTGCAGACATTGAGATCCTCATGCTGATAGTTTCCAAAATTTTTGCAATGAACAAATTTTAGGAAATTTAAATGTTAAACAAAAAAATTGAATTATCTGATTTTAGTAAACTATGGATTAAACTAAGATATGTGGTATTATTTGTATGAAATGAATTGGTATTCTTTATGTTATCAGCCTACACTTCACAAGCCCAGTATGATGGCACATGTTGCTCGTGTTCTTAAAGGGGAGAAAACTCTTCGGATGCACTATGCAAATTGCAGGTATTTTTGTTTGCCAGATTTTTGTTTATTTCTCCTATTGTATAGCAATAAACGTGATAGCTCTGTGATTGGGAACACTCTTGCAGCACATATAATGCAGACTTTGATGGGGATGAAATGAATGTGCACTTTCCACAAGATGAAATTTCTCGAGCAGAAGCATACAATATTGTAAATGCCAATGAGCAGTACATCGTGCCAACAAGTGGTGATCCAATTCGAGGGTTGATTCAGGTTCAAAATGGTCATTTCTTAGGAATTCTTGAGATTTTTGTTGTAGTATTTGTGTTAACATTGTTTCAATTTCTATTTCCTTCTTTACTTGATATTGAAAATGCAAATACTTTTAGAATCTTTTAGGCACAATATTTCCGCATGTGATGCAGTTCTTGTGTTTTGTATAGGCAAAAGTTCACTTGTTTCAATGTTAGAAGGTTTGAGTCATTTCATGGTGCTGCAGGATCACATTGTAAGTGCTGCACTGCTTACTAAGAGGGATACGTTTTTGACCAAGGAAGAGTATCAAAATCTGGTCTACACTGCTTGTGTCTCAAATGCTGCTCCTGTTTTTCAACGTGGAAAATCATGTCCAAAAGTTGGTGTTGTTAAAGATGAGCAAACATTTTTTTCACTTCCTCCAACAATATTGAAACCAGAACCTTTATGGACTGGAAAGCAGGTATGTGGTTCTGTATAGTGCTTTTGGACGTATTTCTTGAGCATTAAGGTTCCAGAAATATTTATTTTCATGCTTTTCAGAATGGAAGAGTTTTCAGGGTGAGTTTGTTGTTCAATCAGTATTCCATGTTTTCTCTTGGCAGGTCATAACGACAGTGCTACACTATATCACAAAAGGAAGACCGTCTTTTACTGTAAAAAAGTCTGGGAAGGTTCCAGGAGATTATTGGGGTAAAAGTAGTGGAGAGTTGGAGGTGTTGATTCAAAATAATGAACTTATTTGCGGCGTAATTGACAAGGCGCAGTTTGGAAAATATGGGCTGGTTCACATTGTCCAAGAACTTTATGGTGCTGATGCCGCAGGGCATTTACTATCAGTTTTCAGTCGTCTATTCACTGGATACTTGCAGGTTGGCCCAAATTTAAAAATGGGAACTTGCTTAGTTTTTATGCCCACCCAATTTTGTTAGTATCGTGGATATTATTGATTGAAACAATTTTTCATTTCAGATGCATGGGTTTACTTGTGGAGTAGTTGATCTTCTTCTCGTGCCTCAAGCAGAGGATGACAGGAAAAAAAAGTTGGAGAAGAGTGAAAAGCTCGGCGACAAAGTTCATTTGCAATTTCTTGGCCGAGATAGGGCTGAAATAGGTTCGTTTTGCTGTAATACCACGCTAAGTTTCCTGGTAGCAGATTATATGTTGAAATATCCACATAACTTGTTTGTGGAACCAAGGTTGTCAGAATTAGAAAAATGGCCAAGGGTATGTAAGACAGTTCTAGGTAGCATTGAGTATATGCTCAATAGATGCAGTCATGCTTTCTACTATTTTCCTGGCAAGGCATGGGCCCTAATGGTAAGTATATTAGAGAATAAATTAAGTTCATAACTTAATACTGTGTTAGAAATGAATTAAAATTATATTAATGTCCTCTCATAACCAAAATGGGTCATTGGGAACTGGGACTGGAGTGTACACCATATGAAAAAGGGTGATAAGAAACATGCCAAAATGACCCTCAATAGACTGCATGATCCAGTGGGAGCCTTTGAAGTAGGACATGTAAGGTAGCATAAACATAGTTGCTTAAGCATAAGTATGCTTGCATAAACAGACTTAAGCTCCTGAATAATAAATACTCAACTTGGTTTAGTTGATCTTGTCATCAATGTTGGAAACATCGTTTCGGGTAATATATCCAGTGTTTCACGAGGATGCATCCCGTAGAGTACTGGATGCGTTTCATGCGTCCCAAGGATGACGAAACTCTAGACAAAATGTTTCGGGATGTCTTGCTTTGGGCGAAACACATGGCAAAACGTTTCGGTCTGCGACAAACCTTCTGGGAGTCCCACACGAAACTCCAAAACTTCTGGGCATCTTGAACGAAACTCCAAAACTTCTGGGTGTCTGGTTCGAAACTCCGAAACTCCAGCGAACCTTCTGGGCGTCTCGCACGTAACTCCGTAACTCTGGTGAACCTCCAAATCACAATGAATTTTGTAATGTGTTTGCATTATTAATTTGTTAGATTCTGATTTGCATTGTACGATTGCACAATGATGAATGTAGTATTTAGTAATTTACTAATTTGCATGGGATGAATTGTTATTGTCAGGAATTAATTTTTTCATATTTTTTATATTTTTATGACTCCGACGTCTCCCTGTCCCCTCCGAATTTCCCTAAATTAGGAGGTGGTCTCCATGCGTCCCAAATGTGCATATCCGTGCTCCTGCGTCTCCCCGTCCCGGAACCTTGGGGTAACATTGAATATATCGCCAAGGGTTTGGAAATAAACTGAACAGAAATATCGGGGAAAATATGGGAAACTATCGGAAAATGTCAACAAGCATAAACTTGGATCTGAAAAACTCAAAAAATATCGGAAACATCGGCAGCCTGAAAAACTTAGAAAAAACCAGAAATATCCAGAGAAAACGGAGATATTTGCAACACTGATTACCACAGAGCATAGAACATTTGAGACACCTTGGTTTAGTTGATATTTTTTTTCCTTGGAAAAAAACATCTATCTTCCAAAAAGTGAATATACATAAATAGGTCTTCAGCTCCAGACCCCATGCCAAAATCTTTCCTGCCTGTGGACCAGATTTTATAACCTTCTCTCTAGTATTGGCACAGAACAAAAAATGCTTTATCACTATTACATAGTTCTCAGAGATACTGAGATTAGACAAACAACAAAAATACTGCCCTATCGAGAGCTATAAACTGGAAAAAAGACGGATGCAACAGACTTTCTTCAACTCCCCTCACTGTCTTGTTTAAAAAACAGTTAATAAGGAAAGAACTCAACTTTGGCCTGAAGAATACCCTCCCTGTATTCTGCTTCAACAAGGGTGTTATCCTTTATTGCGAGGGCTTGTTTTGATGGTTCGTCTGCTTCTTGATTTAACTCCTTGTAAACATGTTTAAAAGAAATCCATTCTAATGAAGAGATCTCTTCCTCAACTACAGACATCATATTTTTTAGTCCTAAGCTGGGCTGTGGGGGAGAGCCGCTCCCCCCCCCGACAACGCTTCGTTCCCACAGTGTGGTCCGAGAGAGTGCAATTAGGAAGTGCCCTTTGGGAGAGTGATTCCTGGTTGCTCCCTTCCGCGAGTGATTTTTGGGAGTATGCTCCCTAGGAAAAAACACACTCCCTGCCAAAACAGGGAGGGTCGCTCCCTCAATGCTTCCAGGTTGTTCCCTGAAGGCTCCCAGGTCGCTCCCTCAGTGCCTCCTCCACTCTCCCAAGAGCCGAAAAACGCTCCCTCAGTGCCTCCTCCACTCTCCCAAGAGCCGAAAAACGCTCCCTCAGTGCCTCCTCCACTCTCCCAAGAGCCGAAAAACGCTCCCTCAACACTCCCCCTTAGCTCCCGCCAGTTATAGGCACTTTTTTTCTCTCTTGCCTGTGGGAACCAAGACAAGGTTCCAATCAATGGTTTAGGCATGGCTAAGGTTCTTTTAGTGGATTAAAGCACTCAGTCCCTCCATTTTCTCTCATTTCACTTTTTTCATCGCACATTGCTAGGGTTTTGAGTGGGTTGTTTGCTGGTTGTTAATGAGGGAATTTGTGAGAGCTTGGAAGGGAGATTGAAGGCTTCCATAGTTAAATTCAATCACCATTGAAGAGCTAAAGAGGTAGGTTCTAAAGCCCACTCTTTGTTTGTTTTAAGAAAAATATCCACTATGTTGAATCTTGAATGTTCTCTTCTCCTACTCTTTCATAGTTCTCTTTCTCCATCACTCTATTTCAGGCAACAAGTTATTCTCAGCTTGAGTCAATTAGCATGACGGCTATGTGTTTTTTCTTTTTGGTTCCATTTCTGATTATGATGGTGGCAATGGGATGCTGAAATACCAATGGTGAGGAGGAAGAAGTAAGCTGTGGCACATTTGGTGGAGAGGAGGAAGAAATGGAAGGGGATGAGGATAATGAAGGTAACAAGATGATGGAGTATGGAAAAAAACACAAAGAGGCTTAAACACCCTTATGGGAAAGAGGATGGAAGCACAAAGTTAATATGCCCCCATTGTAATAAAACTTACACAAATTCATATACCCGTGTGAGTAAACATCTATCTGGTATTATGCCATGGGATGAAGATAAGACCATAGGAGTCAAAAGTTGTGACCCAGTGATATGAAGTGGTATATCATACATTGATACTGAAATATGATATTTGTCTGGACTCCCGAATCATAAGTCCTAATATGATGATACAAAATCATATCAAAATAAAAATAAATGTATCTAATGAGATGAATCATCATGATGCATCTAGATACTACAAGTATAATGCACTAAGGAATCAAAGATTAGCTTTAGTCAATTAAAACCCTCAATTGATTCACATATTCCCACATTGGGTCCAACGGCTTTGGCATTTTATAGCGCACTGATTCAATGATAAAAGTTGAAACCTATGCCACATCACAAATGGGGAAATTTAATCAACACAAAAGAATGATACAATTAAAATATCACTGCTAGATAAGTGTTAAATCTCCCATTAAAAATGGAAAGAACAAGTATATCAAATGGACGTTGCAAACACTATATTAGACCTTGAAAAACAAATAAATACAAGCATACTTTTGTACATATTAGTAATATGGCTATGGTAGATCAGAGTAAATGCTCACTCCATAATTGCTCGACTGATCACGACAAAAGCAATAGATTTGCTCTTGTTTGTTCGATAGAAAATAGTCACTATGTCCTTAAAGCTCAATCCCCTGACTCACTTTTTTTAAATGAGAGAAGAAAAACCCAAAAATTGGCTTTTAACGTAGACATGATGAGGCGGGTCTATAATTTCCAATTTATCGTGGTAAATTCCTAAACTTGAATTTATTGTGATAAGTTATGGTGATGATATTGCCAACCTCTGAAAACAACAATATATCGTCTTATCGATGATATATCTCTGATCAATGCAGTCCTGCAAAAAGCAACTACGATTCAAAGAAAACAGACTTTGACCTGTAAGCCAAGGATAAAACTCCATTTCTACAAGATGTCAGAATCCAATGTGACTGCGAATTAAAAGAGAAGTCGGCTGCGAAGAAGAATTTTATCTAGAACTTGTCAAATAAGGATGAAGACATTTATCATTTAAGAGATCTCAATTGAAGGTTGCTTGCACAAATTAAAGAGTAAAGGATGAGAAGCACAAGCATAAATTATGATAGGAGAATCAGAATCTTAGAAATAAGTTCAACAAGAATGTATTAGAAAAAAAGGATGAAATTTGTGTTGAACATGTTTTCATTGATGTCATCATTAAGGAATTACATTGAACTTGTTGTCATTGATGTTATGCTAAGGCATTTGCAAGCATGTGAAAAAGTAAAATTTGAATTTACAACTATATATAAAAAAGTGTTGCACGTGAAAAAGTAAAAAGTGAATTTTACTAGTATATTTAAAAATGCATGGAAAGAAGTTAAAGAAATATTCTAGAAGTCTGTGGTTTCAAGTTCATGGTTTTGAAAGTAAAAGTGCATGTAAAAAGTCTTTTACAAATGGTTTTACCATTGGTGGTTTCAAGCCCATGGTATTTTCCAAAGTGAAATAAAAAGAATTAATTGTATAATTAATGAATTAACACGTCTTTTCAGTATGGGTCATGATGATGTATATAAATAAATGTTTTACTTGAAGAGAAATGTGTGAAGTGATAACAAATGTAATATTTAATCATAGTTTTCAAAATCGGAATCGGTTGAGGGTCAACTCGGACTCGGAATTGCAATCAGTAATGAATCGATTGATTTGAATTCAACGACTTGGTTTACTCAAATAACTAAAAATTTAAATTTTAAAGAAAAACCACATTTTCAACATTCTAATCCATTATTTGAAAGCATTAGAGACAAAATATCCAAAGTCTGCTCATGTATAGTAGTAGTACATACTACATAGCATTGGCATCAGCTATTTGAATTCGAGTAAAGACGGGATTCCTCCATAAACACATGCAGACCCATGCAAGCCTTCATTCTCACTGTAGACCCATGCAAGATTGTGGTTTATTGACATTTGAATTATAATTTACAACATTGAGAGATTCCTGTTGAATAAAAGAGGAGTAGACTTGGAGCAGCTGCAGCCACCGGTGTGAGTAGTTTTGATAGCATAACTGTAAAGGTGAAGGAGTTGTCGAAGGAGTGAATCCACCCGGTAAGAAGAGTGATGCTCCAGCCACCAAGTGACAAAGGGAGATCTGCCAGCAGGAAACGCTATACACCATCATGAAAAAGACACAAAGCCAGATAAAAGGCACATGCAAGTGTAGAATATAGTGTGCAAAGTAAGCCCCCACTCAGAGAAGAGCCATTGTAGAGTTTCTTACCATCAAATTAGAAAGAGTCATCATATAGTGGAGAGCCATTGAGAAGCAGCCCACACATTATTCTTTGTTGGGAGAATAAGTGTTGCATGGAGCAAGTTAAAGAAGCAGCAGCCTATACACTCTTATTGTGTGGAGAATTGCGGTTGATTCAACGACATTATGAAGGGTGATTGAGGGGAGGTGGAGGATTCATTACAGCACTGTTTTGTTGACTGTAGAAATTTTGGTGGCACACAGATCCGATGTTGAGAACGTGCTTACAGCAAGAAGAATGAAGGACATGTGTTTACCAGACTGAAAGTTGAAGTCTGCGGGTCCCCACATGAATTTCCTAGAAAACTTGGCCAATTTTCGACATAGATCGGTGGATCCAACTGGTTCAGTACTGAACTGGTTGACTGAACTGATACACAGACCGATTTGAATCGGCTCTCCATCGAACTGGTAAATCGGTCAAAACCGAAACCAATTTAGCCGATATTTAAAACTATGTATTTGAAGAGGTGAATATGATATGAGTGAAAATTTGAATATCATTCCAAAAGGTAAGACAGGCGAGGAATGTGATGAAGAAGAATATATATGTGAAGATATAGTCAACAGATCTGGTAATGGCAGAAATAATGAGCAGTTAAAGATCTGGTAAAGGCAGAAGTAGTGAGCATACTACACAATTAGATTGTGTAGTCTCGACTCTTTAGTGCTGCAATCTAGTCTAGATTTATTTTTGGACTCTATAGGCCATTTAGAGCCTTTTTGTTGATTTATATATGAGAAATTTTGCAAATGTGTATAATGGTTTGGATTCACATGGATGCACATGAATATATATAATTTTTCAAAATTTGAATATTTTATTTATTTTTGGGGGAGTTGTGATATGTTTTTTTTATTATTATTATTTCTGTTTCGGTTCTAGCCCGGTTCCGGTTTTCAGGGTCGGTCGGTTCGACCAACGATCCTGTTCAGTTCTTGTTACTTGCTATGAGGACAGGGGGGAGGAAGGATTCACTAGACAAGCCCAGATGTGGAGTGTGATTGATGAGTGATAGTGTACATTTTTAATCTCTGACCCCAACCCAATTTCAAGTCTCAACAAATCATGATTTAATGCCCAACCCAATCTTGTTGTTTGGATAACATAGACAAGCATAAACAATATTTATAACTAGAAACACATGATGTCTTTTACTCTTATTAAATCCACAACAAACAAAATAGACACATATTTTTGGTCAATATGACCTTGGAAAACCCGTGAGAGAGAAGTTCTTTATTATCTCAAGTAGATTAACACTGAAGTACAACAAAATTTCTTCAAACAATCACACAGACTTATATCTGAACCTCCCGCCTTGAAGTTCGTACCTGATCTTTGCTGGACGTTTTCTTGCGAATCACACCCTCCTTTATTGCTGGACGTCTTGGGATTCACACCACTTTCTATTTGCCTTTTGTATTGGGTTTCATACCTCTTTTCTTTTGCTGGTGAATTTACCCTTCCAACTACACTACACTGCTGCTGGTGAGTTCACCCTCTCTTTTAGCTGCTGCAATTTACGCTCACTACTCTGTTATCAAATCGCCTCTCTTACAGCTGCAAACTCTGCTGCTGCAATTTGCCCTTCTCTGTTTTCTCTTCAACTACTCATGAAGAATAACTCATCTGAATGCCTTTTTGCCTGAAGTTGCCTTTTTGTATTATCTCATTATGAATTTGACTCACGCTAGGATTTGACGGTTGAGATTTGATGTTGGACCATCCATATCTACTATTGTGTTTTAATTCTCCATTGACACAACTTAAAACATGTTAAGTCACTTTATTCATAAATATTAAACTAAAAAGTTACTTTAACTTTATATCTCATAAAGTCAAATAACATGAGGTCCTCCTTGGACACTTTTCCTAGGCTAGGCACCAAGCCTAGGAAACCACTTGTCTGAGTTAACTGTTTCAACACTCCCTCTTAACGGAAAAAGTGTTCTTCACCATTCTCGTCTTGTCATTGAAATAAACAAATTTTCCTTCGTTAGTGATTGTGAGAATGTTTGCTACCTACTCATTTTTATACACATACTGAAGCTCAACTGCCCCCCTTTGAACATGGTCCCGGGCAAAATGGTATCTTATCTCAATATGTTTTGATTTGTTGTGAAATACTGAATTCTCCATGAGTTTCATGCAACTTTGATTGTCACAGTAAATCACAGTTGGCCTTAAGTGCTGATCAAGTAAGCTCACTAGCATCTTGCGAAGCCAAATAGCCTCACAACTAGCTAGACTAGCTGCCATGTATTCTTCCTCTACATAATTTAATGCCTCTAACTTTTTTTTCCTACTGATCCATGACACAACTGTCGAACCCAAGCCAAAACAACACCTAGAGGTGCTTTTCCTGTCCATTGCACTACCTGGTCAGCTAGAATTTGTATAGCCAATCAACTGTATTCCATCCCCTCTCGCATAGTTCAGTCCATAGTCCACTGTACATCTAAGATACCTGAGCATGTGCTTTGTTGCCACCCAGTGCACTCTCCTGGGCTCCACCATATACTGACTCAATGCATTGACAACATAACATATATCTGGCATGCTAAGTCATTGAACACGTCCAAATAGGCCTTAGTGTCCTGTGTTATTGTGTCGGATATGGACACGTCCTGACACGGTGTCAGATACTTGTTTTGGACGTTTCCCAAAATCAGGACACTGTGTCCCTAAAACAAGACTCTTCTAACCCAAAAAAGCAATTTTATTGTCATTCACACATTTTTCAGTGAGGATTGAGCTCTAAGAGGGTTTTTTTTGCAGGTGAAGAGCAATAGATGGTTTTCCATCTTGATTTACCCCATTTTGTATTTGCCAGTGGCATTCCGACATCTATGTAATACATTTTGATTTGATGACTTAATGAGAAATATGATTCTGACATCTATGTAATAGAACATTTTGATTATGATGACTTAATGAGAAATTTTATGAGTCTATGAGAACCCATTGCACCAATGGAATTATAGCCCCCATGTTTGTCATCCTTCTCTTTCTCTGTCTGTAATTTGTGATGTATTTTATTCTTCCATATACATGTACATATTACATTGTTTGGCTCTTAGTTGTGATGTATTTTTAGTATTCTTATATGTACATTTACATGTTACATGTTACTCTCAAATCAATTCAGACAACATCACAAGGGGATTCATTTCACATAGGGGAGGTTACCCTTTATTTCTATTCCTACCCATGACATTCAATCTAAGTGACATCATCATTGTAATTGGCATAATCTAAAATACAAAGGGTGTTTAGTAATGTGAACATATAATAATAGGGTGTGACCCCCATCCATGTAATCTAATAAAATAGAAATAGTCCTATTTTGGTTGGCTTTCTTATGTTTGTCGCGAGCATCCAATAGTGGGGGCACAAAGGAATCCAATCACCAACCTTTTTCCCTTGTTTCAATAGTGGATTTAGACCTATACCTTTCCGCTAATGGGGGTTTTAGTTAGCCCTATCATTGACATATGCATTGTGATTTGTGAATGTGTAATGTGTATTGATTGTAATTTCTATTGAATATTTGTAAATTTTCTAGTTTCTACAAAATTTTGGATCTGAATATATATGTATAATACCTGTCCTCCGTGTCCTAATTTTGGGGGTCGCTGTGTCCGTGTCGAACACTCGTATTCCTATGTCCTCCGTGTCCCGTGTCCTCATTTCAGGTGACTTAGCTGGCATGGTGTTGACCAAATACATCAAAGATCCAATAAGTTAACAACACCTAATAGGATCAACCTACTCACTCTCAGAAGCTACCAACTTCTTCGAGTTGGTTGTCATAGGTGTGGCCATAGGTCTACAATCCTCCATTTGAAATCTCTTCAGAATGTCAATTGCATATCATCCCTATCCCAGAAAGATATGCCCATCCTCTTACCAAACCTCCATACCCAAAAGTAATGCATTAGTCCTATGTATTTCATCTCAAACTTTAAAGCAAGATTGCTCTTGCAGCTGGCTATGAGTTTCTCTACACCTATAACAAACAAATCATCCACATACAGTACCAAAATGAGTGGATCCTCATCAACCACAGTGAAGTAGAGGTTGGGATTTGCCTCACTCTTCTGGAAACACATCTGCTGCAAGTGAGTATCTATCCTCAAATACCAAGCTCTCAGAGCTTGCTTTAGTCCATATAGTGCCTTTTTCAGTCTTCATACATGAGAATCTCTTCCATGCACCTCAAAAACCCTCTGGTTTCTCTATGTACACCTACTCCTGTTTAATGCCATTCAGAAATGTTGTCTTCACATCCATCTAGTGGATCTTCCACCCCATCTCTGCTGCAATGGAGATCACTGCACTGATCAAAGTATATTGAGCAACTGGAGCGAAGGTCTCATCATAGTCAACTCCCTCTACCTGTGAGAACGCCCTCACCACAAACTGAACCTTGTACTTCTCAATGCTGCCATCGACAAACTTTATCTTGTAGAGCCACTTGGAAGTCACCATTGACTTCCCCTTAGATCTCGACACAACCTCGCAAATATCATTCTTAATTTCTTCATGATGGAAGCATACCCTTCCACCATGGCATCTCTCCAGACGTGCTCACCCATTGCTTGCTCATAAGAAGATGTCTCAGAATCACCAATATTGCTTACCATAGCTAAATAGCTATAAAATCCCTTTGGCACCTTAATCTCTCTAATAGTCCTCTTGGGATTCCCCATAGACTCTTGAGCTTCCTTCAAGGTATCTTGAATCCACTTGGGCTTCCTCTTCCCTAAAGTAACCTCCTAGTAGAGGGAAGTGCTCTTGCTCAACCCTATGTACTGCCTGAGACTATGTACCTAATGAAGTAGCTGCATTGGTCTGTGACCGTGTAGCTCATGAACCTATAACTTGTGAACCTGAAACTGGGGAACCACTACCTTGTGATCCTGTACCTATAGCTATACCTATACTTGGGGAACCTGTCATCCCTGATACCTGTGACCTTGAACTCTGCAATGTACCATCCTGAGGTGTATGATCCTCCTACTCCCCCTTCTCTAGCTCATGTGACTTCCTGAAATCCATGTCCTCCTCAAATCTCACATCTCGCCTCACAATTGTCTGTCTCCGTGCATGAATGTATATGCAGTAGGCCTTTGAAGTCTCATCCAATGTTATCGGAACTAGACCGGTCATCGAACCGACGAAGCCCAAAATGTGAACCGGACTGGAACCGGCAAAAAACTGAGTAAAAAACTGGCTGACTAAAAAATACATAAAATATTCATATTTTGTAAAAAAATATATATTCATGTGCATACATATGAATCCAAACCATTAATACAGAAATATGCAAAGTTTCTCATGTATATAGCAAATATGGGTGCAAATATCCAAAATAGCACCTAGTGCAATACATCTCTGAGGTTCTGAACCAAAGTACATTAACAAAGAGGCTCCAAAGTACATCAACAAAGTTTTATTTTTTGGTTTTTTAAAAAAAAATTGAGTTTCGTGAGTCCCCAGTCTAGATCGGCCGGTTTTGGCCGGTTCCGTACCCGGTCTGGAAAAAAATCCGGTTTTTTAATTTTTTTTTGCTGACTGGACCGGCCAACCCTGTAAATCGGTCAGACTGACCGATTTTGCTGGTTCCGATAACACTGGTCTCATCATGCCAAACAAAAATACCCTTTTCTATCGTGGCTTCTAACTTTGTCCTCTTCTCAAAAGGGACATTTGAGTAAGGCACCCAAAAATCCTGTAGTGCCCAACCTCAGGCTTCTTCCCTGTGAAAGCCTCTTCAGGAGTCTTTCATCCCAATACCTTATGGGGATTCTTGTTCTGAATGTATACTACTGTGTTACAAGCCTCTCCCCAAAGAAAGAAAGGCAAACCTTGATCATGTAGCATAGATCTCCTTGCACCAACAATTGCCCTATTCTTCTTCTCTGCCATCCCATTCTGCAGTGGGGTATATGGTATTTCCAACTGTCTCTTGACTCCTTCCTGTGCACATAACTCATTAAAGTTCTTGGAGGTATACTCACCCTTATTGTCTAATTACAACACTCAGATCTTCCTTCATGTTTGGTTTTGTTGCAGCCTTTCACACACCGGGGCAGAACGTGGCAGAAATCTTCAAGCCACTCGGTGTGTCCTTGGGGGCAAGTCTCGAGTCAAGGTTGTCACCTTGTTCTTGACTCCTCCGTTTAGGCTGAACTCCTAACGAAGCCAAGGGGTGTAGACCCTATTAAATTACTAAGGGAAATTACTTTAGTATGATGATGTTAGACTTAATGAGTTGTTTAGGAGTTTGAAATTAAACATTAATAACCATAGATGACAAGATAAAAAAATGAGCACAAGAAAGCACAATGCTGACACACAATATATATATTAAAAGATTTAAACAAAGAACCAGTGCCTTAAAAATGGAGTCATAAAATAATCAAATGTACTTGCATGTGCTTGGAGTGAATGTTTTGCGATTGCCTCTTGGTACATTTTAAGTTAATGTGGAATATGAATGGATTAAATTAAGCGAGGGGGGGACTCCAGATATACTCGAGGGGTACTTGGAGTATGTCCAAAAATAAACCTTCACGGCAACCTGCAAGGAATGTGTGGGCTGAATGGAGTCTCTGAGACTGTGTTCATAACCTAGTGGAAAAAATCGCCGATTTTTCTGGCTGCCGATTTTTCGGCCCGAAAAAATCGCGATTTTTTCAAAAAATCGAACATCGCGAAAAATCGGCAAAAATCAGCAAACATCGGGAAAAAATCGGAAAAAATCGGGAAAGATCGGGAAAAATCGGCAAATAGGGGAAAAAATCGGTAAGGAAATTTTGACCCTATTGAAGTACAAAGTTTGCATTTTTTAATGCTTGCCGCGGTTTGCCGATTTTTGCCGATTTTTTTGCCGATGTTGCCGAGAAGATGTTTTCTGGACCCTCGCTGATTTTTTGCCGATGCCGATTTTTTCTACTATGGTTCATAATACACCTGAAGGTGTAACAGAGATCGGCACCCCGAGGTCACTGTCCAGGAGTTCCCACTTCCTTTTGGGTATTTTGGCACCGTTTACGGTTTGATCGAGGCATTGGATTTTCGCCTGATGGTGGTTAATTGGGGAAGGTGAAGACTAATTAATCTAGTCACTCACGTTGCTTTTGACGCAGCTTGACTGATCGGACGAACTGTAGCCAAGTGCAGAGCATACACATCAGAGTCTTGTCAATTTTAGTAAATTTTAAAGGATGTGTTTTTTAGAAAGAAAAACCTTCCAGGAACCTCTTTCGATCTAAGTGGACCTCAATCGGGGAGTCAATGGGTTGATTTTAAAAGATTGTTTGCAGAGATTAATAATAAGCAGCAAAAAGGAAGCAAACCACAAGTTTTCTAATTAGTCTTACCACGCATCTCTTTCCCCTTTCGGGTCAATCGAGAAGTCGTGGGTGGGGTAAGTATTAAAGTTACTTTGATACTATAATATGGAATATACGATAAAGTAGCTTTGATACTATAATATGGAATATACGATAAAGTAATCAAAGCATATTATTCTGCATCAATGAAACTAATCTAGAGCAAAGAAAAATAAGAAATTGCAAAAAATTGAAAAAATAACGCGAATCCCCCCAGGGGGATGGGGAATGGGCTCGAAAGAGCTTATTCGAAAATAATTTTTATTATCAGCGATTACAATATCAGCAAACTGATATGAATCCTCTTGGTCCTTATACAGGATGAAACCAAGCCTTTACAAAATGCCAAAACTAAAGATTACAGTCAAAAGGGAGACCCATGGGGGGATTCGGATGGCCCAAAAGCCACTTTCGAACAACAGCTTCTCCTCTTTTTGTTAAACCTGCTAAAAGACAATGAGCTTATTAGAATGAAATTTGCCCAAAAGCACTTTGAAAGTACCTTTGGGTCAGCCTACTTTAAACCAAAAAAAAAGTTAAGTTAAAACTAGTTAAAACGGTAAAAAAAAGGAACCAAGGAAAGCAATCTTTCCTTGGGGTCTTGGCTTGCCTTTGGGGCAGCCAATGTTATATGCACTGATTGCTGGATTTTATTTTTTAAAACAGAAAAACAGAAATCTAATGCATGCAAACTATGGATTCTCTTTAAATTGCCATGCAAAACGAACGATTTCCCTGAACTAGATCTAGAATGCTTTATGAAACTTTTTAGGAATGAGATCTAGATTATGAGCCTTGAGACAATAGATCTATGTTAAGTTTTACTTTAAGATAATAAATCTAAATGATATCAAAGCTTGGAAACAAAGTAACCAGGTAAAAATTTGATTTTCAGAAGGAGGAAGAGAGAGAAAGAGTGCTGAAAGCCTGGGAATGCTAGGCTTTGGAGTCTGCTTTGGTGGAACATCGAGGGACTATGTCCTCCAAAAGATCCTGAAGATGAGGAGGATGCAAACTAGCTCAACCCTTTCTACAAGTGAGATCACCTGCAACTTAGAAATCCTTGCACAAACAGATGGTTAAAACATAGGTGTTGCTGGAAAAAGATAATTGGAAAGCATGCAATTAAACTTAAAATACATGCAACTCCAAGAGATCTAAAACAAGCGAACAATAAGAGCACAAATCAAACTAGAATGATCTCTTACCCTAACAGGAGGGAGCTCTCTTCTTCAAGCCAAACAATTAACTAGCAAAAAGCAAAGATCAATAATACAGATTATACCTCATAAGCACTTGATAATCACCATCCACACATGAAAAGCATTACACCATAGATCTTGCCTCCAAAGCCTCTTTATTCCAAAAAATAGTATACAATACAATAGCGACAGCTCTTCAATCCAACTCTAACTAGCTTGGAAGAGGAAAACTGAGCTTTATTTATAGCAAAAACAGGAAATCTAGCCCAGGGAGGGCGCGATTCCCAAGGAGAGAGAGACTGCAGCTGCATGTGGAGTGAATCTGAACTTGATCTGAGTCTCACTGAGTGCAACTGTCAATCGGAGAGTTGATCGGATTGACACCTCAACCTGCTATTTGAAGCATCCACCAAAACTCATCCAGATGGGCCCACATGTCTGGAGGAGATAGAGAGGGCGCAATTCCCAAGATTGCATGCAGTAATGCACTCCCTGTTCAGCCCAGATCACTTCCTTCTGTTAAGAGATGGTCAGATCCAGTCAATCCTAAGCCGATGAGACTGATTTCTGTCAAATCAGAGCAAATCCCATTGATTTAGGATTTGGGGTTTTCTCCATTATTTAATTAATTTATTAATTAAAATAATCAATATTTGATTTTTTAGGGATTTTTGACCTGAGTGATGGACAAATCACTCAAAACTTAGAAAAAGTGGGTCTATGGGTTTACATGGTGCTTTGAGTTTGAAAATGAGCACCCCCATGACTGAAATTGATTTATGAGCCCACTTTTATTACAAAACCAGTTTTTCCATATAGACTATTAAAAAATAGCATAAGTTTTGGAAAAATTAAAACTTAAAAAAAACTTAAAAAATTAAAAAAAAATTAAAACCTAGAGGGACTTAGACATGTTCATATGACTCGACCATAATGCCNACACATAGACTCTAATAACCTCAATAGGCCTAAATGCCAAGCTGACCACCCCAACTTTGGAGGTATTGAGTGAAAAACTCAGAAATTATCAGTCGTTTATCCAACAATCAATAATAACCAAGGGAAAAAACACCTTGGGCTGATCGGATTGACAAATAAAGTCTAAGAGACCGAGTCTTTTACAAACACTATCATGCTAGAATATTTTATTCCAATTCCCCTATGGGGTATGAACATGTGATATAGTACGACAAGCACTTCCCAGAAGCACTTCCGAAGGTCTTCTGAAGTCCGAACAAATCATCTTTGTCCGGTTCACCAGGCTCAATTGATAAAAAACCACTAAGTATAACTTAGGTGGTAACAGGTTCTTCACAAGAACTTTAAACTCTTTGAAGTGTTAAGAACTTATTTTGGTTCTTCACAAGAGCTTTAAACTCTTAAGAAAGTAAATCTAGGTCTTCCTAGAGAAGTCATCAATGAAAGCCACATAGTACTCATGACCTTTCAATGATACAGAGGACATAAGACCACAAATGTTAGAATGTACCAAATCAAGTATCCTTGTGGATCTGTTGTCACTGCTTGGAAAAGTAGTCTTGGCATACTTGCCAAGTGCAAACCCCTTGCACACATCACTATGCTCTGTGCTAAAATCTGGCACACCTATCACCATATGTTTCAGCATCCTCAGAGCTAGATGGTCCAAATGGGACATCCTCTTATGGCACAACTCGCATAAATCACAACTGTCTGTTGCTGCTATGTGCCAAGGCATGATAAAGCTAAAAACTGAGTTTTTATAGCTTTCCACATCGGACACCAATCCTTACTATTGTATTGTCACTGGATCCCCTAGGATGAATGAGTACATGCCCATCTTGGAATTGTATCACAAATCCTCGATCCCAATGGTGGAAACTGATATCAAATTTTTCTTCAACCCAAGGACATACAAAACATCCCTCACCATCATGGACTCTCTATACTCCCTCTAAAAGGAGACTGTCCCTCGTTTAACTGCCTTGATAGAAGTGTCATCTCCAAGTACAACCTCGAGATCTAAACCACTCTGTAAGATTTGTAGAGTACTCACAAACACCAGTCATGTGGCTGGAGGCTCCACTATCTATATACCAAACATTGGTAGTAGATGCACTCAATGATGGACAAGTTTAGGGACAATTCCTTGTCAAACCCAGTGGAACACTTTTCCACATCTGCTGAAGTCAGTGAATGACAAGTAATCAAGGAAAATTCCTTTTCAAACTTAGCTGCATACTCATCATGTTCGGCTGAAGCTGTAGTCTGTTGTTGCTTCTTCTTCTTCTTGTTAGGACACACTATTGCATAGTGTTCCATCTTGTTGCAGGAAAAACACTTTACCTTGCTCATATCCTTTTCTGCTCACCTTGCTGCTTTGCCCCACTATTGGGACCCTTCTTGGATTTCTTCGCCTTTCGCTGCAAGTGTGACATCCTCCTCATCATTACCGATAGATGAACTCCCCTGTACATATCCCCTTCGGGTCTCTTCTTGAATGATCCCACTTGGGCATATTTCCCCTTACTACAACTACCTCAACGAAGACAATCCATTGCTTGGTTACCCCATACAAAGCTTATCCTCACCAGTTCATTGTCATCAACCACCTCGCCAATTGCTTTGAGCTCATCTCTAACTTGCGTTATCTTGGTAAGATACATGGCAACGTTCTTAGTTTTGATCATTTTAATTCTTTTCAATTTGAACCTCAGTACCATATTTCGTTTCTCATTAGAACCTTGTACAACTTAGTTAAGGAATCCCACATCTGAAAGGCATTGTCCTTCCCTGTTACATGCAAAATCACAGGGTCCTTGATAGCATCAAGGATGATTCTTTTGGACTTTATGTTCCTTTTGGTGAACTTATCGAAAGCAGTCACATTTGTAGGCACCGTTACAGGTTTCATTGCTGTGCTATTCACAATATCTCATAACTTGCACTCCTATAGAAGCAACACGATCCTCTCTTTCTATAAACTGAATTTTGAAAATTTTTGCATTCACAACCTGGTTTCAAGTTTTGGTTTTCACATGAAGTTTAATGCCCAAACCCCATACTATAAAATCACTTTACATGCATGAAAACTTAACATTTCTTGAAACACATGGAGATTTTTCGAACTTTAAACGACTCAGAATATTACGATAGCCACACACATAAATTTTTGACATAGTGATTTTTGACCAACTTGGTCCACGATAAAATCCCGAAGGGAAAACCTGTTCAGAGAGAATTTTTTTATTTCTTTCAGAGACAAATTACAAAACAGAACAACAATACTTATCTATCTTTATCATCTCGAAAAACATGCCAGAACTTCACTGACAGTCTATTATACGGACTGCATTAAATTCTGGGTTGTACAGTCTCACACGTGTGACTGTACAACCACACATAAATTTTTGACACAATGATTGTTGACCAACTTGGTCTAGGATAAAATCCTGATGGAAAAACCTGGTCAGACTCCAAAGAGAATTTTTATTTCTTTCAGAGACAAATTACAAAACATAACAACAGTACTTATCTACCTTTCTCATCTTGAAAAACGTGCTAGAACTTCACTGATAGTCTGCTATACGGATTGCATTAAATTATGGGATGTACAATCTCACACGTGCGATTGTATGACCTGTACTATTCCTGCTGCACGGTCTATACCTTTTCTAGAAAATCATGCCAAACACCTGCCTCGAAATCTGCCCCGTTCTCCTCAGTTTCATGCATGTACAAATTGTTGTACGAATGCATTTATTGCTGTACCTTCTTCCTCAATTTTGTGCCTGTTTTCAGCCTTGAAAATAGTGCCCAACTCCTCGATTTTTATGCTTGGTACAATATGTTCTGAAACTTGTTCCCACTCCTTGGGATTCGTGTCCTGCCTAGTCTTTTCGATTTCTTTGTTGGGGTTTATCTCTCTTTCTCAAAATCGACTTCTCTTCTTTTTTCTTCTTCTCTCCAAAAATTTCTTTTGTGAAAGTGAACAATGAATGAGTTCCAATGCCTTTTCCCTAGTTTTGTTTGAGGTAACCAACTCTTTCAATTCAATGGTTGGGATTAGATCTTGACTTTTTAAGATCTAGGGCCCTCATTAATTTCTCACTAACGCCTCATAAACAAAAATAAAACACTTTTTTATTTAAATACGTAAGTGCCCTTTTAATTAAGCTTTTACTTATTCTCATATAGTCAAATTAAAATTATAACTCAAACCTCCGTTTATAAAGTGACTTTATTAAAAATAAAGTATTCCTCACTTTATAAAGTACTATGGATCTCGTTTAATGTCATTGTCCACCCCAAGGCATCACAAGGTGAACAACACTTGCCTTGATCCTTTTTCAACACTCCCTCTTACTGAGAAAAGTGTTTTTCACCAACCATAACTTATCTCTTAAGTGAATATCCTTTCCTCACCCCAAAGATTTTGTTAGGATGTCAGCCACCTTTTCCTTAGTAGAAATGTACGTAACTCAACAACACCCCTCTGAAGATAGTCTCTGATGAAGTGATATCTGATCTCTATATGCTTTGACCTATCATGGAATACTGGATTGTTAGAGAGTTGGATGCAACTCTGATTGTCATAGTAAATAATTGTAGGTCTCAACTTCTGATGAAATAAGTCAACCAACAACTTGTGAAGCCATAATGTCTTGCAGCTAGCTCGACTAGTTGCCATGTATTCAACCTCTGTAGAACTCAAAGCAACAGAATTTTGCTTATGTCTGAACTATGACACAATTGCTGAGCCCAAACTGAAGCAACCTTTGGAAGTGCTCTTTTGGTTCGTCACACTGCATGCCAACTTTAATCTGTGAAGCTTATCAAACCAACTCCATTTGACCTCTTGTAGTCCAGGCCATGGTCTACTGTCCCTGTAAGTTACCTCTACACATGTTTTGTCGCTATCGAATGCACTTTCCTAGGCTCCATCATGAACTGACTGAGTGTGTTTACCGCAAAACACAAGTTTGGTTTGGTGTTGACCAGATACATCAATGATCCTATGAGTTGGCGGTATAAGGTAGGATCAAGCAACTTTCCCTCAGAAGCATGAAGCTTCTTCCAGTTGGTGATCATAGGTGCGGCCATCGGTCTGCAAACCTCCATCCAAAATCTCTTTAGAACATTAGCTACATATTTTCCTTGCCCCAGGAAAACATGTCCATCCTCCTGCCAAACCTCCATCCCCAAATAATAGTGCATAAACCCAAGATCAGTCATCTCGAAGTCTGAAGCAAGATCTCTCTTGCAAGCTACAATCAGGTGCTCGTCGCATGTGATAAACAAAGTTATCGACTTGCAACAGAAGAATGAGCGGATCACCTCCAACCACAATGAAGTATAGGATGGGATCAACATCACTCTTATGAAATCCTATCAACAACAAGAGTCAATCCGTGAATACCAAGCTCGAGGAGCTTGCTTCAGTCCATACAAGGCCTTTTTCAGCCTGCACACATGAGAATATCTCCCATGAACCTCAAATCTCCATGGATGCTCCAAATGCACCTCCTCCTGTAGAAGATCATTGAGAATTGTGGTCTTCACATCCATCTGGTGGATCTTCCAACCCATCTCTACTACTGGAAATCACTGCCCTAATCGAGGAATACTGAGCAACCGGTGAAAAGGTCTCGTCATAGTGAACTCCCTTTATCTGTGAGAACCCACGCGCCACAATACGAGCCTTGTACTTCTCAATGGTGCCATCTGCAACATGTTTTATTTTGAAGAGCCACTTGGAAGTTAGAACTGACTTCATCTTCCAGTCTCAGAACAATCTCCCACACATCATTCTTCATGATGGAATTGTATTCTTCCATCATGGCATCTCTCCAAATTTGATGTGTGGCTACCTCCTCAAAGGTGGTAGGCTGTGATTCACGCAAACTGGTCACCGCCGCTGTTTAATTGGAAAACCTCTCTGGTGCTTTACTCACTTTGACCTCCATCTTGTGTGGCCCCACAAACTCCTTAGCTTTCTTCACAAGTTCTTTAAGCCAACTCTCTTCCTGGCAGTAGCTTCCTGTGGCAGGCCCTCCTTCTGAATCTCTTCATCTGACGACTTCCTACCTGAAGAAGTACTTGTGTTCTGAGATCCTGTGCTTGGTGAACCAAAACCAAGTGAACCATAATCACGTGAAGGTGAAACCTGTGAACTTGTGATCTGAGAACCTGTCCCTGTACTAGAAGTCCCTGTAGATGGAGTCCATGAACTTGAAGATCTTAAAACCTATGGAGATGTTAAACTTGAGACGTGTGACTCTGTACCTTGACTAGCTGAACCGTAAGATGCAGTCACCTATGGAGTAGAAGTCTGCTGCTCCTGTTTAGACTCCCGAGACCTCCTAAAAGCCCACTCATTTAAATCTCACCTCCCTCGTCACTACAACTTTCCTATGTATAGGAAGGTATATGCAGAATGCCTTTGAAGTCTCATCATAACCAACAAAGATGCCTCTCTTTGCAGTGGGCTCCAACTTTGTACTCTTCTTTGAAGGGACATGGGAATATGTAAGGCATCCAAATATACGAAAGTGGCCTGTCTTAGGCTTCTTCCTGTGTAACATATCCTAAGGAGTTTTACACCCCAAGGCGCTGTGTGGACTCCTGTTCTGCACATAAACAACAATACTACAGGCCCCAACCCAGAGAAAGAAAGGAAGACTCTGATCATGTAGCATGGCTCTAGTTGCTCCCTGTTGCCGCCTAATTCGGACCTCAGGTCATGGGGCAAAAATCTTCAAGCCACTAGGTGCGACCTTGGGGGTATTACAACCTAAGTTGTACTTGGTAGATTTTTCAAGCGAGCTGACAAAGTAGAACAAGCATACTTCTTCTATTCTTCAGAGTTCAGAAGTCCGCATGCTTTTTTTGGGACTCTGTTCAATTTTTTTTGTAACACATGTTCATACCCCCTTGGGAAAATTGTAAAAAATGTGTTAGCATTGTCAATCTTTTTTAAAGGCTTGACTTCCTAGTCTTAGCAATCAAGCCGACTAGCCCAGAGTGTTTTTTCCCTCGGTAATTATTGGTTGTTGAACAAATGACTAATAATTTCTGCGTTATTCACTCACACCTCCAAAGTTGGGGTAGTCTTCTTGGCGGTTAGGCCTTAGGAGGTTATTAAAGAATCTGTGTCGGTGTTTTTAAACATGCTAGGCATTCGAATTGAGTTGTATGAACCTGTGCTAGCCCCCCCTAAGTTTTTGTTCAGTTTCGAGAAAATAAAATTTTCCTGCAAAATCAGGCCATTTTTTAATGGTTTAATTAAAAAACTTTAAACTGCAATAAGAGTTGGGTTCAGAGTTTGTTTTTGGCATGGGGATGCTTGCTTTCACACTCAGAGTGCCCACTATACTCCAGAGGCCACTTTTACTAAGTTTCGGGCGGCTAAAACATCTCAAAAGGGCAATATTTGGCTAATAGAGCATCAATCTAGCTCTAAAGTCAAAGGTTGAAAAGGGAAAAAAATCAAATATTAAAGTATGGGGTGACATGGCGAATGGGTCCCCCATCAGTATGCAACCCTTTTCAAACATGAAGACTTTAAAAACTTTGGTGAAAAGTTTAAGGGAGTGGTGAATGTTATATATGGGAGGAGATGACGTCAACCATTTTTGAGAAAGCACTTAACTCAAAACAAGGTTGCGTTTGCATAAGTGGTGGATCCCTCATCCATGTGAGGGGTGTTAAAACTTTGCATAAAGTTTAGTTTGGTAATCAATATATCATATGTAATGAGGAGATGCGAATACCATGGCTCCATAAGCTTGTGCATGAGTTTGGTGGAGGACTCACATGTGAGGATCAACACCAACCTCATGGATTAGCAAGTGGTTGGGTGATGTGGCTCTTGATGGATGGGTTGGTGGAGTTTGGTGGAGAGAGGAGCAGTTGCCTCTCCAGTTCCACTTCAATCCAACTCACTACAACTCATTTAGACTCCAATCAATTGAACTCCTTCTCCCAGCGTAGGTAGCACCCCCCCTGGGTCTCTCATTTCCTATTTAAGGAGGTCACCTCTCAATTGTTAAAGATTAGAAGGTGGAACCTCTGCTTGAAATCATTGTATCATTTTCCTGAATATTATTAATAAAAGGCTTTGGAGGCAATTTCTATGTGGGATCTGTGGATGTTTAGATGGAGTTCACTCTAGATTAGTGAGGTAACAATACTCACCAAGCCTCTTCTAAGGGTGAAATTTGAATACTTTCGCTGAAGACTTGGAGTAGAAGAGAACACATCCCTTCTTGAGAAGGAGAGATGACTAAGAGACATTTACTATACTCTTGCCCAGGTACCTCTACTCGTCTAGGTTCTCAGCCAAGTATGGGAGAAATCCCATTGGCAGATGAGACAGATAGGAAGTAGATGGACGGGTTCACATAGGTGCCTCTGTTTGTCCAGGTGCTCAACCAGGTATGGGAGAAATCCTATTGACAGATGAGTCAGACAGGTAGCAGATGGTCGTGTGATTGTACAGGTACCTCTACTTGTTCAGGTTCTCAGCCAGGTATGGGAGTCCCCATTGACAGATGAGATGAACAAGTAGTAAATGGGTGTGCACGTGTGCTCATCCAGGATCTCTAGCCAGGCATGGAAGTATTCCATCGACAGTAGAGATGGATAGGTAGCTGAAGATTTTCTCTCAAACATCCGGATAGAACAAATTCATAAAGATAACCTTCTGTATGTTTTGAGATGACAGAGACAGTATAGATGTATAGATGAAACCCAAATGATCGTGATGCTGATGAAGACCGAAGAATAACTTCTTTGTTGAGAGGGAGTGTTGGAATTCGTGCAACTTCAGAAACTGTTCTTATTGTACTTGTATTGTACCTCGTACGAGAGTTGAACTTATTGTAATCAATCATACAAACCCTAGGAAGAACAATGTAGACCTTGGGGAGAAAAGCAAGCAAAAGAAAAGATAAAATAAAAATTATAAAATAAAAATTATATTGCTCCCCCAAGAGAAGTCGGCCCCAGTTAAATTCTTAGTGGAAAATTTGTATAAATATGAGGCATGCCTCATTATTCCATACAGCTGCACAAGAGAAGTTCGCACTTTCGGGGAGAGAGAAGTTCACACCTATTGGAAGAAAAGACTGTTTTTGGGGTTTCTATCTCTAGAAGATACTTTCTTCTTTTCTCTTTCTTCATTGTACATTGTTCTCAGAATTATTATCTCTAGACAAAGTTTGTTGGGTTTTCTCCCATTTGGGTTTACCAGGATAAAAATACTTGTGTTATTGTTCTGTGCTTTGTCTATCTTCTAGTGATCCTTTTGATTAATGCAATTAAGAGAAAATATTATAATCTTATGAAAATCTAACCAAAGTTGTATGTACCAACTCAACACCCTGTACTCTCTCCCCTACTGCTCCAAGTTCATCTCGAACCTGCGTGATCATAGTAAGGTATGAAGCCATGTTCTCTCCCTTGTTCATCCGAATACCCTTCAGCTTCTCCCTTGGTACCATTTTTCGATTTTCATTTGAACTCTGCTACAGATTTTTTTAACGCTGTCCACATCTGATGAGCATGGTCTTTACCTTTGACATGTGGGATCACATGATCCTTCACGACATCAAGAATGATCCTTTTGGCTTTAATGTACTTGTCAAACACAACCTTATCTGCAACGTTTGTAGGAAGTGTGACTGGATTTGCAGACGTATTGTTATTTATATGTCATACTTTGTTTTCTAGCAGTATCAATAAAATTTTAGCCTTCCAAGTGCCAAAATTCTTTGCCCCATCCAACCTATCCTCAATCCTAAGCCTAGTGGCCATAACCTGAATTAGTCCAAGAACCATTTAACTTCAATAAACTTCTGTTCTCCCTTATTTACCAAGTCTGAAATTTCGCTTTAAAACTTATTTCTGCCCTTCATAACAACTTTGATACCATGAAATGTTTTGCATTCCCAAGCTAGTTTCAAGTTTTGGTTTTCACATGAAGTTTAATGCCCAAACCCCATAACTGTAAAATCACTTTACATGCATGAAAAATTAACTTTTTTGAAACACATGGAAAATTCTCAAACTTTAAAGAACTCAGAAAATTAGGACAACCACACACATAAATGTTTGACACTATGATTTTTGACCAACTTGGTCCAGGATAAAATTTCAAAGGAAAACCTATTCAGAGAGTTTTTTTTCTTTTTCTTTCAGAGGCAAATTACAAAATAGAACAACAATACTTATCTCCCTTTTTGATTTCGAAAGACATGCCAGAACTTTACTAACAGTTTGCTGTATGGACTCCATTAAATTCTGGGTTGTACGATCTCACACGTACGACTATAATCTGTGCCATTCTGCTTGATTTTTGTGCCTATACGGACTGCTGTACGAATGCATTAATTGTTGTACCTTCTTCCTCGATTTTTGTGCTTTTTTAGCCTCGAAAACAGTGCCCAACTCCTCGATTTTTGTGCTTGGTATGACTTGCTTTGAAACTTTTGCTCACTCCTTCGAATTCGTGCCCTGCTCACTCTTCTCGATTTCTATGTTGGGGTTTTTCTCTCTCTCAAAATAGACTTCCCTTCTTTGCTCTTCTTGTCTCCAAAAATCTCTTTTGTGAAAGTGAACATGAATGAGTTCCAGTGCCTTTTCCCTGGTTTTGTTTGAGGTAACCAACTGCTTCAATTCAATGGTTTGGATTAGATCTTGTCTTTTTAAGATCTAGGGCCGTCATTAATTTCTCATGAATATCTCATTAAATGAAAATAAAACACTTTTTTATTTAAATACGTAATTGTCCATTTAATTAAATTTTTACTTAATGTCTCATAAAGTCAAATTAAAATTACAACTCAAACCTCCTTTTATAAAGTGACTTTATTAAAAATAAAGTACTTCTCAGTTTATAAAGCACTAGGGACCTCATTTAATGTTATTGTTCATCCCATGGCATCACAAGGTGAACAACACTTGCCTTGGTACTTTTTCAACAAAATAACCAGCCCCATCCAACTTGTCCTCAACTCTCAAACCTGTAGCCATGTTCTTCTCAACTAAAATATAACAAATCCAGGTTCTGTGTTGGTGAACAAGCTAACCCTCTCTTTCATAGATCTGGTCTTTGCTCTTACAAATCTAATGTTTGCTTACCATAACTCAGATTGTAGTAGGCTCGGATCTAGCCGCAATAACCTTCACAACGAACTTGAATTGTTCAAGCACCTTTGGACTTAGTATTCAACCTTATCTTACAAACTTGCATTGCATTTACCTCAAGCTTTTACCCGAAGCAAGTCCACAAGTTGGACTGCTGTGAACATCAGCCTTAGCTTCAATACGTGGAATGTGTTGAAGAAAGAGATGTCAAACTTCACCTTTTGCAAAATTCAAATCTTCGGGACCGTTGATGACCTCTGGCTGTTTATTTTTGTTGCAGACTTGAAGCAACACGATGAAGGTTTGATTTGTGGCAGCCTTGGTTCGTCTCAGTCCATCTCAATGTTATCAAAACCCAATCGGTTTTGAAAAAACCCCTCGGTTGGACCGGTTTACAAGCTTCACCGAGTCAAATCACGCTGTCAAACCGTTTTTGGCCGGTTCAATACGAAATTGGTTGGTTTCAACGCTGAACCCTCTGATTCCGTAGAAAACCGCTCGGTTTTCTCCAAATCAGCAGGTTCAGTACAAAACTGGCCTGTTTTGTACAAAAACGCCAAGGACCCCTAAAAAAAGCTAATTTCAAATTCTTCAATAAAATAAAAAATAAGGTCCACATGTGAGTTGTTTAATTGACCCATGAGCCTTCTAATGTTATAAAAGGAGGCTCCCACCCTCCATATCAATCACATTTAATTGTGGATGGACTTGGGCCCTCTTCTACAACAAGAGGATGTGAACATTGATGTTGTAGTTAGACAAGTGCCTTCAGGCCTAGGGGGTCAAGCCATGCTCATGTTGAAGATGTAGATAATGACTCTGAGTCTGAGCATGAGGACTCAGATAATTCTGATATATGATTAGAATCATTAGATTGTAGATTCTAGAGTCTAGACTGCAATCATATGCTTATATTTTGACTTTAGAGGCCATTTATAACCTCTTTGTTGATGTACTTTTCTTTAGATATGTATTTGCAGTCGATACTATTTTGGTTTTATACGCTCTTACTTGCTATATACATGAGAAACTATCCATATTTTGTATAATGGTTTGAATTCACATGGATGCACATGGATATATATGTATTATTTGAAAATATTAATGTTTTATGTATTTTTGCTCAACCGGTTTTTTGATCCGGTTTGTTTCCCGGTTTTTGTCCGGTTTTGGTTCCCGGGGTCAGCCAGTTCGACCACTGGTTCGTTTCTGATAACATTGGTCCATCTCAGTCCACCTACATACTGCTATTCATATGATGCTTGGAGCAGCCCTAAAACCAAAGAAAACTCCTGCTGCTGCTACAGCAAATTCGTGACTGTTTTAACCTCAGTCCACCGAGATCAGCTCCTTCACTTCCACCGAGATTTACATAGCAGCTAATACCTAAAAAACAAAAAAAATATGACTTAAAAAATTTCTCTGCTGCTCTTTTACTTTTCTGCTACAGCCTCAGTCCATACCCGAATTTTCTCTGTCAAGTGAAATTCAGAGCTACATTCACATCACCGAATTTTTCACTTGAAAATGAGGTGGATTGCCTCTTATTTATACATATTTCTCATGAAATTTTATGGAGCCGACTTGTTGGAAGTAATTTATTATTTATATTTTTAATTTTGATTCTTTTCTTCAAGACTTAAAGGGCTTTGTAACCCTTATTCTCCAACCAAATTAAGGCTGCTGATATTTTGTCCACTTCCATGTCATCAAAGTCACCCACAATTAAGGGTGTGCTTCATCTTATTATGGTCAACCTTACGATTTTAGGGTTTGTCAATAGGTCATCTTCAATGGTCATCATGTCACCCAAAACAAGGGTATGCTCCACATTATTGTGCCATCCAATGATGTCATGTTATGTACTATGATCACACCAGGGATACCATCATCAACATAATATATGTGTGGGATCAAGCATCATCAACAAGCTTCCAAAATTGTCCACATGCCATCAAGTTTACCACAAGCTCCACATCATTGTCAATAAGAGTGCATCGAGCCACAAGAGCTTCATCAATGACCAAGGACCAAGGACCATATGCAAGAAGGTCATACGCCCTCCTCCAAGGACTCCATGACCTCATTAAGGGTATCAAGGTCATCGTCAAGTGAAAGCAAGTGTGTCCACCTCATCATCAACACCACATCAACCCATAACATGCAAGCAAGTGTCTAAGTGTCATCACACCACTATATAAGTGGGTACCAAGTCTTCCTAGTGCCCCAGTACCATCTCCAAGGGTTCTAAGACCCCATCAACCTACACATCATCTTCAAGGGTTTAAGGACCATTAATTCATCAAGTGTGGGTCCAAGGGCTTCTTCAAGGCTTCTTCATCAAGCAAGAGGCTTCATGGGCTTCTTTAACCACCTCAACCACACCAGGAGACCTCCAAGGGTCAAGATTCGTCATGCTACCTCCTGTGGGGTTGCAAAACCTTCTCCTAGGGTACCATGACACCATCAGAGCATGAATGACCACATAATGGATCATTAATGCTTCTCCAACTCATCTAGGGCTTCTCCATCATCTACAAGGGTTTCAACACCATCTCCAGGGTCTTCAACATCATCACCAGGGTCTTCAACATCGTCAACAAGGTGGTGGCTCCAAGATCCAACCTTGTGGGTACAGGGACCTTGTCAACTGGGTACAAGGTGCTTCAAGGCACAAGCCATCTCTGTATCGGCTCCAAGGCACTGGATGTGAGGGTACTAGGATCATCCATACCTGTGCACTGCAAGAGGGACTTGGTGGCATCAATGACTACCTGTGGGGCCACTGCAAGTCCATGTTGGCATCAATGACAATTCAATCAACATAAACCACTTGTACAAGTTAACTTTTTCAACAGATAGAACAATACTTTCCACTGTCCAATTCATGGAGCAAGGTTCTATCTTAACCATATTTTTAAAAATCGGACTCGGACTCGGACTCGAAATTGGTCAAGGGTCAACTTCGAATCAGAATTAGAATCGGTCATAAATCGTCTGATTTGAATTTAATGAATTAGTTTGCTAAAAAATACATAAAATATTTAAATTTTAAAGAAAAACAACATTTTCAAGATTATAATCCATGATTCTCAAGCATTGAAGACAAAATATCCAAAATCTGCTCATGTATATACTATATAAGAGTCAATATATCAAAATAGCACAAAGTGTACTATAGGCTGGACTCTGTGCAATAGATATCTAGGATAGTGGAACTAGAACAAAATACATAATCCATGAGGCCTATATAGTAAAGGGTATATGGCTTGTAGGGTCCAAAAAACATGCTACATAGTCAACTACATAATAGTGACTAGTACAGTAGTCCTGACTACATATTCAACTGTCACAATCATAGTATCATACGTCATCAATGATCATCATCAACCTCAGCACTAACTGCACCACTCCTAGAACTAGAGCTAGAACTAGAAGAAGAACCAGAAGGACTAGAAAAGGCATCATGATCTGGCTCAGTCTCGGACTCCTCAAGATCAAAGTCATCTACTAATAAAGTAGTAGTACTGGCTGAATATCGATGTTGTCGACGACTATATGTACGAGGTCCTGGTCGACTAGTGCTTGCCATGCCTACTATCTCATGATCTACATCTGTCTGAATTGATGGCATCGACAATAGAGGGTTTGCATCCAACGGAACCTCCTGCAAGTCCTCCAGCTTAACATCCGGGTCAACACCAAACTCTGGCTCTTGGGTCTCCACTACTCAATCTGAGGTTGGATCTATCCAACAAAATGGGATTCGTATTAGGTCTTTTGTTCATCAATTTGTTGCGCCTGATGTTGGACACACTGGCCATACTAAGAGGGGGGGTGAATTAGTGTGTGAGCAATTTCAATCTTTTTACCTTCTTTTACTCAACCAGAGCATATCAATCATTATATCATCAATTACATAATCATATTCATCATGAGTTGTAAGCACAACATCACATCAAAAGGGACACAAGAATATATGGAATTTGATCTTTATTTATTGTACATGGAAGACAACAATCTTCTTGATTACAATCTACACCAACTGATGAAAAAAACACCAACTCTCATAACAGGACCCAACCTGGTTTTCTTAGCTCCAACTAAGAAGGGTTTGAGGACTCCAATCCTCAAGTGCAAGATTCTTCTTGCAAGCAATCATATGGCTCTGCTACACAATCAACCTTTGCTCTATACATCAATCTCTGCTCATCACTTTGCTGGTCAACACTGCTCATCAATCTATCGTCAATCTGCTCATCACTGCTGCTCAACACTGCTGCTCATCACAGCTGCTCAAGTATCTCTGCACATCAACTTTGCTCATCACTGTTGGTCATTCTTTTCTGCTCATTAATACTGCTGGTCAAGCTGGTCAATTTGCTCATGTACACATCATTGTACACCTCATCATACACAATTACTGAACAAGTAATTCTGCTCTTCTTTCACTCAACATAAGGCATGCATCGTCATGCATCATCATCATAGGTATGCATCATCATCATATGGTATGCATCCTCATCATAAAATATACATCATCATCATCTCAGTCTGCACCGTTTATGTATCATCATAACCAAGTATACATCATAGTATATTTCAAGCGAGCCGACGAAGTGGAACAAGTATACTTGTTCATTCTTCAGAGTTCAGAAGTCCGCCAGGTTTTTTTGGAAGTCTGTTTATTATTTTTTGTAACACATGTTCATACCCCCTTGGGGAAATTGTAAAAATGTTCTAGCATGATAAATTTTTATAAAAGGCTTGACTTCCTAGACTTAAGCATCAAATCGACTAGCCCAGAGTGTTTTTTTCCCTTGGTTATTATTGGTTGTTGAACAAATGACTAATAATTTTTGAGTTTTTCACTCACACCTCCAAAGGTGGGGTAGTCATCTTGGTGGTTAGGACTTAAAAGGTTATTAGAGCCTTCGTGTCAGTGTTTTTCAACATGCTAGGCATTTGAAGTGAGTCGTATGGACATATACTAGGCCCCCCTAGAGTTTTGTCTATTTCCGAGAAAATAAAATTTTTCCTGTTTTTAAGCCATTTTTTAATGGTTTAATTAAAAAACTTCAAAGTGTAATAAACGTCAGATACGAAGTCCGTTTCTGACGTGGGGACACTTGTTTTCACACTTGAAGCATCCACTTTACCCCAGGGACCACTTTCCACATCAGTCGGGCAGCCAGAACACCTCGTGAGGTATTATTTGGATAAAAGTGCATCAATATGGCATTTTAATGCTAAATTATGACCTATTGGCACTTGGTCAAAATATTTTAAAAGTAAAAAAAAGTAATTTTTATGGCTATGGTGATGGGGCATGGTGGTCCCCATGATGGTGACCTCACTACATGAGGAAAGCTTTCAAACTTTGGTTTGATTAAAGGGTAGCAAATTTTTAATAGGATATGACGTAAAGCTAAAGGAAATTGTGAACTAGTTGCGCTAACCAAAGAGTGGACCCCCTTTTATATCCACATGTTTTAAAAAAAAACTTTGGTTTATATTTTGATTTACCATACATTAGTTCTTTATTAAGATAAGCCAAGAATCATTGGGTGGTGACGTCAACTCACCATGGAGGAGTCTCATGCTACACTTGGGCTTGCGTTAGTTTGAGGGTGTGGACCCCACTATCCACATCACAAATGGAACTTTGGTTTATATATTAGTCCATACTTGAGGTTTTATTGCAAGTTAACCAATGATGGAATTGTGGTGACGTCAACAACATATTGGAGCTCATGTCATAATAAAGACGTCCATTCGCGTGAGTTAGTTGGAGCTTGCGAATTGGATAATGGAGCATGAGTTGGCTTGGTAGGTGAGTGAGGTTGCCTACCTCATTTGAGGTGGCACCTCCTCCATACCAACGGTCTAGTTAAACTAAAGAAGTCACCCATCGATTCCTTGGGTCACTCAAGCTCAACTGAGCTTGATCTTCAGTGCTGGTGAGGCCCCCCTAGGTCTCTCTTTTCTTATTTAAGCATTTCACTTCTCCATTGTTAAGCATGGGAAGGTGGAACCTTTGCTAAATTGCATTGTAACTCTTGTGAAGTATTTTTCATTGAATGAATAAAGGCTTTGGAGGCAAATCAGTGTGTGGATGATAATGTCTCTATGATCTAATGAGGTATAATTGTATTGTTTACATGCTTACACTATAAAACCTTTGGTTATTTATCTGGCTTTTGAAGGGGAAGTATTTCTTTATAAGGTAGAGTAGTGTGATTGTTTCATCCATTAGTTTTCTGTTAAGTTGCATTAGAGATATTAGATGAGCATGTTTATTTGATGAGAAATGCATGTTTTCTGAAGTTTCTATTGTAGTTTACACTAGGTGCTTTTAATCCTTTTTTGTGCAAGTGTTGTGAAATTGCAGGATCTCTTGTTTGGAGAGCGTGTTGAGCATGTTGGCATCCTCACATCTTTGAACATATTTTAAGGACTAGTCCCTCTGATCCCCACTTTGAGGACCCCATTGCCCAGTTTCAATGGCTGTTTGTCTTCACCCTTCTTATCATCTAAAGTTTGATATTCTTGGTTACTGCTTCGATTTTTATTTCAGATCTATAATTTCATGCAATAATATAAGTAGATCTGAGTAGCTGGCTAGATCTAAGTAATTTATAATTAAAATCTCAAAGTCTAGATCTGGTTAGAGTTGATCTACTGTTTTTACTAAGTCTTTTTTCAAGTAAAATCAAAAGTTAAGTAAGGTTACTTTGATTCAAGAGTTTAAAGATTCATATTTGGCATATAGTGCTTAAGATTTGATTGCCAAAACTTTTCAAGAAGGCAATCAAAGATCCTAAGAAGACAAGCTTCCTAGCTTGCCTTCCTTAGTCATTTTCAGCTAGTTTTACTTAGAGCTTTTTTTAGATTTTTTTGTAGATTTTCCCAAGACATTCGTAAAGTGTCTTTGGGTGTCTTTCACATTTTTTCATCGCTATTTTTTGTAGGTTTACAATAAAAGAGGAGGAAACTTTGGCGAATTTTCGCAAAAACCAGGGAAAAAAGACAAACGAAGCTTACCTTCGCATAAAATTGATTCTTTCACAAATTGTCAGCATTTGGATCCAAAGTATAAGGATCAAAGTGCAATGTTATTTCATGTTTGTAAGATTGTAATAAGGTTTGAGTAGGCTCATCAGAGCCCACTGCCCTTCCCCCTTTGGGGGGATTTGCGTCGATGTCATTTTGGTGGTTTGTATGTTGCTAGTGTAGATTTGTTGCTTTCTTTATTTCTTTCGCTATTTCATTGTTTGATTCAAGTTTGTAAAAGTAATTTGAATACTTACCCACTGCGCTATACCAAAGTACCATAAGAAAAAGGATTTGAGCAGTGTAGTAATTAGAGAACTTTAGGTTTCATGCATTTTTGGAATTTAAAATAAACCCTCTTGCTTTCTCGATTATAGGTTCATGGACAAGGGAGTATGTCCCCACATCTTCATAGGGTTGCATCAAGCCACTAGGGATTTTAATGGCATGCCATGTGCAAGGTGACATCATGGGGTTCAAGCTTGTCAATAAATGGACCATCTTCAAGCCAATATGTGTGTGGGTGCCTTAACCACATCAAGTGCAAACAATGGGCATCAAGGTCTTCACAAGGTTCTATGACTTCATTAAGTCACCCAAAACCACATCATCATGCCATCTAACCATGTCAAGTGCAAGTAGTGGGTTCCATGACCTTTGCAAGGGCATCAGGATCTTCATTAGGGGTTTCAAGTCTTCATGGGCTTCTTCATCATACCAAGGACATGTCCATGGGTTTCATAGCCTATCAAGGACCATACAAGGTCATCATCATCATACAATAGCTCCATGACCCAACAATGGTTGCAAGATCATTACACCATCAAGTGTGGGTCCAAGGACTCCTTCAAGTCTTCTTCATGAAGAAAGAAGCTTCTTTGACATGCCAAGGGGATTCATATGCTTCTTCAACGACCTCTACCATACCGAGGGACTTCCAAGGGTCAAGATCCATCATGACATCATCTGTGGGGTTGCTAGGCCTTGTCATGAGGTACCATGACACCATCAGAGCATGAATGACCACATAATGGGTCATTAATGCTTCTCTAACCCATCTAGGGATTCTCCATCATCTACAGGGGCTTCAACACCATCTCTAGGGTCTTCAACATCTTCAACAAGGTGGTGGCTCCAAGATCCATTCCTGTGGGTACAAGGACCTTGTCAACTGGGTACAAGGTGCTTCAAGGCACAAACCCACTCTGTAAGGGGTCCAAGGCTCAAGCCCACTTTGTAAGGGGTCCAAAGCACTGCAAGTGGGACTTGGTGGCATCAATGATAATCTGTGGGGCCATTGCAATACCATGTTGGCATGAATGGCAATTTCATCTACAATCTCCCCCTTTGTCATTGATGACAACAACTCATGCTTCCCTTGTGAGCATGCTCCCCTTTTGTCTTCATCTATCCCTTTGTCTTCATCTCTCCCCCTTTGGCATCAATGGCAAAGGGTGACTGCATATCTGTATCTGAAATCACTGATCACTGATCATTGCTCCCCCTGTCAATATGCATGATCCTAGGACTTGTCTGTATGGTTGGAGTAGCCTTCCTTTTTCCTTTGAATTCATCCTCCAGCCTTATGAACCTAAGGTGTGCTAAGGTCTTTGAGAGACCTTAAGCTTGGCTTGCCATATGGCAACCATCCTCCCTGCTTTGATAAACTTCTCCTATCTGTAACTCCTTGATCTTTTTCATCCATACTTGTTTCTTGGCATCTGTCCTTTCAACATTTGTTCCTTCATCTGTATTGGCTTTCCTTGATGTGCTGTGTGAGAACTTTCTCATGGGCTGCTTCTGTGTACTCCAACATTCTTGAGCTTTATGCCCAAGGCCACTGCAACTATAACACCTCATCGTACGACAATATGTAACAATGTGACCAACATGGTTACATGTCCAACACCTGATGGAGCTGTTGGAACTTCCAACACTTCTTTGATCAACTTCATTTCTCCATGCCTGAGAGTGTCCCTGACTGTAGGCCTTTGCCTTTTGATCTTCAAATCTTCTTGCTGTTGTGTATGGAGGACTCCTCCTTGGTTGACTTCTTTGACTTGCACATTCTTGGGCTTTGTAACCAAACCCATTGCATGTGTAGCATCTCCATGTGTGACAAGTGGCAACAATATGTCCAACTTGGTTACATGTCCAGCATCTAACTGAGTCATTGGGCCTTCCACCACTTTTTCTGTAGAGTCTACAATCCACAGCTTTATGACCAAAGTTAGAACAAAAATAACAATAACCATTGAAGCCACTTTCATACCTAGGTCTTGGAGTTGTTTCTTTTCTGAGCTT